>JACEGR010000598.1:45311-243806 GCA_014170235.1 Listronotus bonariensis
ATCATTTTATAGAGGATCCATATTTTATGTTGAAGATGGGATTGAGAAAAACGTTTAACGGAAAGTAATTATTTTGCAAAGGTGGTTTTATGGCTGACAGAAAATTGGTTGTATTTTTATTTGGTGTAATAGAGTTATTTATACTTAGAAACATGTTGTATTTTATTAGTATAACGGAAGTTTTCTTAGAATTTTTATAAAGAGATTTGCATTCTTACGAAAAGATAACGATTAAGTACCTAAATCATTTTATAAAGGATCCATATTCCATGTTGAAGATGGGATTAAAAAAAGAGTTAAGGCAAAGAAATTATTTAGTAAAGGTGGTTTTATGGCTAACAGAAAAATTTGTTGTATTTTTTCTTTAGGGTAATAGAGTTATTTTAAACCTAGAAAAATTGTATGTTAGTAGTTTAACGGAAATTTAACTTACAATTTTTAAAAGAGATTTGCATTCTTACGAAAAGATAACGATTAAGTACCTAAATCATTTTATAGAGGATCCATATTCCATGTTGAAGATGGGATTAAAAAAAGAGTTAAGGCAAAGAATTTATTTAGTAAAGGTGGTTTTATGGCTAACAGAAAAATTTGTTGTATTTTTCATTTAGGGTAATAGAGTTATTTTAAACCTAGAAAAATTGTATATTAGTAGTTTAACGGAAGTTTAACTTACAATTTTAAAAGAGATTTGCATTCTTACGAAAATGATAACGATTAAGTACCTAAATCATTTTATAGAGGATCCATATTTCATGTTGAAGATGGGATTAAGAAAAGAGTTAAGGCAAAGAAATTATTTAGTAAAGGTGGTTTTATGGCTGACAGAAAAATGATGTTGTATTTTTCATTTAGGGTAATAGAGTTATTTTAAACCTAGAAAAATTGTATGTTAGTAGTTTAATGGAAGTTTAACTTACAATTTTTAAAAGAGATTTGCATTCTTACAAAATGATAACGATTAAGTACCTAAATCATTTTATAGAGGATCCATATTTCATGTTGAAGATGGGATTAAGAAAAGAGTTAAGGCAAAGAAATTATTTAGTAAAGGTGGTTTTATAGCTGACAGAAAAATTGATTTGTATTTTTCATTTAGGGTAATAGAGTTATTTTAAACCTAGAAAAATGTTGTATGTTAGTAGTTTAATGGAAGTTTAACTTACAATTTTTAAAAGAGATTTGCATTCTTACGAAATGATAACGATTAAGTACCTAAATCATTTTATAGAGGATCCATATTTCATGTTGAAGATGGGATTAAGAAAGAGTTAAGGCAAAGAAATTATTTAGTAAAGGTGGTTTTATAGCTAACAGAAAAATTTGTTGTATTTTTTATTTCGGGTAATAGAGTTATTTTTAACCTAGAAACATGTTGTATTTTAGTAAGTATAACGGATGTTTAACTTACAATTTTTAAAAAGAGATTTGCATTCTTACGAAAAGATAACGAATAAGTACCTTAATCATTTTATGAAGGATCCATATTTCATGTTGAAGATGGGATTAAAATAATTAATAGTTTAAAAACTAAAAACACGCTTTTATATGCAACCGAACTAAAAATTAGAAAATAATTTTTTATTAAAAAAATATTGTCATTTCATGCAAAAGCGTGGGGTGCATTTTACTATTTTTCATAACTTTTCCATCATAGATATTGGCAAATATAATAATAATTATAACATTTAATATATACACCCCACGCTTTACTATGAAATGACAATATTTTTTTTAATGAAAATTATTTTCTAATTTTAGTTCGGTGTATATAAAAGCGTGTTTTTTTAGTTTTTTAAACTATTAATTATTTTTCATTTTTTAGTTCGTTATATCAATTAACTTTGCTACTTTGATAAAATGGCGAAAAAATTTTTTAGTGAACAAGAGTAGCAAAGTTTGGAATGTTGCCAACAGATGGCAACCCACTAAAAATTTTTTCGCCATTGAGTAGCAAAGTTTGGAATTTTGCCAACAGATGGCAACCCATGTTGTTGTTTTTATAATATAATGGAATTTCGTTTTCCTGGCGATCCAAAGCAGGATAACGGGATACTGTTTGCAGATTATTGCATTGTCATGGGTCCTTAATACGTTGCAAAGTTTCAAAGAAATCGAATAGCTGGAAGTTGGTTAAAATTAGGCTCAAAGATTCCGTTACATAAATCATTTTATAGAGGATCCAATATTCCATGTTGGAAGAATGGGATTAAAAGAGAGTTAAGGCAAAGAAATTATTTAGTAAAGGTGGTTTTATGGCTAACAGAAAAATTTGTTGTATTTTTCATTTAGGGTAATAGAGTTATTTTAAACCTAGAAAAATTGTATGTTAGTAGTTTAACGGAAGTTTAACTTACAATTTTTAAAAGAGATTTGCATTCTTACGAAAATGATAACGATTAAGTACCTAAATCATTTTATAGAGGATCCATATTTCATGTTGAAGATGGGATTAAGAAAAGAGTTAAGGCAAAGAAATTATTTAGTAAAGGTGGTTTTATAGCTGACAGAAAAATTTGTTGTATTTTTCATTTAGGGTAATAGAGTTATTTTAAACCTAGAAAAATTGTATATTAGTAGTTTAACGGAAGTTTAACTTACAATTTTTAAAAGAGATTTGCATTCTTACAAAATGATAACGATTAAGTACCTAAATCATTTTATAAAGGATCCATATTTCATGTTGAAGATGGGATTAAGAAAAGAGTTAAGGCAAAGAAATTATTTAGTAAAGGTGGTTTTATAGCTGACAGAAAAATTATGTTGTATTTTTCATTTAGGGTAATAGAGTTATTTTAAACCTAGAAAAATTGTATGTTAGTAGTTTAATGGAAGTTTAACTTACAATTTTTAAAAGAGATTTGCATTCTTACGAAATGATAACGATTAAGTACCTAAATCATTTTATAGAGGATCCATATTTCATGTTGAAGATGGGATTAAAAAAAGAGTTAAGGCAAAGAAATTATTTAGTAAAGGTGGTTTTATAGCTGACAGAAAAATTTGTTGTATTTTTCATTTAGGGTAATAGAGTTATTTTAAACCTAGAAAAATTGTATGTTAGTAGTTTAACGGAAGTTTAACTTACAATTTTTAAAAAGAGATTTGCATTCTTACGAAAAGATAACGATTAAGTACCTAAATCATTTTATAGAGGATCCATATTTCATGTTGAAGATGGGATTAAAAAAAGAGTTAAGGCAAAGAAATTATTTAGTAAAGGTGGTTTTATGGCTGACAGAAAAATTTGTTGTATTTTTATTTAGGGTAATAGAGTTATTTTAAACCTAGAAAAATTGTATGTTAGTAGTTTAATGGAAGTTTAACTTACAATTTTTAAAAGAGATTTGCATTCTTACGAAATGATAACGATTAAGTACCTAAATCATTTTATAGAGGATCCATATTTCATGTTGAAGATGGGATTAAGAAAAGAGTTAAGGCAAAGAAATTATTTAGTAAAGGTGGTTTTATAGCTGACAGAAAAATTTGTTGTATTTTTCATTTAGGGTAATAGAGTTATTTTAAACCTAGAAAAATTGTATGTTAGTAGTTTAACGGAAGTTTAACTTACAATTTTTAAAGAGATTTGCATTCTTACGAAAATGATAACGATTAAGTACCTAAATCATTTTATAGAGGATCCATATTTCATGTTGAAGATGGGATTAAGAAAAGAGTTAAGGCAAAGAAATTATTTAGTAAAGGTGGTTTTATAGCTGACAGAAAAATTGGTTGTATTTTTCATTTAGGGTAATAGAGTTATTTTAAACCTAGAAACAAGTTGTATGTTAGTAGTTTAACGGAAGTTTAACTTACAATTTTTAAAAGAGATTTGCATTCTTACGAAAAGATAACGATTAAGTACCTAAATCATTTTATAGAGGATCCATATTTCATGTTGAAGATGGGATTAAAAAAGAGTTAAGGCAAAGAAATTATTTAGTAAAGGTGGTTTTATGGCTGACAGAAAAATTTGTTGTATTTTTCATTTAGGGTAATAGAGTTATTTTAAACCTAGAAAAATTGAATTTTAGAAGTTTAACGAAAGTTTAACTTACAATTTTTAAAAGAGATTTGCATTCTTACGAAATGATAACGACTAAGTACTTAAATCATTTTATAGATGATCCATATTTTATATTAAAGATGGGATTGAGAAAAACGTTTAACGGAAAGTAATTATTTTGCAAAGGTGGTTTTATGGCTGACAGAAAATCTGGTTGTATTTTTTATTTAGGTGTAATAGAGTTATTTTATACGTAGAAACATGTTGTATTTTATTAGTATAATGGAAGTTTTACTTACAATTTTTAAAAAGGATATGCATTCTTACAAAATGATAACGATTAAGTACCTAAATCATTTTATAGAGGATCCATATTTTATGTTAAAGATGGGATTTAAAAAAAGGGTTAAAGGCAAAGTAATTATTTAGTAAAAGTGGTTTTATGGCTGACAGAAAAATTTATTGTATTTTTCATTTAGGGTAATAGAGTTATTTTAAACCTAGAAAAATGTTGTATTTTAGTAGTTTACTGGAAATTTTACTTATAATTTTTAAAAAGATTGAATTCTTACGAAAAGATAAAGATTAAGTATCAAAATCATTTTATAGAGGATCTATATTTTATGTTAAAGATGGGATTGAGAAAAACGTATAACGGAAAGTAATTATTTTGCAAAGGTGGTTTTATGGCTGACAGAAAAATTTGTTGTATTTTTAATTTAGGTGTAATAGAGTTATTTTCAACTTAGAAAATGTTGTATTTTAGTAGGTAAATCGGAAGTTTTACTTACAACTTTTAAAAGAGATTTACATTCTTACGAAAAGATAACGATTAAGTACCTAAATCATTTTATAGAGGATCCATATTTCATGTTGAAGATGGGATTAAAAAAGAGATAAGGCAAAGAAATTATTTAGTAAAGGTGGTTTTATAGCTAACAGAAAAAATTTGTTGTATTTTTCATTTCGGGTAATAGAGATATTTTAAACCTAGAAAAATTGCATGTTAGTAGTTTAATGAAGTTTAGCTTACAATTTTCAAAAGAGATTTGCATTCTTACAAATGATAACGATTAATTACCTAAATCATTTTATAGAGGATCCATATTTCATGTTAAAGATGGAATTAAAAAACGGGTTAAAGGCAATGTAATAATTTCATAGAAGTGGTTTTAGGGCTGACAGAAGAATTTGCTGTATTTTTCATTTAGTGTAATAGAGTTATTTCAAACCTAGAAAAATGTTGCATTTAAGTAGTTTACCGGAAGTTTTACTTACAATTTCTAGAAAAGATTTAAATCCTTATGAAAAAGAGTAAGTATCTAAATCATTTTATGGAGGATTCATATTTTATGTTAGAGATGGGATTGGGAAAAACGTTTAAGGAGAAGTTTTTATTTTGCAAAGGTGGTTTCATGGCTGACAGTTAAATTGGTTGTCTTTTTGAAAGTTATTTTAAACCAAGAAAAATGATGTACTTTAGGTTTTGCAATTTTTAAAAGAAATTTGCATTTTTAAGTTTTTGCAATACTTGTGTGTCCTATATAGGATTACTCACTCGCAGTGTTTAGAATTTTTATTTTTTAGGTTCTTTAATACAGTTATTATTAAAATAAATAAAGGCTTTATTGTAATAACATTATAACATTGTAATAAGAACTCTAGAAAAATTTAATTATTAGGTTTAAAAAAATGTGTAAAATTAACTATTCTTAAATATGAGTGTAGCATAATAGTCGAGGCAATGAAGCAATAAAAAGGGCAAAAGTTTAGGAGTTTCAAAAAATTTAAAAACTTTGTAAATAAGAGCCAGAACTGGCCTAAATCAGGTACCCGAGCGTTCTTGAGGTCGCTGACAAATTTACCCTCCGAACACATGCAGCTAAGGAATGCCGACGAACGTCATCTTCGTGGGAATTACCAAAATTCATGTCATGGTAAAGAAGAAAAGAAACTCAGCTCCCAGGAATTTTTGGGTCGCTAAATTTAAATATGGCATCGGCAAACACCTCATGAACACCTGTTTCGCCCCAATTGGAACGCGGACGTCATCTCCGAAAATTTTTATGACAAAAGTGCAAAAAATAGGCCGAAATTCATTGTAGTACATTTTGTAGGGTGCTGTATTTAAATTTCATGTATAAAAAAGACCCCATTAAACACCTGGTGCAAGGGTACCTAGCCCTGAAAGTCATCTTCTTGTTAAAACCGATCCCCTGAGCACCTGGTGTACCGCAACCTGACTCAGAACGTCGTCATCGAGGATTTTACAGACACTATTGCAAGAGACTGACCAAAATCTATTTATTTTATTTCTTTTCTCAATACATAATTTAAGTAGAATCAACAACATACAGTTATACCAGTGTGTCTCAAAAACCTCGAAGACGACGTTCAGGGCCAGGTTGTGGTGCACCAGGTTTTTACTGAATCGTTTTCGACGTAAAAAAATTTAATCGCGAGATTAAGCCCCCAAAAACCCCTATTATATTTTTATGTTCTCTGATAACCACTGGCTGTATTAATTATTATTAATTTTCCTATTTTTTTATACAGTCATTAACATAGTGTTTTTTTTAATTTAGGACCATCAGTTTTTTCCTAACTTTCTTTTTGGGGTTAAAAAATAATACAGTTTTTATCATTGCTTAAAACATATTTTTTTATTTTAATTTTAAAAGGCTATAAAAAAATATTATTTTCAATACATGCTTTGTGGATAATATGACCATTTTCCTTACTACCAAGTCTTGCTTAATAACTTCATAATATACAGGTTGTCCCACAAGGTATGATCATAAATAATAGGGGTAATAGGGTAAGTTAAAATAATGTTAGTACTTATATAAATATTTTTTTACCCCCATTATTTATGACCATACATTTTGAACACCTCGTATATGCATCCTATAAAAGGGTTTCTTTAATCAAAACATTTACCATCTAATAATATTACTTCTTTATATCTTGGGCAGATTAGTAAATCCACTTGTTTATATTCTTTTCTAAAAAATATGCCTGAATTAAAGATATAATTTAGCAAAATAATAATTATAGATGTACAGGGTGCAACAAAAATGCAGTTCAAGCTTTTTTGTCATTTAATATTTTGCAATTTACTTTATAGATAAAACAATATTAAATTTTACCTAATAATAGGTACCTAAAAGATAAATTAAAACAAACTTTTAAAATCCGAGAGATCCGACTTAATTTTGTTGTATCCTATACATTTGAATATAACCAGTACGTAGAATATATAAGAAAGTAATTTTAAGTTTCATATTTTTAATTAAAAAATACATCTAACGTTAATAACATATACTTATAATATTTTACTATTTATAACAAAATTAATTGCAAACAAATTTAATTAAATACCCCATTCCTTAACATACAATTTAAATTGTTAAAAACACATTTTACATTTAAGGCACATATTTATCTTAGAATTGACTATATGTAATCATTTTTTTTACTTAATAGACATGCTTTTTTTAAACTATATTTTATATCCTTAACTAAACTTATTGCATCTGCTATTTCTTTACATAATTGTCATATTATGTTTAAAAATATTGCAATTTAAATAAAAAGACGGTAATAGGTACCTAAAGAATAAATTAAAACAAACTTTTTAAATCCAAGAGATCCGACTTAATTTTGTGGCATCCTATACATTTGGATATAACCAGTACGTAGAATATATAAGAAAGTAATTTTAAGTTTCATATTTTTAATTAAAAAATACATCTAACGTTAATAACATATACTTATAATATTTTACTATTTATAACAAAATAAATTGCAAACAAATTTAATTAAATACCCTATTCCTTAACATACAATTTAAATTGTTAAGAACACATTTTACATTTAAGGCACATATTTATCTTAGAATTGACTATATGTAATCATTTTTTTTACTTAATAGACATGCTTTTTTAAACTATATTTTATATCCTTAACTTAACTTATTGCATCTGCTATTTCTTTACATAATTGTCATATTATGTTTAAAAAATATTGCAATTTAAATAAAAAGACGGTAATAGGTACCTAAAGAATAAATTAAAACAAACTTTTTAAATCCAAGAGATCCGACTTAATTTTGTGGCATCCTATACATTTGGATATAACCAGTACGTAAAATATATAAGAAGGTAATTTTAAGTTTCATATTTTTAATTAAAAAATAGATCAAACGTAAATAACATATACCTACTAATAATATTTTACTATTTATAACAAAATAAATTGCAAATATATTTAATTAAATACCCCATTTCTGAACAAACATTTTAAATTATTTAGAACACATTTTACATTTAAGGTACATATTTATTTGACTGACTATATGTAATCATTTTTTTTTACTTAATAGACATGCGTTTTTTCAACTATATTTTATATCCTTAACTAAACTTATGGCATCTGTTATTTCTTTACATAATTATTATATTATGTTTAAAAAATATTGCAGTTTAAATATAAAGATCGGTAATATTTAAATATGTACTACTAATATTTACTACTCTTAGTAAATATTCGCAAACGCTGTCCTTAAATATTATTTTTAATCAAAATATATATATAACAATTAAACATTTTACTTATTTTGATAAGATTTACAACAGTATTTAATCAAAACACAGTGATACCTACAATTTAACATATTCTAAAAATTCTCAAAAACAGTAAAATGCGTTTGTTCGAACCCGGGCGCTTTACAAATATTATTGCTTAAATAGACCGGATTTTAACCAGATTTATAGCCCATATGAATTATATAATTTTCAATATGACCATTTATCAGTAGCGTAGCTAGGGCGTAGGTCCGAAGTAACCAACTGGCGGGCCGCAGTCTGGATCCGAACCACCAATCTAGTTTGTGCGGACCTTGTTAAGTATGCAATTTCATTTTTTCCGTGCTGTCTGGGATATAGTCGATTTTTCATAGAAATAGGGCAAAACGCAAGATCGACAGTCATCGAGGGGCTGCACTGAAGACGCGCGAGTGACAAGCAAGCGAGCGACTTTTCTGAGAGCGAAAGCTAATTTAGGTAAAATGGTATCACTACTTTTTGGCATAAATATAGTCGTGGTCACAGGATCTAGTTTTAAAGGCACAGTTTGTGCAATATTTAAGCCACATTTTAAACCCTTGTAAGTAAGGCCGTTCTTACGGTGACTTGCACCTGAGTGTAAAAAAAATATTTTCCACCCCTTAGGAGAAAATATAAATTGAAGTATATAAATTTTTGAACAGCAAAAAGGTCCCTACTTTAAGAATAACATTTTTTTCAAATTCAAAATGTTTATTTCCCAAATATTGCCTTTTATATTAAAAATGTTTGCCCTTTATTTCACAATTTTTGCTCACGGAGCATTGCGCTTTGGTGCCTTGCTGCACCACTGGTTGCACCGTAGCCTGAGCAGGTACGACCTTCGTGTAAGTCGTGGAACGGCGGGGCCCAAGGTACACCGTTAGCACCACTACCACCAAAATTTTTGTGCCAAAAACTAGTTATTTTGATAATTCATTTACATAAACTTACGCCATCTCAAGACTTATAAAAACCTTATTTCTTATTTAAATTATTTTAATCTTTCTGTTTTTTTAAATAAAAGTTACCTTATTTTTATCATTACTATGTAATTTTATGTCATCAATATCGCACCTATTAAAATTCATTTTACAAGAAAAATCACTACGTTAGTTAACCGAAGCGGCAACCACAAGATTGACAGCCTCCGGGAGAGAGAACAAATTTAAAATCTAATATAGAAGGCAAGACTGACAGATCACTTTTAACAGACCCTAATAAACAGTAGAAAGATTGACAGAGGCTTTTAAAAATCGTTTTATTTAGTTAATAATTCTAACATAATGATCCTAAAAGTTAGTGTGCAACAGATGAAAAACTTTTTTATTTATTACTTTTTCAAAAAATATATACACATTGGGGTATGGTTTTTAAATTTTATAAGTAGCTGTTGCTAAGAGTAAAGTATTCTTTTAAAAGCAACACAAATTGTAAGAAACCAATTTAACCGAAAAATAAAAGTTATTCTTAAGTACCAAATCATACCCTTATATTAGAATCAATAATACTTTTAAACAATTTTACGGGTTTACATAATTAAAAATAAATCTGTGCTGGGTACTGGACATAATCTCACACATATCTAAAGTCAAAACTAGGGATTAGATTGCAAAAAACCGAATTGCTGCAAAGGGGCACTATCTTTTTGTAAATAGAAAGGAGGGTTATGTTACATCAAGTTTTAAAGGCACTTTATTACTCTATTACATGCCACTTTGTTTTTAAAAAATGCTTGGCCGTTCTAGACTTACAAGCCAATACCATTGAAACCGCAGTGTTTGGATACTACTAAAGCCAATTGACACAATTATTCTTAAGTGGATTTTTTAAGTGCGTATTAGTCTTATAGTTAGTAAAGGAACCAAAAAAAAAAAAAATATATTTAACTAACCGGAACTAACCATGACCCCCTTCCACATATACTCTGTCTTCGGTCTTCGGTATTTTGTTACTTGATATTACTCAAATATTTTCTACCGAAGACAGAGTATAGGTAAAGGGTCATGGGTAGTTCTATTGTTGTTTTCCTTAATTAAACCTGAGACTAATACACAGTTAATAATTGTACTTAAGAACTGTGTCAAATCTTCCTTTCGGTTATTTATAAAGTTATTCTTTTTTAATTCCCCATTTAAACTTGAGACTAATACACACTTAATACCTCCACTTAAGAATTAGGTCAATTTTTTATTTTGTTCATTTATAAATAGAATCAGACGGTGCAGGTATAAAAATGTAATACTTTTTTATTTCTCTTTAAACCATAACATGAACATTTTAATACTCTTAAAATAATTGTACATTTAAAAGATTTAAACAATCGAATTATTCATTCGTAAACATTCGTAAAATTTATTAATTATAATTTATTTTTAACTATTTTTAAATTTAAGGTATATTTGTAAAATTTAACTTTAGATGTGTAGATGTACTGTTACGCTATTTAACGAGACCCTGAAACCTTACTAATGTTTTATGATAATACTTTACATAAAGGAAAATTGCTTTAAACTCTCATAAAAGTATACAACAAAACAAAATAAAAACAATACAATAATATGACATAATTTTTATTTCCCGATAACTTTTATTTCAAAATGTTTTCAGTACTTTTTTAATCAAAAAATTTAAAAAAATGCTTCTAAGTCGCGGCCTCAGTTAAAACACCAACGGTATTAACCCCAACCCCAAAATTCGCATCTGAAACAAAAACAATTAATAAAATCAAATAAAAGTTGTGTTTGAAAAAGTGTAAAAATAAAATTGACTTAGTCTACGATATGAAGCAATTTATTTGTCTAAAAATTTAACTGTAGTTGACAAATTTAACTAAATAATTGGTAAGGAAAGGGTCCACCCTAAACCGAAAAACATGACATGTGGTTTACGTGACAAAAAAACCTTTTTTATATAAACAGATTCCTTAAAATGAAAAGATTTAATTACCTGTTAAATTTATTTTCAACATATGTACGTACATTTGAAATACTACTTGACGTCACTTACGTCACTTGGACCAATGTACCATATGGAACTATCTTCTTGGGACAATGAGACCGGTTGACCATCAAAACTAACTTTGCATTTTTTTAAAACCAACTTAACTTATTTGACTAACTAAATTTAGTACGGGCATACCCTCACTAGGGGTAGCCCGTACAGGGGTTAACTAAAACTTTAACTTTATACTTGACTTCACTTTTACTACCTACTTCTTATCTAATATTTTTTCTAATTTTTTCCTCCCCATTATTTGTACAGTTTCGGTATATATACAAAAGTTGAACTTAGTATTTTGCTGACTTAGCACGTTGTTGACCCTGAATAAAATAATATGACCCAGATTCTGTTATTGTTTGGTGACAAAAAACCTTGCACTATTTTCTTGATTATTTGTTTAAATTTTTTAAATGTGATTTCTTTAATGCCGACATAATTAAATAAATATTAAAATTATTAGAACCCATTATACCCCCTATACAGGTGTAAACTGAAAAACATGACAAATGGTTTACGTGACAAAAAAAACCTAATTTTTATACAAACAGATTCCTAAAAATGAAAAGATTTATTTACCTGTTAAATTTATTTTTAACATATTTGAAAATTAAAAATAAACTGGGTTTAAATAAAATTATAAAAAAGAAAATTTTAATTTTTCCACATTTTATTAAAATGCAAGTACTTTGCTAAATTGTTTTTCGACAAAGTTAAAAATTCTCTTTCACAAAAATTAATTAAGGCATCGACGTCACTTGACGTCGAATGAACTTTTGTAAAGTTTGAATCGGAAAACTGCCAGCTTGTGCATCCGCAAATTTCCGGTTGTCTCGTCTGCAGTTTTAAAATTTTGTTAGAAAAAGGCAAAAATAAAAATGACTTAATCACTAAGTTTTATTCTTACAGATTTGAAAAGGAACTTGGAATGAAAAAAAGTACAATGATTAAAATAATTTCATTAAAACTTTAATTAAACCAATATTTGATTTTTAGAGAACGCAGTTTTTTTACATACCGTAATTAGTTTTACAAAGATCCCTCAATTTTAAAAAATAAGTTTTATTTATTATGCTAATCTTTGCCCATACAGTGTGTCTCAGGATAGGTTGTTACAAGAGGACAAATGGACCAACAATTTTAGAATTTATTTAAACGTCCGTATGAAAAGCTGATTGCATGGTCCAAAACAACTAAATACATAATTTTACTTCGATTGGTAATAAACATGGTGAGTTATAACTAAAAATATGGAAAATGACCAAGGGTAAAGTAGCTTTATTTTTTAAATTAGGACAAAATCGTATAAGTAAATATTGTAGATAATAAAATTTTATGGTAATATAATTTAATTTAAAACTTTCCACTCAAGTTATTTTCGAGCAGGACAGATTTGAGAAAATCATGAAATAGGATTATTTATTGAGGGGGGAACGTTTTTTACAAAAAATTGGACCCTTGAACCCCTTAACCACCAGGGCCACCACCACAAAATTCTTAAATGAGGAAGGCGGGTCAGTATGATACATCATTTTAAAGCTCCTGACGAGTACTTTATAACCCTGAAGTCAATATCTTCACCTATACAAAATGGCGGTACTTTAAAAATTACCTAAATACCTGATTTGGATGGTCATATTTCAGAGGCAATAAAGTTAGATGTACTTAATGTGGTATTTTCTTAAAGCTCATTTAAAAGATCTTTTTAATGGTAAAATAATATACAAGGGTTCTTAAATAAAAATATGTACTTTTTCTTCTACCCTGTATATTACTACCAGTATCACCATTAAAGACCTTTAAAAGAGCTTTAAGAAAACACCACATTAGGTAAATTTAACTTTATTAGTTTCGGAAATATGGTCATCAAATCAGGTATTTAGGTAATTTTTAAAGTAAGTTTTAAAGTAAGTTTTGTAATAGGTAAAGATATTGACTTCATATTCTAGGGTTATAAAGTACTCGTCAGGAGCTTTAAAATGATGTATCACTCGACCCGCCTTCTCATTTAAGAATCTTGGGGTGGTGGCCCTGGTGGTTAAGGGGTTAAGAGGCGCCGTCAATTTTTGTAAAAACGTTCCCCCTCAATAAATATCTTGACGTGTTTCGGCGATTTTCATAAATCTGTCTCGTTTCAGAATAACTTGAGTGGAAAGTTTTAAATAGACACCCTGTATAAAAAGTTAAGTAAAATGTGTTTGTCAATTTTTACATTATTCATTAAAAATTTTAAAATACTTGGCTTAAAGCAGCAACATTTTAAAATTATATAAACTATTGAATTTTCTTTTAAATCTTGCTTTTTCTTGCTCAATATTTAAGTTAGATGCGTAATGTAAAAAATTAAAATTAATTTTTTTTGACACTTATCTTAAACTTCAAATTTTGACATAAGTTCAATTCTCTACAACATTTACTTATACAATTTTATTCAACTTTTAAAAATAAAGTAGTTAGAACCCGGCCAATTTTCATATTTTTAATTATAACTCGACTATGTATAATACCTATTAAGGTAAAATTTTGTATTTATTAGTTTTGGATTCCTTGACCAGTTTTCCCAAAATTTCGTTTAAAAATTCAAAAATATTTTGGATTTCGTTTGTCCTCTTGTAACACCTATCCTGTGACACACCGTAGATAAAAACTTAAAAACCTTACCGCACAGTTGATTGGTTTTAACACCATGTTTTGAATTGTACTATTTTATCCGTTAGTACAATTCTAACATCTAGAAGGCGATGGGTTTTAATGAATTTATTTTCTTAGCAGCAATACTTAAAATAAAATATTTGCAATTAATTATTAGGGTTAGGTTATATTTTTAAATCAAAACAAATAAAACTTATAGTTAGACCAATAACTATAAAAACGATAAGAGCATACCAACCCCGTCTACCGACCGACAAGCCACGATGGGTATAGCATTTTACAAACTAAAGAGGGTACCAAAGTTAGTGTGACGCCATTATTTTGATATCCGAAATTGGTTGGTAGGCATTTAACCAACCAAAGTAGGGAACCAAAAAGGGCCGAAATGTCTTAAC
Source organism: Listronotus bonariensis (assembly GCA_014170235.1). Lineage (NCBI taxonomy): Eukaryota > Metazoa > Arthropoda > Insecta > Coleoptera > Curculionidae > Listronotus > Listronotus bonariensis. The sequence goes on from JACEGR010000598.1 coordinate 59,972, forward strand.
TTGATGCTGCAGTTAAAAAAATATTTTTTTATATAAAATAGTTTGTTTAGTAGTTTTCTAATAGGGTAAGTTTGTTTGTTCTATGGTAAAAAGGATTTATTTGAGATTTAACAGTTTGTAAAATTACCGACGATATACCTACTTATGTTGGGTGTTATAACCAAGAAGATTAACTTTTGATAAGGAGCGCTTGATCCCATTTAGATTTAAGTCAGTGGGGGACATAGAACTAAAATATTTTGACAGCTCTACCACTTCCGGTTATACCTACCGGAAGTTAATGTCAACTTCCTAATTTTAAACGGAACAGCCTATATATAAATCATTTTTTAGATTCTGCGTAATATTCCAAACATAATTTATGTATAATGTTCTATACCTAGGTCCAACCGTTTTTGACTTATTTTAAATTTTATGTCAAAAGTGGCATTTGCAAGCCATTACATCACCATCAATTTCTTCTAAAGAAAACCCTTTAATATGAGCTGGGGTTGGGTTCCTTTTATAGAAAGAACTTCTTTAGTAGACTGTGTCGATATTTTCACAATTAATACATACAGAGTGGTCAAAAATAGTCGTTGAAAATCATCACGACAAAAACCTTTAAGGGTACTATTTCTATATAAAATCGCCTTTTGCCTAAATTTATAAGTAAAATTCCTAAATTGCTGGGTTATCAGGGCCCTAATTGGAAATATTATTTAAACTAGAAGTATGTATTTACTTGCCTATTTAAAACGAAACATCAAATGTATTATTTAATTTTTGAATTTTACATAAAATTCCAATTTATTTTTTATCACATGTGCCTTACGCTCTTGACTTTTAAATTTATTTATCAAAAATGACGTTTTTAGTGCGTTTTATTTAATTTGGAATAAAATTATTGTGTTAAAGGACCCAGTTTAACAATTGCAAGTTTAGTTTTGGTTTCAGTTGAACTCAACTGGTGGTTGAACATGCCCATGTAAAATATATTGCTGTCAAGTAAATGCCAAAAGTGACGGCAATATATTTAAAATGGATAGGTTCATGTACCAGTTTAGTTCAACTGAATCTAAACTGAACTCGCCTAACTGAGTTTTAGTAAAGTTTGAAAAATAATAATACAAGGTATTTAAAATATAAGATTAAATATAAAATTAAGAAAACGAATATACATCATATTTTTGTAAATGGAAAGATCCACTTTATGATAACCAACTTAGGATACATTATATGTTACTCAAATTAAAATCCGCAGCGTATATGTCATATTAAAATAATTAATTAGAAATATCTCGCAAACTAAAAACTTTTACGAATAGGCAGCTTTACACAAACTAATTTTTATCATTTTATATGGAAAAGATATAATTTTTTTAAAGTTATAATTATTAGTAGTTATTTCAATAACATTTTAAATTCTATTTTTAAATCAAAAATCATATTTTTTTTTTAATTATAAAATTTTGGTTAAAACCCAAAATGTATCTCTTATTAAAAAATAATAAGCCATACTTTATTAGGATTGTTTGCAAAATCCGAAAATATATTAGAGATCCAACCTAAGCATATCTGAACATTGTGAAGTGTCTATAACATATGGTTCTTTTATTAAATACGGCGTTGATTGCTTAAATCTGTTTTTTATATTAAGATATGTTTAACTTTTAAATAAGTAAAAGTTTTCAGTTTAATAAACTTTACATTTTTAAGACCCTATTAACGGGCGGAGATGCCCGATAGGTTAGATAACGCCGGGAAAGGAACCTTCACCAATTAAGATATTTTTTGTATATTATTATTTGATTTTTAATATTTATTTCAATTCTTAAACACTTAGATTTTTTAATTAATTCAATTATGGGCACAAGACTAAAACGTAAAACCCAACATAAAAAAAATATAAATATTATAAATATATTTTGGTAAAATCACATTGTTGTTATTTCTAACAAAGTTTAAAATATTTACACAGCTTAATAAAAATATATGGTTTGGTGCCACCTTGGCCAGAAAAATTTCCTCTAAGCGGTCTTACCCCGATAACGCTTTTTTTTCAAATTGCAATTATCTTTAGGAAGCTTACAAAACGAATATTTTAAAGCACAATAAAAACAAGTCACCTTTATTTTTATATATTAATGATGCAAATTAATACTTACAATATGTATCGTGGTAAGTTTTAAATTTTCAACACAACAAACAACGAAGTCTTGGATATCAAATTATGACGGTGGACTGCGTTACCCGGACCTACTCTAATAATAGGGTGCTTCTTTTAAAATAGACAGGTTTGTCGGCAGATAATATTGTGACGTAGAATTTTTGAAATATACATAGAGGCCACTTTAACGTCACTTGGGCAAATGTACCATATGGAACTATCTTCTTGGGACAATGAGACTGGTGGACCATCAAAACTAACTTTGCATTTTTAAAAACCAACCTAACTTATTTGATTAGCTAAATTTAGTACAGGCATACCCCCACTAGGGGTAGCCCGTAAGGGGCTTAACTAAAACTTTAACTTTATACTTGACTTTACTAACTACTTCTTATCTAATCTCATGTATCTCTAATTTCTTTCTCTCCCTCTTTAAATATTAAATTTTCCAGTGTTTGTTTTGCATTTTTACGCGACCCAGTTTGTTTAATGTTTTTATTTTAATATTATAAGAGTAACCTAGAAAATTGTTTTATTTATACTTTAAAAACCTTGACACCTCACGTATATCTTTATTTAGCAAAATTCCCAATGTTAAGTAACCAAGTTAAAATGTATACCTATTTTAAAATTCCCAAAAATGTATATTTTTAAAATTCCCAAAATGTATACTTTTTTATACTAGGTGTCCACAATATTTAAACCTAATGCCAAAATGTAAGAGAATTTTTTTTAAGACAGACCACGAAGAATGAATGCCTAAGTAAAGTACAATGAGTTCTGGGTTTTAAAATCTGTTTCGTCATTGATGTTTTAGCACTTATATATACAGTTATTTCTTTATTTTTTAAATGTTTTTTTAACATTACTAAAAATATTTTACCTTCAAATATTTCAGTAATCCCAAATCATTCTAAAATATTTAAATTTAATTTACTAAAACAAAATTGTTGAATAAATTAGAACAATAAAATTATCCATCTTTAAATGTGAATGTATCTCCTTTCATAATTTGCATATTCATAAATAAATATCCTGGCTACAGTATAATTTAGGTTATTTAAATAACAATATAAAACAATGCTTCTATTTAGGTCTTGTGACTACATTAAATATAATAATCCACCGAAGCATAACATAGTGGTTGTTAATTTAACTGCTGCACCTTTATTTTATAAAACATAATTAAAAATATATTTTTATTGGTGTCAATCATAAAATTAATTTAATTTTAGGTTTATTCTTTATGCTGTGACCGGCAAAAAGTTCACAGCATAAGAAAAATCGTTTTTTTGGCGATCGCCTCTGCATGTCCGATAACCTAAAAATTCATTTTGACATATCATGTGAACACCGGTAATGTAAACAGTTAAAAAGAAACTAAGATAGAGTCATACATAGTAAGGTTAGATCACCAATATCAAAAACTTCAAGCGCCTAAAATTTAATTCTAACCCCAAATGTAAAGATTAAAGCATGTACATAAAAAAAATCGCTATTTTTTTATGTAATTTTTTTAAAAGAAAAATGTATAAATATACTCACCAAAGTAGCTTCATATAACTATGCCTTTTTTATCAAAGTCAAAATGGGACATTTTCGTGTTTTGAGAAAAAATGTTTTTGCCAGTACATTCGGTATTGCAGTGGTTTATTTCTAAAAATATTCTAAAAATTTTATCAAACAACAACGTTAAAAATTTAGAAATGAAAAAATTTATTGATCTTAATCAAGTTTTCTAATAACTGAAAACAATTTTGTACATTTTGTGTAGGGATGTGCGAATATCGTTTGAATCAAATCAAATCAAATATTATTAATAGATTCGAAATTTAAAGTCTATTTAACAAATTTCGAATATTTTAATAATATTTGAATAATTCACGAATAATGGGAATTATTTACTAATTATCAAAATATGAATGAAATCTTTATTTTATTCATTTGAGATTCTATAATATCGGGCATCAAAATATTCTACTGACCCATAATATCCTTTTCAATTAAAAATTAATTATCTAAAGAAGAGAATTGCTCAATTTTAATATATATTTATCTTAGTCAGTAACAAAAAATCTAAATACTATTATACTAGCAAAAGATCTTTTTAATTCATTTTACCTTTTATAATTTTTAATTTACTTTTGAAAAATGTATGAGAAAGAGGCTATACACAAACTGATAAAAAAAAATTAACTTGATTTAAGAGCCAGATCTTTACTTAAGAACACCATCTGGGAGAAAATACTTTTCTTGAATCAAAGGCATAACATTCTTGATCCAAGAAAAATATTTCGAGAACAAAACTAGTTTTTTAGCTCAAGAATTTAATTTTATGGTTCAAATAAAATGATATAACATTTGTCAAATTTATATTTAAATATTAAACATAACAAATCCCAAATTAAATATCCTAGAAAATTCGCGATTACTACAAAAATTCGAAAAATTCGAATTATTAGAAAAAGTTCGAATTATTCGAAAAAATCCGAATTATTTTAAATTTCTCGAATAATTTGATTTCTTTTCGAATTATTCGAAACTTTCTAATAATTTAAATTCACGAATTATTTGATTTGATATTTAAATCGAATATTGATATTCAATTGATACAAATAATTCGTAAGTTAAAAATTATTTGCACAACCCTAATTTTGTGCATCAAATTAAAAAAACAGTTTTATTTTATTTACTTCATTAATTTTAACTAAATAATTTTTATTTTTATTTTATCTATTTTAGCGTTATCTACATCTATTCTTTTATTATTTTAGCAACTCACAAACAAATTACCCAAATAAAAATAAAAATACAAGCTAGAAATAAAAAAACTTTAGAAGACATATAAAAAAAGCAGGTTAAATATAATTTAATGTACATTTTATTTTTATCTTTTGTTTTTATTTTTGTAAGGGCAGCTTTTAAGATATGATAAAAATTGTCTTAATTTTTGTAAAATGTAAAACATATTAGAAACTTTTTACTTACTGAATCAAAAAAATGTAGATAACATTAAAATTAATCAATACAAAAAATAATATTTTAAAAGTTTATACACAAAATGTGAAAACTAGTCTTCGGTTATGAAAATAATATGATCTGGATTATTACATATTGTTATTTTTGAATATTTAAACGTTTCTTGTTTGGTATAATTCTTATAGGATTTATAGAAAAAAAATTGCAACACCAGATGTACTGGTAAAAAACTTATATATTTGAATTATTCGCTGAAGCTGTTCGTCTACTTTAATAAGGCAAATTTGATAAATTAAATGGTACATTTCTATATAAAAATATATATATATATATATTTGAAAATGAGCGGTTTCAATTTTTTTAAATACATGCTTCAAACTTTGCATATGTGAATTAAATTGAAAGTACTTCTTATTCCTAGAGTTTTTTTTTAATATTTTTAAATCTAACCCTACTGCTATACCGCTGTTTAACGGATTTTTAAGTCACCGGAGATGCAGAGGCGACCGCCGGACAAAACACTGAAATCCATATATTGCGAACTTTTTACCGCTTACTGTATAAAACAAAACCTAATTAAATACAATTTTATTTATATTTTTTTTCCAAATAAACGCATATTATAAAATTATTTTTGTATAAAAAACTATTTAGGAAATTAATTAAAGTAAAATTGGCCAAAAGATAATTTATTTAATCAAAATTTAAATTAAAACAAAAAGTATTCAGTAATATAATATGTTAGTTTATAAAAATATATCATTTTTACTTATATGTATTATTTTAAAATTATATCTATTTGGACTAAAATATTTATTTAAACCAATATTTTATATAACATAAAATTAAAACTATTATTTAAATTTAAATTTAGGGTTATATTTATATATGTTTACTGATTGGCCATTATAAATAGTAAAATGACAAATTTGACTTAATTGACTAGCTGCACATAAGTAAAAACCGCAGGTAGTGACAAATAAAGTTAAATTTTTGCGGCTTTCATATATAAAAATAGCCAGACGGCGGTTTTTTCTTATAATTAAGCAATACGGTAACCAAAAAAATGTTTTTGGTAGACCCTTTATAAAATTGTAGCAATGTAACCTTTTTGACCAACTTTTTATTTTATGTTATTTATATTAAATCAACTAGCCTAAACACTAATATGAATTCTACAAATAAGTGGCATATTTTTGTTGTAATTTTAGTAATAAGCTAAAAAAATGGATATTTTGAAACATTAAACTAAATTTTAAAATACCTTAAATTCTAACAAAACATTATATTGTAGCCAATATATTATGTTTATTTTAAACTAAACATAATAATTTAAATAATACATTTGAAATTTAATATTAGATACCATTACATTTGAAGCGGTAAATTCATAAAATAATTATATTGCATATATTATAATTTATTAACGCTGTTAAAATAATAGCATGTCTCGCGTAAACTAAAATTAAACTGAGTGAGTATGAATAAATAAAAATGTAATAATAATAAAAAATGAGTCAGTTACTGGGTTTATTAAATTAAAAAGCTAAAAAGTTATTATTGTTAAGTATTTTATATAAACGTTTGGCAAAAAAGTTTTATGGCAATGCGTGAAAGAAGGTGGTTTTACCTAATTAAATTAAAGCTTTAAGACAAAAAAATAAAAATACGGATTTTATTATTTATATTAAACTTTTAGAAATATAGGTCGTATTAGGATTAAAACTAAATATGTGATACATAATTAATCTTGTAATATAATTGGCTTTTTAAATTTAATTATTAGATTATCTGGGACCGTATTATTAAATATTAGGTTAATGATGGTCCTACGAAAAGTCGCATTTAAAATAAAATACTACTATTTAATAAATAATAGTTTAAAAAACTAAAAAACACGCTTTTATATGCAACCGAACTAAAAATTAGAAAATAATTTTTCATTACAAAGAGTTTGTCACTTCAAAGTAAAAAGCGTGGGGTGCATTTTACTATTTTTTCATAACTTTTCCCTCATAGATATTTGCAAATAGAATAATTATAACATTTAATATATTAAGCACCCCACGCTTTTATTCTGAAGTGACAAACTCTTTGTAATGAAAAATTATTTTCTAATTTTTAGTTCGGTTGCATATAAAAGCGTGTTTTTTAGTTTTTTTAAACTATTATTTATTTTTCATTTTTAGTTTGATATTTCAATTAGTTTTTTAAAAATAAATGCTCCAGTTTATTCACTAAAAATTCCTTCGCCATTTTGTCAAGAGACACAGAGGATCTGTAAAGGAATTTATTTATCCTGGCGGTCCTAATCAGGATAACGGGATACTGTTTTTAAATTATTGCATTGTCATCGGTCCTTGATACGTGTGCAAAGTTTCAAAGAAATTGAATCGCTGGAAGTTGGTAAAAATTAGGCTCAAAGATTCCGTTACATAGATAGATAGATAGTTACAACCCAAGCTAATAAAAGCGTGTTAAAAAAGAAGAAAAAGCGGCAATGCAAAAGTGCAATTTATTTTAAAATCCGACTTTAAATGCCATAGAAACAAACAAATTTTAAATTTTTTGTTTTTTTTTTAATTTTAAAAATACGTTAAGTAAAATGTATTTAAACAACATATTATTAGGCACTTAAAACATCAACTAGATTTTTATATAAGGTGAGTAATGATTTGTTTTTACTTTTTTGGTTATTATTTAACTGAAATTCAAGAGGTACTCCCTTAAAATGCATTATTTCTAATATCACCATGTAGCTTAAAAACTAAGAAGGCCCCAACGGCTTTTTTATGACATCAGTAAATCAGGTTTATGAAAACGGAGGGTTCAATCTTTAATAATACCTTATATACAACGGTTGCAATCAAAATCGGACAACCTGTACACATTAAGCGTACTAAAATAAATTTAATAAAATACCTCAAAAAGCACAAACATTTAAAGGTTGGCAGACACAAATTTCATCTATGGGTAAGCAAACAGCGTAACGCGGTAAAATTATGGTAAGTAATTAAATTCACTATTTGAACAACAAAACATGGCACTAACCACTTGTCTCCACTAATGACGGCGGGCTAGAAATCACGCCGACCTGCATACAGCCCAAAACTCATTATTATTGTGTATTGGGTTTACGACAAATTAAACTAATTGTACGAACATCTTGTAAATTTGGGTAAGCATAACTTATAATTTTATATACCTTGGTTAAATGAGCAGCACTACATAACAAGTCATTTGCACAGGCTTTTAGTAATATAAAGGATATGGTTGGAATCATTTCAAATACTAAAAACACACGTAGTTCTTTAAAACTACTTTTATTTTCGATTTTAATGACATTAACTAGTATTATTTAAAGCCGTAAGAGGTTTATCTTACGTTTTAATTCTGAATAATTGAATTAAGACCAGTGGCGTATTGAGCGGCACCTGAACAAAAATTTATAACAGTAAAATGGACGTCATTGACTTTTGTGCATTTTTATATATTCTTTAAATTATACAAGCATAGGTACTACTTTTTTTCTCGAAAATTAAGCAAGATACGAAAGAAAATACCAGCTTTATTTTCATTTGTCTAATTTAAATAAAATAAAAATAAAATGCACAAAAACCAGTAGCGTACTCTTTTGTCAAATATATTTGTTTAGGTGCCTCTCTAGGCGCCACTGAACTTACTAAATTAAATCAAGTTATGGCTACATTAGCCCCTTTATGCAATAAATAGTGCAGCCAAATTTTATTTAACTTAGTTAGGGAATATTTAAAGTATTAAAAAATATTTTTTAAGATTGACACACTGTAGCTTACAAAGAAAGCTTTTTTGAACCTTTGTTTATGCAGGGTGTCCAGTAACTTAACTGACAAAATTTAAGATATGATTCTACAATAAAAATGGAAAAAAACTTTTATAAACATATCATGTTCTTAACGCCTTAGCATTTGAACAAGACGATATATAAAATCTTTTTAAAGCCTAAAGTTTAAACCATAGAAAAAATACGACACTGTCTGCTTTTAATAGCTTAGCACACATTTCTCATAAGAAACAGTGGGTATTATATCGTCATTAAAAAGATATTTTGAAGAGCTTAAATAGCCATTTAAACCTAAAAAATGGTAGATATTCTTTTACTTTATTTATGACACTAAATTTATTGCTTGAATGTAGCTTAGAGCTATCATACAACAAAAATTTAACAAAATTTCTAGATTTAGATGGTCATATTTTCAAAACTATAAGAAATATCGAAATTGGTAGTTTCCTGAAGCTTTTTAAACGAAGTTTTTAATGATTATACAATATACAGAATGCTTTGTATATAAAATTCTAGGTTACCATTGTACTCCTAAACGTGGCCATATTTCTGAAACTATTGAAAATTGGATATATCAGATGAAGACTCTTTTTTAAAGAATATACCTATTTAATGGTAATATAATATGCAAAAATGGTAAATTAAAAAAAGTATATTGCTTATTGAAATTTTTTTATTATTTTTAAACTTAAGGAGCGTTAAAACTGTTTTATATTATTTGCTTTTTTCGCTAATTAAAACTATTTTGTATTTTAAGTAATAACGAATTCTGCCAATGACGAGCACTTATTTTGAAAGACCCTGTATATAAAAGTTATTTATAAAAAAAGCAAATTTAGCAGTCGTCTTTATAGGACACATTTTTGTCAGAAGGGGCTTCAGGAAAAAATTAGGAACCCAGTATGTAAATCTTGTATATTTTATTTGTTTGTATTGTATTGTAATTGTTTTATTAATTAAATAGAACAACAAGTTTAAACGCCAGCAGTATCGCAATTATAGTGAGCGACTAAAGTCACTTAGAGGTTAATAATGAATTTAAAACTTGCTGTTGTTAAAGTTGTAGAATTTGTACAAATATTGACGATAAACACATTTGCTATTTATTTTATAAACGAAAGGAATTGGCAAAAATGCCGAGAGAAATTTACCACAATATTTCAGTTATCTTTTTAAGATCTATATGTGTCTTATTAAGTTTGTTGAGATATCTGTCGACAATAACCAACAGCATAGCTCGACAAGATATTTCTCCGAACAACGTATTTTTTTAGGGTAGCTCTATAAAATATTATTTTTTTTTCACTTTTGATTGTTAATGAGTTCATCAGCACACTGTTTATATCTCAAGAACTAGCCATAATTGACGTAGAATGTGTTAAACATTTTTGACGTAGAAAGTCACAATTTGTTAAAATATACAGGGTTTTCCATTGCAAAACATACTTAACAATAAAACATCTATTTTTGAGACACCTTATATATTAACCGATACTGTCAATAAAAAAATGGATTGAAATAAACATTTCCTAATTTAAATTTATTTTTGAATCTTATACTTGAGCGAAGTTAATTCGTGTATAAATAGAGTTGAGACAGCCAGTATGTATTGGCATGTCATGACAAAATATTGTTTAATTTTACAAAAATAAAGAAATAATTTAAAAACTTAATTATTTAAGTTAAAAATTTGTGCAATACGATGTGGCAGAAATATAGTTTAATATATTTTCACTATCTGTTAATAAATTATAAAACGCTTTTTTTACAAAATTTCAAATTTTAAAACAAAGATATATAAAATAAAAACTTTAATAATATTTTCCATAGAAAAAGATGTAAACTATGTCGACGTACGGTGACATACCTGACATTCAATTTATCCTACTTCTGATATATAATCGATCATTGATATGCATGCAATCCGCATAATATGTAAAACTTATATTCTTTATTTGCTTGCCGATTCATCGATTTATGCCAGCACAATCTATGGTTTAGAATGCATGCAGCATATAAATTGGCTCTTTTAATTATACATATAGGGTCAAGCCAATCTTTAACCGCAGAATAAATAGAAATTGGATGCATTGATAACATTATTATTTTAAAATAATGTTTAATAAGTCCTGCAAAACTAAAATGCACATTAATGTACCTTTAACTATACAAACACACTTCTTTAAAAAAAAACATGGTACTCTAAACAAGAAATCCTTTTATATTAACAGTAATACACCAAGTTTTACCCCAGTACGTAATGTAGTAATACTTTTAAGTTGCTTATTTTGTTAAATTGTTTTGGTGTTCAGATATCAACAAATACTTTAATGGTGGGTTTGCATTTGACATTTATTGCATGATATTTATGTCAGACAGACATTCTGGCTAATGTAAACAATAAAACATTTCTATCGGACATAAATTTTCGATCGCAATCACTTGACGATGGCTAAATACATTACCTGTGAAAGCCAAACCGAATATAAAATAAATTTTTGACCGTTTATATTAGCCAGAATTTCTGTCCGACATAAGTTATCGTGCAATAAATATCAGATATAAACCTACCATAACAGTATAAAGGTGTGGCCACACATAACCGCACTGGAGCCCGTACCGGGACCTGGTTAATAATTGTAAGGAAACTCAGGCAGATTTATTCGGAAAATTTCAGGGGTTTTTATGTCCTCAAAATATTAAATACATTTTTTAAGCTAAGTCTATTGCATTATGGATTAAAAATATAACTAGGGCTCTTTGTTAAACTAAAATAGATTTTTCCACTTACCTCTGTTTCTCTTAATCCTAACCTTAGGTACAGGTAAAACTGTGTTAACCTTTTTTCTTAAAGTTTATTATACGTTAAGCTATCATTTAAAGCAGAAGCGGCTGGTGCATAAGAGCTGCAGTGCTGCAGAACCACCAGAATTTTTAAGCTGCTTGGTATTTTTTCATAACATTCAATTAATCATTTTACGATTAAAATATTAAATATCCATTAAAACAAAACTAAAAAAACAGTTTTCGGCCGAGAACTCTAGTATAGTAGGCACACGCATCTTCACCCAGTGACGACGCATCATAGATTACTGCGCAATGGACCATCTTAAATAATACTCAGTCTCTCGCGACGGTATTGCATTGACTAAACTGAGCGACTCTTTTCGGTGCGCCGCACGATTGTTTTAAATTCCTTTATGCCGAATGCACTGGTCGTTGGGTAAAATTCGGCAGCTGAAATCCGTTAATTTTGGTTATTGTTGTGCGGCATTCGCGGTAGCACTTTACAGGTTATTTAGACATTTTTTATATCACGCGTGTGGAAGTCGACCAGTTTATATTTTTATTCGTATTTCGTTGTGTGTTTAGTGTTTATAGACATATGAAGAGAAACTTGAACTAAAAACTAGTGGTAGACCGTTACCGGACATCGTGGGAAGACTGTAGAGGATTAAATGGTAGTTCACCACTTTTAAAATTTTTAATACAAAATAATTTAGCAAGCACTTTCAAAAAAACAAAAAATGTGCTAGATATTTTAATAACTATTTCTGTGTCGACATCAGAGGCTGAAGAGTGTTTTTCTACACTTAAGCGAATAAAGACCTTCCTTCGAAATACCATCTCACAAGATCGTTTAACCGCATTGGCCCACTAATCTCGATGGATTGCCAATGTTATACCCTGCGCAAAACAAAAGTTACATTTCATGGGTGAAAAAACCGGGTTGTGTGCAAGCCAGTTGAGGGTAAACGCACTCGGCCCCAAACAAACTATCCGCATTATAGAAAAGAATTTGTTGACGGCGTCCTGGTTTTCTGTTCGAAGTACGGTAGCTAATGAGCGTTACGGTCAGACCGCGGACGAAGGGTACGGGCTGCCGGTGTTTGTATTTTGCCACGGCTTTTAAGTGCGCATGTTCGGCCACCCATCACTGCGCGAGGTCGTAAAAATCCGAAAAATACTTCTTGCCACTGCGGATCTAAATGTAGGTTATCTATGCATTGGCCATGCTTTCCATTGAAAAAGACTATATCAAAAATCACAGACTTTAATGACAGAGTTATTGATCGATTTGCTTCGAAGAAGGATCGTCAGATTGATCTCATATTTAAACAATAACGTAAGTTTCTAATAATTTTATTTCTGTAAATATTGTTTGTTCTCATTTTTGTTAAAACCCAACCCTTTAATTATTGCTGCCTGCTTCCTAAATTGCCTAAATAAAGATGAAACCTGATAACTGAATGTCGACTTAGAATTAATTTCGATAAAATGGTGAATGCGCCGCGAATATATTATTTCATTTATTTGAGTAATTTAATTCCAGAGCACCTATAATATTTCGCCGCGAGTCGCCACTGATTTAAAGCATATTATTACAGATTTATACTAATAACCTTATTAATCTTATTCTTATTATTATAACGTTTTTAAACTTCAATAATCAAACGCAAAAATTATCAATAACATAACATTTATTCCGTACCGCTTAATACATCAAAATCTACTTCTCGAGTCCCGATGTTTTTCTCATACGAGACCCAGCATAAACTAAAAACATATAGTATGTTACAAAACTAAGTTAGTCAGCATAACAATATGACTCTGCGGTTAGTAATAAAAAGATTGCTAACAATATATTCAGCAAACAGATCAGGTACAATATTAATAAAGAATTTTTCTTAGTCTAGGTTAAAAATACATGAAATATTGCACATTTGGATGAATTAAAATATCAAGATTTGTTTTAACATTTAAGATAAATATTTATATATAAATGCTCCAATACTTTAAGGCAAATATATTGCTACTGCTTCTTTAGATACGTTTATATGGCAGTTCAGTTTCTTTTGCAATAAAAAGGACAACAAACGATAAAATTTCTGTCTTAAATTATCCAGAATATATTACCAATATATATCATCTTATATTCTTAAGATGGTAGCAATTTTTTCAAAAATGATGTAATAACGCAGACTTGTGTTCTGTCATCCCAGAGCGTCTTCTATCCAATTTCCGTGGATCATCATTAGGCTGTAAAAATAACAGACTATAACTTTGATAATACAGTATCAGAAAAGCCAATTTATATGCAAAATGTGTTTTAAACCGACGTGCTGTCGTGAAGCGATAAATCAGTGAAGCATATATTGGAAATTATTTTTGCATATTGTATGTAGTGCGTATCCGCAATTGATTGCATAAAAATACAAATATTGGTTTTACCAACAATAAAGGCGACAATTATTTTATATAAATGACAAAAAACTATATTACTGGTTTGTTATATAAATACTAATCAAAACATTTTGGTATTAACAATACAAGTACATTAAAATTAGCCATGTCATAATTAATATACAGTTAATTATAAGAAACTTAGCTAAGTACAGGGTGAGCACAATTGGACGTTTTCATGGATTATTTATCTCAGTTATTACTCAAGTTATCAAAAACCGATGTAGGTGTTATGAGCTTGATTTTGGAGGAACTTAAAATGACGTAGTTAAAGTTTTAATAAAATTATTTATCTAAAAGATACGAGGGGAAATTGAAAATTTGACGATTTCGATTTTACCCTATATATCCTGTAATACAAAAAATAGCAAAAGTTACGATGTCAACTTGATGTTTTTCTTATGGAATACCCTGTATATTTTTTTTACTAATTAATACCCCTTGTCGCTAAGATAACAAATATTCATATCATTGTATCATTATCTCTTGTAGTTTTTAAAATATTGTGACGTTGGATTTTGCAATTACATATAAGGGCTAGTTTACGTCACTGGTACAAATCTACCATATGGAACTATCTTCTTGGGACCATGAGACCGGTGGACAAAAACTATCTTTTCTTTCCACTATTAGGCTACAGGAACTATTTAACTAACTTAACTTTAGTACGGGCATACCGCCCCTAGTGGGGTAGCCCGTACGGGGCTTAACTAAAACTTTAACTTTATACTTGACTTCACTAACTACTTCTTATCTAATCTTTTTTCTAACTTCTTTCTCCCTCTTTAAATATTAAATTTTCCAGTGTTTGTTTTGCATTTCTACGCGACCCAGTTTGTTTAATATTTTTATTTTATTATTATAAGAGTAACCTAGAAAATTGTTTAATTTATACTTTTAAAACCTTGACACCTCACGTATATCTTTATTTAGCAAAATTTCCAATGTTAAGTAACCTAATTAAAATGTCTACTTATTTTAAAATTCCCAAAAATGTATATTTTTAAAATTCCCAAAACGTATACATTTTTATACTAGGTGTTCACAATATTTGAATTTTAATACTTGATTTTAAGTGTACACCGTACAAACACCTTCTTTTACAATAATATTTTTAAAATATTAATTAAATTTAAACTATTTAGGATTTTTTTTGCCATATTCCTAATTAAATTTAATTTTTAAAAACTGTTACAAAAATACATAAAAATAAATTTAAATCAGTAAAATAAAGACCTATTTTTTAAGACAAAAAATTATCAAAAATATCTCACCTATTAAAACCTAATAAATTATTTTAACTATGGCAATATGGCGACATGTCAGTAATATTGGTTTTTGTAATTATTAACAATAAAGAAAAACAACGAAAAGAACTTATCAATGTAAATTTATTAAAATGTGTTTAAAAATTTGCTTTTTGAGTGCCCTATTAACGGTTTTAAGTGAGCTTCACCTGCGTCGTATGTCATTAGTTAATTTTTTTGTTTAGAAGAGTTATTTAGTGCTAAAGATTAAGTTAAAATAAACATAACTAAAAAGATAAGTGGCGTAGGCTTGTTACTTACTACATTGTTCGATTTTTACCCACTGATCTCGATGGATTGCTAATATTATAACCTGCGCGAAACAAAAGTTACATTTCATGGGCGAAAAAACCGGTTTGTACGCAAGCCAGTTTAGGGTAAACGCACCCGGACCCAAACAAACTATTCGCATTATAGGAAAGAATGTGTTGACCGCGTCCTGGTTTTCTGTTCGAAGTACGGTAGCTAATGAGCGTTACGGTCAGACCGCGGACGAAGGGTACGGGGTGCCGGTGTTTGTATTTTGCCACGGCTTTTAAGTGCGCATGTTCGTCCACCCACTGCGCGCGGTCGTAAAAATCCGAAAACTGCTTCTTGCCACTGCTGATCTAAATGTAGGTTATCTATGTTTTACCCCGCACGCCCTGACCCCAGCCTTAACCCAATGCCGGATCCCCACCCCGACTTCAGCCCCGACCGTAGCCCCTTAAGCTAAAGTACAACTTCTGTTGACAAACGAACAAGTCTATAAATTTAATTTGATAGTAAATATCATAATTCTTAGCTTTTATTTTGCAACGGTAAATTTAAACATTTCTAAATTAAACACAAAGAACATGGATAAGTAACTGTTTTTAATTGTGTAAGTTAGCCAATGCAACAAAACTATAACATCTGATTTATAGCAGAAAAAAATATTATCATTTTAGGTTATGTCACTTTTCATTTGAAATATTGGTCTTGATTTTTTTATATGACACTTTTTCCTTAAACACAACAAAAATATTCATGACAGTTTTATTAAAAATATAACGGTCTTTGTGATAAGCAAGATTTTTTCACTTTAAATGTAAGACATTAACTGAGAAGTGCCATTGTTCTGAAATAAAGATATAAATTTTACTGCCAAATAAATAATGAACCAATCGCCATATGACGAAAATAGAAGTAAACATCTATGTAAAACTTTTTTTTGTAAAGAATAGAATTTCTGGAGCCAAATTAACAACATAACTAAAATAATGCATTTTTTGAGTTGTGTTACTTTTCTTCCGAATGGACACCAGCTATTAAATTATACACCATCAGTAAACTTTATGCTTTTTGCCAATGACTGGTACCAAAAATATATCGCATTTATAGTTTCTTTAAAAATAATCTTTAACAACCCAGTGTAATTTAGTTATAAAAAGGGCCATTAAAAAACAATTACTTTTAAAAAAGCTATTTATGTATCAAGGGCGTTACTAGGACTATAATGCCCTGAAGGTCAGAAATAGCCCGAGGGCTAGATTTCGACCTGATGGGCATTATAGTCCAGTAAAGCCCATGGTGCATACAATGCTTTATGTTTTACCCAAAAAGAGTTTTTCAATGACTAATTACATTATTTATTCGCAATATAAAAATAAGTTGCGACCTGTAAGTAGATAATGAATGGTGTTAAGTTTGACTTTGATGTTTCTATCAGTTAGTCAGTTGGCATTTGTTATTTAACGATTTGCTCAAAATGGAAGAAATTCCACAAAATATAAGAGAAAAGGCCATAAAAGCGACCGAAAATCTTTTGCCAGTTAAATCAAGGCAACAGTATGATCAGGAGCATGGCATATTTGGTATTTGGAAAGATGCGAACGCAATTCTTCAAATAACCGAAACCGTTTTAATGGCATATTTTTAGGAACTGGTAAGTTATTAATTTTATTTTAATACATATGTTTGTATAAACTTGATCTTTATTGTGAGAGAAATAAAATTGGATAAGCAATACAATTTCCATATTAGCGCATTAGGGCATTATAAGCGGGCATTATCATAATGCCCGCTTATAATGCCCTAGGTGTGATAGCAGGTATTATTGCTACCATAACATATTCCGTTTCTAAGGTATTACAGATCATAAAATATTTTATTAACTTAAATAATATAAAAATTGGGGTTACCAGACAAGAACTTATTATTTTTAATAAACTTCCAATTTTACCGGTTTATTATGCTACAAACGATTATATTGCTTATTTTCTGCTATTAAGCGGTAATTGCTAATATAGTGCTTTAACTTTATTATGTAATTTGCTTTAATCCTAGTTAATAATTATTTTAAATTACCCATTAAAATCTATCTAGTCATCGTCTATTAAACTACGTTGAGAGTAATCACTTTGATTTAAAATGGTAGTTACTATATGTAACGCCTTGTACTTTACATTTTGGTAAAAGCAAAATCTGTTAATAAATACTTTTTAAAAAATTACAGCGTTTGTTACCCAGTAAAAAATGTCATGAGGTGGTAAAAGTATGAAAACTACTTAATATCTCGAAAACTAAGAGTCATAAAAAAGTTTTGAAATAAAAAGTTTTACAAAATTAAATGGGATATCTTATAGTCAGCTTGGACTTGACCTTAAAACTATCATTTATAGATAATTTAAAGTCAAAATATACATACAGTGTGTCAACAGACAGGCCTTACCTATACGTGCATTTTTTTTATATTTCGAAAAAAGGTATTCTTCATAAAAATGTTTGCCTTGAAATGCTAAAAGACAAAATAAAAATCGCCGTAGTATTACAGAGTGGTTTAAAATCGCAATATTATTGCTTAAAAAAAATAGAAAAACATAATTATAAACCTATAATAAAAAGCATAAAGAAGTAAAAAAAAGTGTATAATAAATTTTTCCCGTTGCTAGGAAAAATTAGGGTTATCAAAAAAAACAAATTTAAAGAAATGATTTTTACATTTCGAAAAAAATATATTTTTAAGTATCAAAGCTATAAAAAGAAATGGTTTATGATATACAGGAAGATTCAAAAATTACATTATATATTAATCAAAATCGGTTATATATTTTTTAACTACTTACCACGACATTTGTAACTGTTTCATGCTGTTTTAAAAGTATTTTTAAAAAACATTTTTTTATTTTACAAAATAATAATTTTGCGATTTGTACATTATGGGGCAATTTTTATTAAAGCGTTTGACATTTTATAAAAAAAGAACAAAATTTATTAAAAAAAAAACTTTTTCGAAGTATTAAAAAAACAGTTATAATACAGGTGGACACACTGTAAATTTATTTCATATTTTTTTAATTAAGGTTTTGAAAAACGTTAAAAATTCCTTATAAAAAATGGTATCCTTAAAGTGAAATGAATACATTTTATGATATCATTCTTTCTTTTACTTTTTAATAAATTTAGTGGACGAAAACAAAAAAATCTGTATATAAATATGTACCTATTTAAAGTTGTGGTATTACTTTTACCATTTTAAAGTACTACAATAATATTAGTAATAAATCAAACAGCTACAATAACATTTATTTTATTTTCGACAATGTATCATTTAGGCCCAAAATTGACTTTTGATATGTAAACAGTCAATAAAGGGGTTAAATAATATGTTTGAATATTTCGTTTGTTTGGTAAATTTATCTGTACATAGCAGAAACTATATTAGAGCTCAGCAATATGGTAAATAAATCCTTTTAGATTTAGCTATATGCCAGTCACAAAATTGATTTTAATGCACATAATAAAATTTTTAAATAACAGCATTTAGAGAGAATCTGGTAAGTCTCAGTTCATAAATAAAATTTTTATATTGTCAATTCTGACAATAGCTAATCTTTTTAGTTTAGACGAAATATCTGACTTAAAATAAAATCCCCCAATTATTATGCTTTTGTTAAATGCATTATACCTCTGAAGAAAATATGTTCCGGACCAAAATATTCCGTTAGGGGTAAAGAGGGCAAGGGGTGGTTTTTTTGCCATTTAAAATGTTTTTGTTTAGTTTTATTTTTTAAGCAATACGTAAAATGCATACCGGGTGTTGCATCGCCGGGCGGGACATAGGAAATCCCATGTAATTTTTAATGGGGTCAATTATTGTCTCCCTAATTATTTTAGAGAAAAATATTAAAATTTATTGAAGAGCATGCAAATCTACGTCCATGGTAAAAATTTTAGATTTTTCGGTTAACCCATTTTGCTAGTTAGATGCTAATATATTTTTAAAAATTGTTACATTATCGCCTCATATGTATGAACAACAATTAAAATACCAGTTAGTACGATTTTTTTGATAATAATAAAGCACTAAATTTCAAAATGACAACGTAATGTCACGCTAACTGGTATTTTTATTGTTGGTCAATTTTTTAAAAATATATTAGCATCTAACTAGCAAACGGGTTAACTGAAAAATCTAAAGTTTTTACCATGGACTTAGATTTGCATGCCCTTCAATAAACTTTTATACAATTTTTCTCTAAAATAATTAGGGGAGCCAATAATTGACCCCATTAAAAATTACATGGGATTTCCTATGTCGCGCCCGGCGATGCAACACCGGTATATGTAGGTGAATAAAAATAAATAGCAATTAAAATTAAAGTGACTACGCTTACAATAGTTAATTAGATGAAGACTAGATTGGCTTTAATGAGTAATTTAAAATAATCCTTTAGTAAACTAGGATCAGGGTAAATTACATAATAAGTAAAGTTGGAGCTCTTTATTTGCAATTAGCTTTTAATAGAAGACAATGAGCAGTAATCGTATGTAACATAACATTTTACCTAATAATTTAATACCGGCGATTTAACAAGATATACCCTATAAGAGCACAAGCTTTGCCTTCTATGTATACGTCATCCATAGCTGTTAGAACGGAAACTATTCGTACCCGCTATCAGCACATCTTACTAAATATATCCAATCTAGATACACTTTCATTGATTGAAACATTTCTCCAGATAATCCGATTTTAGTACTAAGGAAGGGAATAATAATGCAGTTTTATTGTTTGGTAAAATTTATTCTTTAAGCTGCATTAAATCATACACTAAAACTTGCAGATATAAACCTAATTTAGAGTAAATATACAAGATAGATACAATGCTTCATTTATTGTATTTTAGCGTGTGGTCGATTTTCATTTATGTTATCAATACGGAAATAAATAAGTTTTGATTTTTTTGTTTTTGAGTAACTAAAGTCTCCTTTGACTTGGACGGCCAGCTATTATTCGGCGTGTTTCAGCTTTCAAACCAGCTTGAATTTTATGCCGACTTATTGATGAACTTTGATTAACTTAGTGGTATTAATTTTTTTAAGTACGAAGAGTTAAGTTAATTTTGCTGGGGTCTTAATACGCTTGAGTGACTGAATAAATACAAGGATAACATCTTTATTTTTGAATTAAGGATATTTTTTATTGGTTCGGCAGATTCATTAATTAGATGTAATTTTTGAATACACACCAAGTTATATTAAAAAATAAAAAATTCCCAAAATTAAAAATAAGTAAATAAAAACTAAAAATCGACGTTTTCAAGTCTGCCACCATTGTCAAGATAAAATTAAAAATTAACAATTATTTAGGTCTAATCTCATTTTCTGTTGTAGAATCGCTCCGTAAAGTTTGTCGGTTAAGTTACTGGACACCCTGTATGTATGTAGGTAATTTAATTGAAATTGATGAAATCTTTGATGTCTATTGGTGCCTAAACGATGAGGTTTATCGACTTTAATAAAGTGTACCCTATTTTTTAGGTTTTTGATTGTCTATAAAATGGCGCCCTCAGCTTTGCGATATCTGTCAAAATAAAAAAGTTATGATATATAAATTTTAAGTTTTAGGTATAGTGCCCTCTGACGGTGTTTAAAAAAGTACTTTTGTCTTTTTACAATCTGCAAAGCTCGATTTGTGTGCCAAATATCAACTGGATTGGTTAAAAAATAAATGCAATATGGCGAAAAACCAAAATAAAAATTGAACTTTGACGGCTTGTAACTTGAAAACGAATGACATTTTGAAAAAAAATATATAAAGCTCTACCCTTATTTGGTCAAGTAGAATCACCCCTTAAGTTTCGTGATTGATTTTTGAATCACCCTGTATAACATTTATTTATCTTATGATGAAGCGACATAAGTTGAGTTATTTACTTCCTGAACATTTAAAACGATAAATTTTTAAATTTTTTATATAATACGTAATGATGTGTAACTCTATTGTTACGGTTAGTAAAAATGGCGCCAATTGCGCTGGAATCGGGTTTATTTAGTAAGATGTGCTGATAACGGGTACAAATAATAGTTTCCGTTGATACGCAAAGATGACGTATACATAGAAGGCGGAGCTTGTGCTCACATAGGGTATATCTTGTAAAATCGCTACCAAGTGTCAACGAAGCTATTAGAAAACCATAACTTCTAGTGTATTAGACATATCCAAGTAAGATTTGGTATAAGTAAATGATGAAAAAAGAGGAGAGTTTTCGCATATTTTAATCTTTTTAGTTACTTTCTCTTTAACCGAAAAAGACTCCAATTTAAAAAAATAAATAAATGAAACACCTTTTATGTTTCAAATCTTTTAGATTTCTGAGACAATTTCAAATTGCATATTGACATTTTTTTAAAAATTTTACGCCCACTACTTTCTTTACAGCTATTTGTAGTGTTTTATCCAGGTGGCTATGGTCCTTTATTTATGATTTTTTTTAATCCGATTTTAAATAAGTTGGTATCGTTAGATTCTTTTAAAAATTCTTTATTCAAAAAGTGCTTGTCCCAAAAGAGTTGCCATTAAAAGAATAATAGTAAAACACAAAAATGTCAATTTGCCATTTTTTATTCCTATCTTTTATATTAGTCACTAAAACTTTGCGATGGTCTTTTAAAAACATCACCTAGAATTACTAGAATATTTTGTGTTTAATCATGGCCAACTAGATGCAATATTAAAAATGACCCTTAAAAATCAGGTAGGCTCAAAAAAAAAATAAGGTCATCCTTCTTAATTAACATCTAGTCATAAAAAGGCTATTTCAGACCCTCGAGTAAAGCTTTATGATTCGTTAACTAAACCATGAACATTTTTGAGGTTTAAAAACTTCAAAGTAGAGTTTTTAGCGATGTATAACAGAGAGCTTTACACTTTTTAGTACTTGGCCACAAATACTGCCAGTTGGGTCAAAATATAAAAACCTTTGAGTCACTTTCCAACATTAAATTGCAGATTAACTTTGTTTGTTTTGATGCTTATGGTGCTTTATTAGTTTACGCTCTTATTTGTGCATTTTTTATCAGTTAAAACATTTTAAATCAATTATTTTCAACAGAAAGAAAATACTTAGCAAACCATTTTTAAAGATTTTTTCTAATCTATATGTTGTTAGGAAGTAGATTTGGGAGGCTATAACTTATTATTTTCACATTATTTTTGTTTTTAGGGGTTTTACTTAACTTAACCTGTCGATTTTAACCGATATTACCCAGCGTGCCCAGTTTACTTATTTATTTGTTTGTTTGGATCAAATTTACTCATTGGAATTGTACCTACTTTTTGACGACAGATCGATCTGATTTTTGGTACACACTTCTTATCTTGATAACAATACAATATAACATTGGTGGATTACATATTACTTCACAACAACCTCAATATGGGTATCAAATGAAAGGGCTTGATAAGCAGAGTCAAAGTCAAAGTTAAAAATCGCTTTATTTATTATAAGACCATATCTTGATGAAAAGCTTTCATACATATAATAGATAAAATAGAACTCACTATGAAAAAGAATAAAAGCCAAGATGGCCGCAGCCACAAAATAGCGGATTACATATTACTTCACAACAACCTCAATATGGGTATCAAATGAAAGGGCTTGATAAGCAGAGTCAAAGACAAAGTTAAAAATCGCTTTATTTATTATAAGACCATATCTTAATGAAAAACTTTTATAAATATAATAGATAGAATAGAGCTCACTATGAAAAGAATAAAAGCCAAGATGGCCGCCAATACAAAATGGCGGATTACATATTACTTCACAACAACCTCAATATGGGTATCAAATGAAAGGGCTTGATAAGCAGAGTCAAAGTCAAAGTTAAAAACCGCTTTATTTATTATAAGACCATATCTTAATGAAAAGCTTTCATAAATATAATAGATAGAATAGAGCTCACTATGAAAAAAATAAAAGCCAAGATGGCCGCAGCTACAAAATGGCGGATTACATATTACTTCACAACAACCTCAATATGGGTATCAAATGAAAGGGCTTGATAAGCAGAGTCAAAGTCAAAGTTAAAAATCGCTTTATTTATTATAAGACCATATCTTAATGAAAAGCTTTCATAAATATAATAGATAGAATAGAGCTTACTATGAAAAAGAATAAAAGCCAAGATGGCCGCAGCCACAAAATGGCGGATTACATATTTTCTCTACCTTAAAATCGGTATTAAATAAAAGGGCTTGATTAGTAGAATGGAGCTCATTCTAAAAAAATAAAAATAGTTTAGACAGTATATGTACACTTTAGCAATTTAAACATATAACTTCTTTAATTTAGATTCGGGATCTAAGCATGGGTATGGTAATGAGAAGTACCTACTCACAACAATACTAAAATTTTAAAAATAAATTATATATATATTTCTTTTGTTAAACGATTTTATTACAATAAAAGTGATGTAGGTTATGTACTACAAGGTCAAAGCTATTCGATAAGTCCTGACTTCTATATCGCACCAATCTTCTCATTAATCTGGGGTATTAATTAGACAAATAATAACATCGTTAGGCATGTAAAATTTATCATATTATTTACTTTGGATAAGCTAAGCTAGTTAGAAGGGGAGGAATAAACTGTATGATCTTCCTGTATATAAATAAAGCAAAAACCATTTAAAATACTTTTTCCGCAAATTTTCGAGACTTAACACAACAAAAAATTGAAAATTGTGTTGCAATATTGACAAAAACACTGATATAAGATAAAACAAAATTACGATATGTATAGATGCAAAATTAAAAGCAATATCAATTATTAAATAAAAAAATCTATCAGTAATCATTTGCTAACAATTTATTATATGTATGTTTTGGGGTTATGCTTATTAGTTTAATAACTCTGCGCATACCATTTGCTTATGAGCATTTACATATATAAATTTACAATTTGTTTCTCTGATTTGCCTATTGCTAATGCGAGGCAAGTTTAGTGGGTTTCATAACATTTCATGTTTACAAAACAAAATTAAAAACGCAGTTTTTATTTAAACACAATTTTTATAATACTTGACCTCTTTTACCACGCATTTTTTTATTTAAAAAGTCTTTTTAATCAAAATATATTATATTTAGATATTAACGACCCGTGCCCACCCGTTAGGTGTTCATAATATATATTTTCTATGAAATTTTTGTCATCGTAATAAAATATAGCCAATACCATTTCTAAATAATGTAACATTCTGATTGTAAAAAAATTTCATAGTCGATTTAATATTTCGGAAAATTAGCCCTTACAAACAAACAATTAAAGTTACAAATTTTACCTTTTTATCTGTTATATTAGTACAAATAAATATTAAGGTAAAAATTTATTAAAAATAAGTAAATTCGTTGCTTTTTTATTGTTGTCTATCTTTATAAAAAAATCCGCTTTCGCAGAGAATCGAACTCAAGCTGCCCGCGTGACAGTAGATCATTCTACCACTGGACCACCTGAGCTTATACATGTAGTTAAAACTTAACCTCTTTATACCATTAATATAGGTTCATATATAGCCACGGCAGCTTCAAAAAGCTTATATTTCTCTTTCGAGCCAAAAGTATTTTTCCCCTTGTAATTTATACACTTATATGTGTCCCAAATCCGACCTCCCTTGAAATATTGTTCTCATATCTGGGGCATGGCGACCCCCACAACCCTAAGCATTCTTAATTCCATTCAAAGAAGATCTATTTGTCTCATTAATGATCCCTTACTTACAGAAAGGCTTCCCTCTCTTGCCCATCGTCGGGCTGTGGGGGATTTATCGCTTTTTTACAGCGTACAGGTACTTTCATGGCCTCTGCTCTGAAGAATTGTCCAGAATAGTTCCTCCACTTACGGTTCCCACCAGAGAAATTCGTGGTACCGCGCGTATGCATCCTATACGGTCCAACTGGACAGGCCCAGAACTTTCCACTTTGTTCGTTCTTTTATCCCTAGAGTTTCTAGCATGTGGAACCTGCTGCCCGCGAAGGTCTTTCCTTCCCCACCAAATCTTCAAGTATTCAAGTCCCGTGTCAACAAACTCCCTTTTACCTCGCTTAAGACACCCACGGTACGTTAGTATTTAGGCTTTTAGCCTTCGTGGTTTGTCCAAAGATAAAAAAATATATAAATATGTCATTATTTTTCTCCAAAATTTTTGTTTATTCATTATAAAATATAGCCAATAGAACTTTTGAATGGTGTGGCTTTCTAATTGTGAAAGAGATTTTATAATCGGTATTATCGAAAATTAGCCCTTACAAAGTTATAGTTTATCCAAGATAGCCGACCCGTGCCCACTTCGTTTGACGTAAATATCTAAACTTTGTTTCACTATAATAAAAGTTACAAACTTACCTCTTTAGAATATTGGTATAGATTTATAACTTAATTTATTTAATTAAAAAACTTTTTACCAATAAATAATAAAACAAGGAGTAAAAATTATGAGTTACTTTTAAAATTGTGTTTTATCTAAAACAGCGCCCATTTCGTTCTTATATGATTTTTCCAAAAATGTCTTTTTTATATCCCCAAACACTGCACGCCAATGGTAAAGTCAAAATGTAAGTATTTCATACAGTGAAAATTTTTATTTACTAGGGCGTGTGAGCGTTTGCGGAAGCCTAAAAAGGCTTCTCAGGAAAAATATAAAAAAATAACGTTTGAGATTTAGAAAATATGAATTAAGGAGATACAATTACAAAAAATATATTTATAAGAACAACCAGTTTATTATTTAGGTTTTTTTTAAATTTTATTGAACAAAAAATTTATTTTGCACCTCAAAATTATTTTATTGCATTTTTAAAATTGTTTTTTAGACAAAATTTTTATATTTTTCTAAGAAATATATATTTCTTTATAAAATTTTTATTCTTATAAATTTTTAATATTGTTAGCCTTAGAAAAATGTTTGCTTTTAATAAAATAAGTGCCTTTGTTTTATTACAAAAATATAAAAATATACCATGTAGATAGTTTTATCAGGTCTAGGGTAATTAAAAAATATAAATCTTAAAAGCACCTATACATTTGTTACTGTTTTTAAGGAAACTAATGCAGTCCATTACCTAAACATAATTTGATTTTCTTGGTCTTGCGGCAAAGTTCTCTTAAAGTTATTTTAAACAAGAAAATTTGTTTTAAATGGGTTTTTGTTTTTATTTATTTTGTAATTTTCACCATTTTGAAACCAAATGCTTCATTTTTTTTGTATTTGTGTTTTATTAGTTATCTGATATAACAAATTTCAAACGTCTATATTTTCTTAATCAGTATACTTATGTCATAAATTATATAAAGAATAAATTTACGTTTAATACATCTTTTTAGTACCTAAATAAATGTATTAAGGGTAAATTAAAAACTTTAAAGGAAGTTCAACCCAAATTTGTGCCCATAACACTGAATTGCAAAGCAAATATTAAATAATAACAAAATAATAAACAGCATACAAAAATTATCCTATAAAAAGAGACAATTAATACTAAAAATAGGAAATTTCAATTTTTTTTTGGCATGAAAATTCTCATGAGGTTTTTATTTTATTATAATCACCAACATTTACCGTTTAATTTTTTATTTAAAAGCAATAAAAAAATACACTCGAGTGTATAAAAATCATGAATTTAAAATTAGTGCCTTTCGTGCAAAATAATATATTTATCTCGTAGCTGTTTCTATTTCAAATTTGTCCTGCTATCTATAACAACCACTCTTGAAATATTCATAAAAACGACTGTAATAAACAAAATAAATAATGAAAATTTGCAGCTTAGGCAAAACTCATAAATAATTGAATAATTCTTCAAATCAAACATTGCAGTAGTAACAAACAGACAAATTTCACTTTTAGTTCCCGCATTTTCCGATTTTTTCTGTTAATCCGGCGTGGTTATGCTAACAAATCATCTGTAAAAATGCTAACAAACCCCCAGCTAATTTATAGCCAGCAACAAAATAAAAAAGGCGTCGCGTTGAATGTCGGCAGTTATAATTTTGTATTTTTTTGTGTTTTATTATTCTGCTATTTAAATAGCATTTTATACAACTTTTTTGGGTTTTGTTCCCTATATTATTTAGGTTGTAGTTATTATTTTCTTTTAAAATTTATAAAACTATCCCATTGTTATCTAAAAATTTAATGGCAGATTCTAAAGTAAAAAAATATAAAAACCTTCATAAAAATATGTGTCAGCAATTTTTTCTTAATATACAGGGTGTTAAACTTACAAAAAAACTAAAAAAGTGTTAAAACCAACGACATATGGACCCAGCGATTCATTCATAATTTTATGATAAACATTAAGCCAACAATCCTAATAGGCAAAGGGGGGTGAGGCAAGCGAGAAATGAAAATGGCGGACTTACTTTTGACCTTGGTCGATAGTATGCACCCAACGACGTTGGTCTCTATTTACCTGTGAAAAGTGAGATGCGGAAATAAATAGTCTTTCCTTCTACAAACAACGCACTGCCTACCCATATTGTCTTTAAAAAAACATTCTAATTACCAACAAACACCAGAAATACACAAAAAAACGCATTATAAGCTTTGATTACTTTTGGCTTTCCAAATTGTCAAATGACAGAAACCAACAGAAATGACAAAACAAAGGGGGCGTCACCCACACGTTTAGGAAAAGTTCATTCCTGTTTTATTTACAATGAAAAATCCCTGGGCGGCGTTGCCGGGATTAACAAATAATCACGTATG
Source organism: Listronotus bonariensis (assembly GCA_014170235.1). Classification (NCBI taxonomy): domain Eukaryota; kingdom Metazoa; phylum Arthropoda; class Insecta; order Coleoptera; family Curculionidae; genus Listronotus; species Listronotus bonariensis. Next base: position 88,482 of record JACEGR010000598.1, read on the forward strand.
TTCAGAATTTTGCTTTTTTAAAAGATAATAAGTTATAATATTTGAACATATTTTTTTATTATGATATCTAAAAATGATAAAAATATATGTATTGTTTATTTAAAAAGTTATATTACAAAAATTCTTTAATATAGAGGCTTATCCAACAACTATTTGTGGCTAGTAAGTTTATAGTGGAAAATTAAATTTGGCAAACCGCATTTTAGCGCTTTTACTGTGATGTATTGATGACAACAGCTCAAACGTAAACAAACCTGGTCCATACGTCGTTGGTTAAAACACCCATTTAGTAAAAGTTGGTAATCTAGATAAAAACCCAATTTAAATTGATGACACATTTCCTAATAAAAATTATTGAAGTCAATTTGAATATAAAAAACAAGGTTTTGGAAAGCTTCTTTTATGGTTTAAAAATATGCAATTAAAAAATATATTTCTTTTAAACTAAACATAATACAAAAATCTAATCTAAAGATAGCATTTTTTTTTCACATATTCACACAATTAAGTTGATGAGAAATTACCCTCTTAGAGTGGATTTTACAATGTCGTGTTAAGAAACTTATGGTTAAATTATTATGTGGTTGCAGTCCTAGCTAAATTTTTGAAGCTGTTAAATGCATTTTCACCTAGATTTATATGGTTCGCTTCTGAGGTAGAAGTATACTAACTCAAGGATTAACTTAAGATTGTAAAAGCTGCTCTTAATGCCATAAATAGTAGTGCCATATTAGAGCAAAATTGCGCAAAGGATATAAAAGATATTTAAAAAACATTTTTTTTTTCTAGTTTATCACTCTATATCTTGGAACAAGGAATTTGCGGATCTATGTTTATATTATCGTTAAAGGTAAAGATGCAGGCGTTGTTGTCCGCCTAACCAGTACCCGCTAGAGTAAAAGCAATTAAAACTCAATTATTAGCATCTAGCTGACTTGACGTGTTAAAGGCACTTGTTTAGAAGACTGTAACCTAGCAACTTTAAATAAATAACCTTAAAAAAATCAGAGACATAAACAATTGATAAGTTTAATTTGTTTTAAAATTCAAAAAGATAAATTAAAATATAAAATTTTTTATTAAATAATTTATCTTAACCTAGTTGTCCAAAAACTTAATTTAAATTATGATTTACCGTAGTTTTATAACAATAATATTTAGTAGTAGAAGGTAATTACTTTGGTATCGCTGCTTCGCTTACATACATGATAAAAACATTTTGTAGATTAAAGGCCCTCCGTGAGCCTTATCAATGTTACAACCTATTTAACCTAATGGATAGGTTAACTCAAAATTTTATTGCGAAAATAATTAACCGTCAACGTAAAAAGTATAATACAATTTGTATACGCTGTACCAGATTGGTACGTTCAAATTGACTTTTAGTATGTTGTGCACTAGCAGTTAGAGACTAGACAAAGACTTCGTGCATTGAAACATTACAGATAACTAATTCCACTAGCTTTGTTTTTGCTTTAGACCATCGCCTTTCGACGCATTGGCATAAATTATAAACTGTGGCACGGCGTGTATATACAGGGTGTTATGGAAATACTTTAATATATTAAAATGGGTGACCCCTTGGGTAGTGTAGAGACATACTTAATACTTTTTCTTTGTTAATTTAAAAAGTTTTAAATTATGCAAAAATACTTTTTTCGCATGTCTGCAACTCTCCTGAAGGGGTTAACTTTTATTATTTAGGATGTATTAAATAGCTGTTTAGAACTCACATCTTCCCTGCGATGCTGCCAAACATTATTTTATTCATTTAAAACTTTGAAATAACAGCAGTAAAGGTAAAATAACCTCGTTTTTGTTCTAAAAAATAATTGTTTACATTTAAAAAGGTTTAACAAATAAACTTTGGTCAGTAGCCCTTTTAACTAATGCAAGTTTAATATTTGGATTTTAAAGAAATTTCACAGAACATTAATTAGAAAAGGACTATACCTTTAGAGTAAATGTATTTCATTCATTTCTAAACAGAAACAAAAACATTTAATGTTTAAAGTCAGCTTTACACCATAATTTCAATTATAAACCCTTTACAATAATAAACTGTACTTTTTAAAATCCACAGATAAAAATTGCATGGATTTACCACAAAAAGTTCCAAGAACTTTAGGTTGTTGGACAACCTATAAAAACTGTTAAAAGTCCTAATATTTTTTTTGGTCTATTACTTGTCAAAAATCTCATCCAGTACTTTATCACAATATTACACATTATTTAAATAAAACCCACTAGAAAAATCAAATAAAAACCTAAAAATAACGTAATATTATGTCAAACAATGCTGTCGTTACCGAAACTTTAGGACTTGGGACAAGTTAAAATGTATTACAACGTGGCAACATCGTACAAAGCACGAATAATGACAGCGCCAGCTGATTGAAGATTAAAGGCACGGAAAAACAAAAAAATTTAGGTTACAAACGACAATTAAAAAAAAAATTGTTGCTATTTTATGCAACTTTTTTTAATATAAGATAATTAAATAGTTTTTTTTATGACCAAAAGAATATAGATAAAGTATTTTTTCAGTAATGTCCGGTATTGTTGTATTTTCCGTTTGCAACTTAATTTTTTGTGCGGAATTTTTGTAATTTAAGTCTTAGTACATGTACGAATACCTTGTATTAGGTTTAATGTATTTTTACCGGTAAATAATGTGATTTTTATTGCGAAAATGAGAAATGTATAATAATATTCACAATATTAAAACAAGGGATTTAAAGAGAGAGCTGACAGTGGCGGGTATATTATTTGACTAGTGTAGACCTTGATATTTTAGTAATTAATAGTGTTTCGTCATTTTGGACTAGTGAGTATATTTTAGCAAGTTTGACAATTTGCTAATATTTTTTTCTATATTACTTTTTTTTTAATGTCGACAAAAATATTGGAAATCTACTTTCTTTTCGCATCTTTATTTTTGCACCTGCTTGAATAGTATAAGTCTATATTTTTTCCTGAAATATTAACACCTAAAACACCCGAGTTTAATTTTAATATAAATACAAGTTCAATTACAATTAAAATACGTTTAAATAATTTATCTTAAATTTAAAAGATTCCACAAAATCATTAATTTCTGCCTTTTTCTTTTCTAAGACGGTAGCAAAATAATTTTCGTTAATTACAACAAGGTCTTATAAAGGGTACCCCAAAATAATAACGACGGTCCGGTTTAACCCGAAACTAATTAAATTTCCCTTATAACCTTAAACTAAGATTGTCCCAAAATATTTTGTATTTGTTTTTTTACAGTTTAAATATTATTTTATAAAAGTTGTTTTAACGTATTTATAATGTAAAAAAAACATAAACACACATTCATAAGAATTTGGTATGTACGTAGCAAGTTTGCCCCCGTTATTAAGATAAAATTTAATAATATAGTGAATACTTAAGGCTTGACGAGAAAATATTTCTTTGAAAACAAGAAAGATTAAAAAAATATTTTTTCCAGTATTGTTATAACACAATTTTTTTAACAAGACAACCCAATGTTTTGTTTAATTTTAATTGCAATTTATTAAAGTATAAACAAAAATATTCATTATTTATTTTTTAACTAATCAAAAAGGCATACATTTAAATGTTAATCTTATGTTTATCAAATGGCAATTTTTTTGACGTTCTTTATTTAAAAATAGAAAAAATACTGTAACAAAAATATCATTTTTTAGAGAAATTTATGCATTTAGATTTTGAATTACTCCGGACAATTTTTTTTACTTGATTCTAAAATTTCTTTATACCAGTAAGAACCAACATACTTTTAAATAAATTTGTTTAAATTAAAGCACTTTTTAAAATGTAATTATTATTGTTTTTTTTAACTGTTAACTTTACAAGTTTGTTGCAAAGATATTTATTACGACCCTAGAATTTACAAATATTATTTTATTTACTTTTAATAAGACAAATCCACTGTATATAAGAATATGCATATAAAAAATTCTTACTTACTTAAAAAAAATATCTTACACTCATATGAAAGTAAAACAGGTTAATTTAAATTTAAAAAAATAATAAAAAAAGTGTATAGTTCGGACTTGGTATTAAGCCATAACTTGTAATTCAAAATAACTTTTATATAAAACATTTTTTGTATTATTTAAAATATAGGTACTAGGCAGTTTTTAGTTTTTTAACCTATTCTGTATATTCTTTAACATTTAATTAAACTTACTGTTGTTTTTAGGATTTGAGACCATACACCAACATAAATGAAAACAAACTTAAGGTTTTGATTGCCTAATAATATGCTGTTTATAAAGTTTAAAATTCCAAGTATTTTCGGAGATATCTGGAAAAACCAAAAATTTAAAAACTTGCTTTACTTTTTCCTGGTCTTATTTAATTTTTTTAATGCCTTTTAGACGGTAGTATAAGAGTATGGTCCTTATTTTGCACATATTCATGCAAGGGTTTTTCGTTTTTATACCTTTATTAACAATGAAACGTAACTATGGTTGACAAAATTCTAAGTTGTCAATGTCTCGGTACAAAGATCAAAACTATACTAAGCATTTCAAGGTTTTTCATCGCCCTTTTATAGTAGCTTACAAAAGTCTAAAGCACTTCAGAAATATCCCGTAAATTCTATAGTGCGGGCACAGGTACAGGATGAAATAAAAAATTTTAAAGAATAATTCGAAAGTTTTTGGAAATCTTCAGGAGTGATGAAATAACTTGAAAAAACTAAGGTAAATTATTAAACTTAAATAAATAACCCTTACTTTATACAATTCTTTAAACTAAAAACACTTATTTTTTAATGTCCGTAACAGTATTATTTAAAATGTAAGGCTTATTATTTTTAGCAAGTTCTGAGAAATACAGGTTTTAATTACTAACCAGAACTAACCAATTTATTAATTTCAAATAAAATTGGCTTTAAAATTTCGGTATTAAAAAAATGTTATTAAGTGATGCAAAAGTGTTATCGTAAAGTTCTGCTTTATTAACTTAAAATGTAAAGTAAATTCAAATTTCAAAAATATAGGTCCATTTTAAGACCAAACTAAAATTTGTGATACAATATTAAATTTGTATTAAAATTGTTTTTTAAATGACCGTAAAAAAAAAAATAGGTAATTATGGTCCCACGAAAACAAAACTTCGCATTTCAAATTAATTACCACTATTAGATAGAGTAGAAAAAGTGGAAATACAAAAGTGCAATTTATTTTAATATCCAATTTTTAATAAGACCCTAAAAATATAAACAATTGTTTAAAGTTGCGGTTTTTTTCTGTATCTTCGAAAATACTCGGAATTTAAAAACTTTTTAACAGCATATTAATAAGCCCATAAAACCTTAACTTTTTTCCTTTTTAACTGACTTCGTATCGCTTACCATTTATTTTCAGATATTTTTTAAATAAATTAAATTATTTTAAAAATGTACTTAGTATACTAGAATTTTAAAAGATTTATAGGGTTTAACTTCTTTATATGCAGTTTATACAAAGGTATAGTCGAAATAAATTTTAAGCAGTATTAGTTATTCTCAGGCAGGCGAGACAGTCTCGGTCGCGGCAGCTTAACACTGTGTTTTTGGCAAAGCGTGTTCATCGATTGAATATGTAGGAATTAGGTCGTATATATTGCTTTTTAGAAATAACTAAAAAAAATATGAGTAAAAAATATATCTTTGTACCACCAGCGTAAAATATAATTTTGCGCTTAAATTGCACTTTTATTTTTTTGGGAACACAACAATTTATTTTATTAAACATATGTTAAAAATATACTGATTACAATTTAAAATATTAAAAGCCGGCAAACTTTCTCCTTCCTCTTGTAAGCCAGAGGAGGCTAACTACACTATTTAAGGTTTTCTAAAACGTCCTAACTTTTTTGCGCTACACTGTATGTACTACCTAAGTAAACCAGTAAACTTCCCAATAATAATGGCTCCGAGCAACCGTTTTCACGATATTTAAATTTAAGTGGGTTAGTGCAACCAAAAATTAGCTTTATATACTTTTTAGTTGCAATAAACCACCTAAATGCAAGTTATTAGTTTTTTAAGTGATTTAAAGTGACGTGATTTATAAATTTACTGTTTGTTCCCATGAAACAATAGTATCTATAACATTATATTACCAAAAAACGCTAATTTTTAAATAACTGTAAATATATATATTTGTTTAAATAATATATAGAATCAGCTCAATAACATAACACATAGGCAATGAAAGGATAACGTGAATACCTGCATGTAAACATTTCTGATTGCATTAGTCACATACATCCTTTTTTGTTGCTTTACTGGCCAATATCCCAATACCTGTTTGCCTAACCAGTATAGGTATACTAATTATATAAAATAATATGCTATGTTTTTTTAATTGTTCAGTTTGGCATTTTTTGTTATACAGTTAGTCTCAGAAAAGTTCTGTAGCACCGTATGTCCGCCGGACAACCACGATAATTTTTAAAATCAAAATATAAATGACGTAGTGTATACACTGTCAATAAGTCGGTAAACCGTCGGACAACCACCTAAAATACGTAGGTAAGTTATTATTATTTTTTAATAAATTATGGTGTTCAAGGTAGTATTTGATCCACGTTTTACTGTAAACATAAAAAATGCTTAAAATAAAATATGTTTAATCGGAGAGTTTAAGGTTTAAGAAATTTAAAAAATGTCCGTCGGACAACCTCTTCTGTTGAAAAAACCAGTCACTTAAATAATTGTGATAAGTTATTATTATTCTTTAAAAAAATATGGTGTTTTAGATAGTATTTGATCCAAATTTAACTGCAGGCATAAAAAAACAAAAATGTTCTATCGGACAGTTTAAAGCTTAAAAAGTTTAAAAAATGTCCGTCGAACAACCTTAAAAAATCAGTCACTTGGATAACTAAATTGTTGTTGGTAGGACAATTTAATTGTAATTAAGATATAGTAAGATAGCTTAATGATTAGCAAGTTAGTAAGCTCTGTTGGTAGTGACTTAGTGACCCTGCTTTTTGATCCTGGTTGTTTTTGAGTTCAAATTTTGTGTTCATGAGACGTACCTAATGTGGATTTTTCTGGCTTTATTATTACAACTGTTTAAAGTGCTTTGCTCATTGCATAAATCAAGTAATGACCCATTATTTAAAATAAATAAATCCTACAAAACAAAGTTCATAAAAAAATTTATGACCGGGACAAAAAAGAGTTAATTGACCTATGTATAAAAGAGTATCAGTTTTTTTCGTAAACCTCTCATCTAAAAGAAAAATACAACCTTATAAAAATTCCAATAATAACTTATAAATTTAAATGCACAATTTTTTTAGATTTTGTAGTACATTTAAATAAAACAATTTTTATAAAAAATTTGTTTTTGTCCCAATTTTAAATTTACAATTGGTAAAGTAGTGTATTAGTGAAAATTAAATAAAACAGATCAACTACAGTTTTTATAAACATAATAGCTATTTATAAAAATTGGTTACTTAAAAAAGCTAGGCAAAAAAAATGTGTGGGGCAACGATAGCTGAGTGAAGTGACCCTTAGGTGTATTTTATCAACATTACCAGTTTTGAGTGCACCTAATAGCAAACAACACTTGGGATTGCTGTTTAGTACTCCTGCTACGTTCCCTCAGCGTATCCCGACATTAAGCATTCTGACCACCTTTTACCTAGGATTTAATTATGTCGATATTGCCTATTATAGTGAATAATAACTTACGCTGCTTATACATTCACGGCCAAAAAGTTGGACACATATAAATAAACATGTTAATTCTTAAAATTGGTAAAACAATCCGGTAATCACCACTACTTAGCAAGTAAACTAAAAACTCATAATGACATCTCTCTTATCGGCGAAGATGGGGGCAATAATAAGTTAAGATATATTAAAATAATTAAAATTAACGTTTATTGAGATAATGTTTAAAAAACTTATTTTAAAAGAATTTAAGGATTTAAAATCTCAGTCCATGTTAGTTTGCAAAGCTTTATAATAATGCAACCTTTTATAATAAGATTGCTTTGCAAACTAACATGGACTGAGATTTTAAATCCTTAAATCCTTTTAAAATAACTTTTTAAACATTATGTCAACAAACGTTAATTTTAATTATTTTATTATAACTATAATTTAACCAATTAATGACAAAAAAAAGTCTTAATAGTAGGGGATCGGACGTTGCTAAATGTGGATTTACTTGAACGTCATGGAGACCTACTGGGTTGCAAAGCTTAAATGATAAAAAGAAAAAAATGTTATAAAATGTGTACCTTTTCATCGGTGGGGAAAACGCCGCAGCTGTGGATATTTTAATATGTCAAAAACTTACTTTTATTACTGCGGGTTGTTGATTAGTTTGTATCGGTTTAAATATTTATCGGTATCCTTAAATTATTTTCTTTAAAATAAAAAAAATCGCAACGCTCGGAACTGTAAAAATTACTTTTTTGTAGCCCTCTGTTTTCTTTATGTCACTCTCAAATTGTCAGATAAATTAAATATACACTCTGTAGCATGTAATTAACTTACGATATCTTAATCTGACCAGCTCGACAACTTCTGATGGATATATTTTTGTTTTTTATGATCGGCCCTGTATACGGGGCTCATATTTGGTGGGGGTACATAACCGGGTACAAGGTATCTTTCGGTATATTAATCTACCGCGCGATGCTAAATCCCGAAATTCCCTCTTCTACTATAATAGTTCTTTACTTAATCTTGAAACCAGTACTTAATATTTAGGGGTTATTATACAACAAACTACGATACGCACTTTAAAATAAATGCAACACATTAATATGGAATAATTTTCAGATTTTTAATATAATATAAATTTTAGAAAAACAAGTCTTACGCACTTACACACCCGCCAAATCTCTCTTTTGGTAATTTTCTTATTTTAAACGTGAAAGAAAATTTAAAAGTTGTAATAAATCAAATTATTTTGGTACTTTATAGTCAGAAAACTCATTTTAAAGAAAAAAATAGGATTTTTAACTTATCTGAAAAATGACCCCAAAAAGTATTAAAATATTTGGACAATTTAATGACAAGACTTTAAATGTAAAGATTGAAAATGTATTTATCGTGCCAATATATTGGGCAAAGAATTAATATGAAATTTAAGAAAAGACTCCTTGTACAAAATTAAATACCTGTATATATTTTTTAATAATAATGGTTATTCTTTAAAACTATGTATTAAAAAATTCAATAAACTTGTGTATATTACTTTTTCAAACATACTTTATAGTGTATTTTTAAATTTTAGTTAATGTATTATATTGCTAACTGCCCATAAAAGAAAAATCTTTTAATTTTTTATTTCTTAAATAATTCAGTTTTCAGCATATATAAGAAATAATTATTAAATTTAAAGGGATATAATATATTATTTTATAACATAAACATTTCATTTTCATTCCGTAAAAGACCATATTATTATTTAACCAAAGATAATTAAAGTGAGATCACTTGAAAAAACATAACATACTTAAACTGGGCAATAAAATGATACTGTGGTTGTAAAAACATCTCTTTTTAGAGCTCCAAACTATTTTGTTTTTAATCAAAGACAAATAATTGGCTTATACATGTATTTTTAAATTAATATAATTACAAAACTAAGTAATATCCTTAATGGAAACTTGGTTAAGAAATTAACAGAATATTTATATGTTAATTAATTTATTCACAAATTGTATTCGAAATGTCTAACTAAGTCTAAGAAAATTGGTTGTAAATATATTAAAATAAACATTTTAATTTGCCATGAGGTAACTCGTCATTTATAGTACAAATAGTTATGTCCCCAATATTTCGATCTATCAGTATTTACAACTAATAAACAAGATTAGACTAAAAATATATCTTAAAAGCAAAGTTATTAGGGTTATTGCAAATATTGTAGGGTTATAGTATAGAGTTCGCACGTGTATGAACTAAGGATAAAGTAATGGATGGTATTTATTTGGGTACACGCCAAAAATTAAATTAAAAGTACTAAAAACCAAAAAATGTAAACAAGAAAAAAAAGATAATTAAAAATCGACGTTTCGGTGGCAAATCTGCCACCGTTGTTAAGATAAATGGAATAAAAATAATAAAAATAAAAATTAACTATTATTAATGTTTTAAAATTTTTATCTTTTTTAGGATATTCTGAAATCTTTGACATTAAATGTCAAAATATGTTTTTTTGGTTATAGTATCATAGTGACATAGATAACTGGTTGCTGGTGTATTTATTACTTATTTTACAAAAAAGGTGAATAGTTAGTTCATTTTTAGTCTTCCTTTAGATACTTCAGTATCAAGCAAAGGAACCAAGTGTTATTTAAATTACCTGAAATTGATGGTACACAATTATCTTTATTTAATAATATATACGCACTTTCTTTAATTTTGCGTTTTTTAGAACAAGTTTCCTTTGCTAAAATGCTCGAAGCATCCCAGTTTATTCCATGATTGTTATCAAATGTATGTTGGCAGATTTTTGATTTATGATTTCTGTGTTTTAAATGTATGATCTGTGTTCTTTTATGCGTTTGGCTAATGGTCTACAAGTTTTACCTATATAAAACTTATTGCATTCGCAAGGTATTTTATAAATGTCATTTTTTTGTATTTTCATTTAAGTTGTATGGTTTTGTTTTTGTTAATTGAGATCTGATGTGTTTTGTGTTTTAAAGATTGTGCGAATATTAAATTTATGTCCTATTCGTTGAATTTTATTTGATAGTCCGGGAATGTATGGTAAAAATAAATTTATAATGGGTCTATTTTGATTTTGTCTTATAACTGGATAAAGTAGTTTTATTTAGCCAAAAGCCAAAATATGTTTTTATAATTCACAACAACAATACAAAACCATTATGTAAAAAAAATAACCGTTTAAAGTTTAACAGGAAAATCGACTATGTAATGAAGAAAGTAACGAAGTAAAATATCTTAGTAAAAACGTTTTAAAAAGAATGTAAATACTTGGGAGCGAAGAGCAGCAAAATCTTTAATTATACGAGATTGGAAAACGCTCTTCTGGAATATATTTTAATGCACTCTTAAATGAGAGCCGTTTCACAATATTGTTTTTTATCCTTTAGTATTTAATTTCATCAGTTTAATATAATTATACATTTTTCAATTTTTATTTTAAAATGAATTAAAACTTTTAAAAATAAGATTATTGAAAAAGTACCATATTTTAGAGGTTTAACAGGTAAATTTTGAGAAGGTTGCTGGGTTCCATTATTTATATCTTGGTGCTATGAAGTACTTTTCAGTACTTGTCTCCCCTGGCGCAATGGACAAAGTTTTGATCTTCGAAGCCAGAGGTTGCCGGTTCGATTCCCAGCGGGGGAGACATATTTAGGTAGTAGTTATTTAAAAATAACGACCGTGGTGGCACTACCGCGTTGTCTAAAAGGTACTATGAAATGCATAACTGCATGTTTCAGTGCTTAGACAAAGTTGACGGAACAGGGGGAACGATGGGTTAAACATCTAATAACCCAGCACCCACGGTACTCTGGTATTTAGGCATATGCCTTCGTGAGATGTCAAAAAGATAAAAACAAAATCAGTAGCTGAAAAATGATGTGTAGTAAGACCTTTAATTTATTTATTTTTTTAATCGGGCATAACAGCCTTCTTGGACAATAACAAGAAATATGTTTTTAGGGACAAATTTTATTTTCTAAAACTTCATTTTCTAAAATTTAATTTACTTTAAAAATTAATTTAAAACCAATACCTTTTTTATCATAATGAACAAAAAAATGTCATCACGTTAGCGCGTAATGTCACATAATATGCCATCTGTAAAATTAAGTTAAGGAATATAATAAATCTACACAATCCCAAAACTTGTAATTTGATTATGTTTTGTAATTTGACTTCTTAATTTTTTTTTAATTCCAATAAATTTGTTTTTTTTTATTTTGTAATTAAATAAGAAATATATAAAAAAATATTGTACGTCCATGACACAAAAAAAGAACAGAATCAAGATCTTTTAACAAAACCCCCTTTATTCATTTAGATAATGTCTTTTATCTGTTACATTACAGTATGTTAACCACAAAGAGCCCTATTTCGGTGTTGTTTAAATGTGTACTTTGTATACTTTAACCAATCCAATTATCGGGTAGTAATTTGGTATTCTAATAAAATTGCTGCTCCTATTTAAATGGCGTTATATTTGCCTCTATTTACCCTCTTAAGGAAAGTGCAATTTTCTATAAGGTACAACCTACTTGGATTTCCAAGTTGATTTTAGAATAAATGCGTACTAATATAAAAACTTATTTTGTAAAATTTAAAGAACACCTTTATTTTTTTTTATAATCTTTGGACAAACCACGAAGGCTAAAAGCCTAAATACTAACGTACCGTGGGTGTCTTACAGGTTTCGTTTTGTTAATTTTTTATATACAGACTATCCAAGGGGTTAACAACAGGACAAATGGACCAAAAATTTAATTTTTCGAAAAAAGTCATTCTTCATAAAAAATTTTGCTTCTAAAGAAAATAGGATTTACGAAGAGAATGTCGATGGCCTTCCCATGTCCGATAACCAAAATATTCATTTTAAAATATCATGTGAACAGCGGTATAAAAAGGAAATTTGGAAAAACTGATATAAAATTACAAAAAGTGGGGTTAGATAAAAAAAATCAAAAAAACTATACCGGGTGTTGCTCCGTTGAGCGGGACATAGGAAATCCCATGTAAATTTTGAAGTAGTCAAATATTGGCTCCCCCAATTATTTTAGAAAAAATGCTATTGGGACATATTGAAGAGCACTATAGGTTCCACCCAAAATGAAAATTTGAGCATTTTTCAACCAACCAGTAAAGAGTAAACTGCTTAATACTTCTGCAACGTAGTATCTCATTATGCACCCTGTACTCTAGAAATCAACAATAAAAACACCATATCGATTTATTAGTGACAATTTAGATCATGAATTTATAAGGTCATTGCCAAAACTGAACAATTTTATACGGGAATTTCAAAAAGAATCCTCGCATTTCATTTTATTTTACAGCTAATTCCAACACATGCACTCACAGTTACGCAAGACAATAAAGCAAATTTTTTTACATTTAGAAGTCAATTTATGACGAAAATATCAGGATTTAATCAAATGCTCAAATATTCCTCCATTAACTGCCAGACAATAACCCAAACGATTATAAAACTCATTTCTTACGTTGGCTAGTTGGTATATCGATATTCTGGCACATTCAGCGGAAATAGCATTCCTTAGCTGGACTAAATTTTCATATTTTTTATTGGTAGCTTAGTTTTTAAATGTCCCCATAGAAAAAAATCGTTTGGCAAAAGATCACGTCGATTTTCTTCACATTTGCAATTATTGATTACTGTGCCTGTTTCAAATTTTTTATCGTCCGTTCTATTGTCGATTTACTTAGTATTGGCCTATTGGGAAAATAGGCTGAAAACATGTCCGCTACTCTTCGATAACTATTTCCCTGGTAAAACCATTTTACAATAGTGACTTTATTTGTTTAAGTCAAAATTCGACATATTTTTTGTTTTTAGGTTTCCCCATACTCCCGGGTTTAAATTTAGATTAGGAAAATGAAAATACAGCTTTTTGTCTCTTAGTATTTTTCATAGCATACTAGATTTTTAAGTATAATAAATTTTGCATTTGGCAACCCTAATTTAAAATAAAAATTAAAAAATAATAATTTAAAATTTATCAAATGTTACAGTTACAGCTGAATTAAGCAGCAGTTTATTAAAAGTAAAATAGTTTACAGATGCTTTGTAAAGTAATGGAGAAATCCATTAACTCGCAAATTCTTAGGTATTTGGAGAAACATAAAATTTTACATGACAGGCAATACGGATTTCGTCACATCTTCTTTCCTTCGTTTCGCACAACTTGAACAAGTCCCTTGAGTTTCTAGGTGAGTCCCAGATCGTTGCTCTTGATATATCTAAAGCTTTCGACCAAGTCTGGCATGACGCACTTCTTAATAAACTTCCCTCTATGGTCTTCCAACTAAACTCTGCTCTTGGCTCTTCAGTTATCTTTCTAATCGACGTATATCAGAGGTCTTTCCTTCCCCCAAATCTTCAAGTTCTGTGTTAACAAACTTCCTCTTACCCTGCTTAAGACACCCACGGTACGTTAGTATTTAGGCTTTCAGCCTTCGTGGATTGTCCAAAGATAAAAAAAATAGATATAATAATAATAGTTAAGTTCATTTATGTGCACACTGTATATCAAAATATTAAAACTAAACAGGAAAACTTTTTAATCTTTTGCTAAAATCGTATGTTCCACAGTTTTCCTTTTTTCTAGCACTGTATAATTTATAGTCTACCCCATTTTATTTATCTTAACTCGAAAAAGATAGTAAACTATTCAATCAGTATGTCGCATTCAGTGACTCAATAGAAAGTATCCGACATAATCTTAAATCGATGGTCCAGGAACTCTTTGCCAAAAACACATAGCCAGGCTGCCGCGACGACCGAGACGGTCTCGGCTGTCTTGGAATAGTTAAAACTTTCAAAATTTATGGGTTACCTTTCTGGGGACGCAAAATAAAGAAGTTTCTCTGGATTTTTAGATTTAATATAATTTTAGTACTGACAAAGGCGGTAATCTTATGTATAAATTTAATTTATAAATGTTATTGAAGTTAACAAGACAATAGACAATTCATTTTTCGAAAAAAGTAATTTTTTATAACAATTTTTGCTTCTAAAAAATGAGTTAACGAAGAGAAAATGTTGATTTTGTATACAGGCGTCGCAAAAACGTAAATAATGTAATTTTTCTCCAAGAGTAATCTGGCCTTATTTTTAATTTTAAAGTAAAATATCACTTACTACGTTTATATCAAATAGTTGAAGCTAGATTAAGTTCAAGCGGCTTTTAAAAGTGGCATGAAAAAAGCGATATTACCGCGTTCTAAAGTGACTTGAATCGTTCAAGTCAAGCCTGAAAATAAGTAGGGTTGACTTCACTGAAGCCGATTAGAACCACGATATATACAATTCAAGCAGGCTTAATAACTGCCAAACTTCAGATGATTGCTTCCTCAAACGTCATCAGTGTCAATTTCATATATGATTTTGACATTTTTATATAAAATATGAGTGGAAAAACAGGTGAAAAACCTTTAAAACACGCTCACACCAACAACAGCACACAAAACGGGATAAATTAAAAAGTGAGGTTCGTTTTTCACTTATTTCTACGGTGAAGTTGGATGCAAAACTGCCGCATGCGTATGACGATTGCCTGAAATGTGCTTGACCTCGATTTTCAATCGACTTTTAAGTCACCAAAATAAATACGTAGACTGGAAATCGCTTTAAAGCCGCTTTGTTTTCAGCAACAGCTTGAACTATTCGATGTAAACGTAGTAACTTATAAAATTTATTAACAATAGCATTTTGAATGACTTTATTATTGTTACAAGGGTATCAAAAAGTTTCATAAAACTGATGTTGGAGTTATCAAAAATTAATTATTTTAAATTTTATTAGCAAAATTACCTAAAAAACTTACATAATTTGCTTCTTAAACACCTGATTTTTCCAAATTCCTACCCAACACAATTGTTGTAATTTTGATGTGATTAAAGCGTTTTTGTCAAATTATGGAGCTCAATAAAATTTTGTATTATTGTTTTAATGGATCACAAACATTATTTCTAATACATTTTCCTAATGACATTTTGCTTAAAAATTAAAAATAAAGGTAGTTTGCTCTTGGAGAAAAATATTGTTTTGTAGGTTTTTACGAACCCTGTATAGAAAATCAACATTTTTCTCCGTGTATCCAATTTTTTTGCAAGCAAAAATTTTTATAAAGAATTACTTTTTTAAGGATTGACATTTTTGGTATATTTATCTTTTTGTTAACCCCATCCGTGTACAGTTTTTATGTTGTTTTGCCAGAGTCACCTCAATAGGCAACTTTGCTTCAAAGAAGAAATAATTTCGTTTATTATACACCTACGTCTTTAAAAAAATTGTATCAAATTTTTGATTAAACTTATTTGTCAAGAAGTTTTATAATTGTAAAACGAGCTTTAGAAATATTTTTTTTTTTATCTAAAAGTCAAATAATTGGCACAAAATGTTACAAATGCTTTTTATTACAAAGTAGCACATTGTCAAGCCGTTCAAGGAGGTCACTTCCAACATTTAATTAAATCGGTTAAGTGTTTACAAGTTATTTTTGTGTCAATTCTGTTTTTATTAATAAGTGTTTTCATATTTTAAAAGTTAATAAATATTTACATTATATTTTTTTAAACCCTTGTATCTTTTAAACTAGTGGTTTAGGTATAGCATATGTTACACAAAGTCATGTTAAAATTTTGTGGAGAATTCAAAAATCTAATAAAATATACACCATTCCATTTAAAAAAAGGTAACTTGTGTCTATATCTTCGTTGTGATGCCCCCTGTACATGTAAACATATTTTTATAAAATAGATCTAAAATATATCTATAAACTTTATTTGGAAGACTTTTCGATAAATGGGCGCATTTGCGAATTATTAAGGGGTTCCGGGACTTTTTGCACACAGTGTATATATATATATATATATATATATATATAATAAGTATATAAGTATTTAAGCATCTTATTCAGAGTATTTATTATATGACTTTAATACTTAAGTGAAAAAGAAAATATGATGCAAAAAGGTAATAAAAAGTAGCTTTACTACACAAACATATTTAATACATTATTTGTATATTTTAATAATGTTTTAAAAACAAACTTTTCATTTCCATACTTACTTTTATTGTTACTTGTACTTCTTATGTTACCTTAAATTGACTATTCTTTGCCCAAGTTTTAATTACTTACATTGCTTTAGCAAAGAAAAAAAATATAACCTCTAAGACTACGTTTAAACTACAATTGTTGACTTTAAAGTTTCGAGAAACGCCTAATTAATGTAATTGTATTTTCAAGTATTTGTTATTCAACTAAGACTAGCTGAAAGGTAACTTAGTTGGCTTTTATGCAAGTTTATAGTTTGAGAATACTAAAATTTTCCAGCAACTGCCTTACTCGTAAAATACCCATTACAAGTCTTTAATTCATTTAGTAGCTGTAATTTGGACATTTTAAAATATTATTTACTCACTTAATGAAACATTTAAAATCTTATTGAAAATAACTATTTAATAAAGACTAAATCAAGAAACAAGCAAATAATAAATAAAGGGTACAGGGATACTAAAAAAATACTATAAGATATTTTTAAAATTATGACATTTTAAAATATTATTTACTAGCTTAATTAAACATTTAAAATCTTATTGAAAATAACTAATTATTAAAGACTAAATCAAGAAACAAGCAAATAATAAATGAAGGGTACAGGGATACTAAAAAATACTATAAGATATTTTTTAAAATTATGACATTTTAAAATATTATTTACTAGCTTAATTAAACATTTAAAATCTTATTGAAAATAACTAATTAATAATGACTAAATCAAGAAAAAAGCAGATAATAAATAAAGGGTACAGGGATACTGTTTAGTCGTTGATAGTTTCCAGGCTCATAAACTTTTTTATATAAGCCAATAAATTAGTTTTGAAATTTTGAACTCTACGTGGCAACACCGAGTTCCCACTTCTTTCGTTACCATCCATCCGCATCCGCAGAAAAAGAGAAGAAGCTGCCGTGCACCATGCAGTAAACAAAATTAATACAGTCCACTAAAATTTTGTTTTTAAAAAATTCTTAAGTTTATTTTGTAAACTTTTAAAATAAAGAGTTAAAAGATAACAAGAAGGTTTCTTTAACCCGAACATTTGGTCCATACGAACCGGGATACACCTGGAAGCGCCGGAGTTTTGAGTTTTGTTCAAGCCCTGCCATTCCTCAGAAGGAACGAAAAGATAGCTGCATCTTGCTGCCATGCTATAGTAAGCCAGCCGTAAAGTTGCCGTATATCAAGTAAGTCCGTTCCATTTTCCAATAAATCCTTTATCCATTAGTATCTATTTGAACTAGATATTATTTATTTTATAAAACAGCCTTTTACTGCATGCTATCGTATTGCATAATTTAAAAATCTGCATTTAAAAAGTTTTTAATTTATTAAAAATTACCGACAATTCTACTAATATTTTAGTTACATACATATACATTGCCGTATTTTTGTTATTTTTTAAGTGACAAAAGCTACACACAAAAAGTTTATTTGCCTTTATCATCTTCGGTCGATACTATTGGTCGAAGCGGCGTAGGAAAATTATTGCGTCATCAACCTAGCCGCGTTGGCGGTCACGTAGACACGAAGCGCGAGGGGAGTTTGCTGCTCGCTCGCAGCCACTGCGCGCTGTTGCCGCTTTGTTACCTAATTCCAACTATTGGTTTTTTAGTTTTGCAAATGATTTTATTTTTGTCACAGACCATTGTAGTTTTGTGAAGATCCTTAAATACGGATATATTAAATGTCAAATTACAGCTTACCAAAGTTGTGCCATTTATAATTTTTGCTTTTAATTGCAATTTGATAACTAATAAAACAGGAACAAAAGTATTGGTAAGAAAGGTAAGAGTAAATTACTGAAATATATTTTGATATGTATTGTATTTACTTAAGGTTAATAAAAAGATAGTTGTGTTATTATTCCCCTATCCTTATCCTTATAATAATAATAATAATAATAATATTAAAATTTAATTTAAATAATATTTAAAGTTTTTATATTAAACTAAAATAAAAAATGTCTGACGCTGAAATTAAAGCATTAATAAATAAAAGAGGCATTCTTAAAGGTCAAGTAACCAGATTTGCTAAATATTTAACAAATTTTGAAAATAATCAAGATTATGCTGAGTTAAGCCTTCGTCTCGAAAGAATCGAAGAAGTTTTAACTAAATTTGATATCTGTCAATCAGAATTGGAGTCTCTGAAAGATGACCCAAGCCATGAAAATGAAAGGGATACCTTTGAAAGTGCGTTTTATCTAGCAGTTTCAAAGGCTCGGTCAATTCTAAATAATTATTTTAATAGTAGTCAGACTTCTCAGCCTCAACCAGCTGTATCTGATCCTTTAGTTAACATTAAACTACCACCACTAAACTTGCCAAGTTTTGATGGCACGTTTGAAAAATGGTTACAATTTTATGATTCATTTAAAAACATAATTCATGTTAATAAAAATTTAACTCCTACTCAAAAATTTTATTATTTGCTTTCATCTTTAAAGGGAGAAGCACTCCAATGTATTCAATCTTTGCAGGTAAGCGATGGTAATTATTTTATTGCTTGGAATCTTGTTTGCGATCGCTATCAAAATTCTAGATTAATAATAAATAGTCACCTAAAAGCTATTTTTGAAATACCGTCTTTAACCAAAGAGTCTAAAGAAGATATGCGAAAATTAGTAGGCGATTTGCAAAAAATATACGCGCGCTTGAAACTCTTAATCAACCTGTGAATACATGGGATTCAATAATTATTTTTCTTATGTCTTCTAAACTTGACAGCAAAACTCGCAGAGAATGGGAGTTATCACGTAGCAATACACCAGTGTTGCCAACTTATGATGAATTTATAAAATTCTTATCTGGACGTTGTCAGGCATTGGAAATGATTGATTCTAAGCCAAAGTCGACAATTGAAAACGTTCAAAAGACGAACAACCGTTCTTATGCACATTTTTCTCAGCAAACGGCTAAAATCTGCAATTATTGTAAAGGCTCTCATTTAATTTACTACTGTCAAAGTTTCTTAAAATTAACAATTGAAAACCGTATAAATGAAATAAGAAAATTAAAATTGTGTACTAAATGTTTACGAGCAGGTCACTCAAGTAAAGAATGTAAAGGTGAGGACTGTCGTAAATGTAATAAAAATCATAATACACTTTTACATTTGGAAAAGGTAAATGAACTTAAAACTGCGTTAACAACCGTTGAAACGGTTAACCCGGTTGAATCCAATGATAATTCAAATCATTTTGTGATTAACCCTGAAAATATAAACAAAATAAGTTTGGAGTCCGGTAATGCGCACAATAGTGAATCTGTGACAAGTTTAACTAATCAAAATTCACATTCGTACGTTTTACTTTCTACTGCCAATATATATATTAATGACATAAACGGAAAACCGGTAATGTGCAGAGCACTTTTAGACTCTGGAAGCCAGTCTAATTACATGACTTATGATTTACTTAAAAAATTAGGTATTAAGAAATCAAATGTAAATATATCCGCAAGTGGTATTAATAAAAATCTTGTTCACATAAATCATTCTGCTGTATCCAAAATATTTTCCACTAATAATGATTTTCAAGCGGAACTTAAATTTTTAATTTTAAATAAAATTACAGAAAGCTTGCCTAGCTTTTCCTTTAATCCAGATTTTAAAGTTCCTGATAATTTAAAACTTGCCGATCCTAATTTTAATATTTCTAAACCTATAGATGTTCTTTTAGGAGCAGGTATATTTTGGTCTTTGACATGTGTAGGTCAAATAAAATTGGGAAACGACATGCCCATACTTCAAAAAACATATTTAGGATGGATACTTTCAGGTCCTTTAAATTTATTCAAATCTGAAAATACATTTTGTCATTTAAACGTTAATAATTTAGATATTCAACAGCAACTTGAAAATTTTTGGAAAATTGAGGAATGTTTGCCTTCTTCTAAGTTTTCGCCCGAAGAATTAGATTGCGAAAAGCATTTTAAAGAAAACACTACTCGTGGTAATGACGGTAAATTTATTGTAAGTTTGCCAACTCGCGAAAACTTTCGTGAACTCGGTGAATCCGAGGAATGCGCAATAAATCGCCTACATAGTATCGAAAAACGGTTATCCAAAGATAAAAATCTTAAAAATCAGTACTGCGATTTTATGCAAGAATATATCAATTTAGGGCACATGTCTAAAATTAATGAAAATGAAATTAATGCTAAAGAGACTAAATATTATTTGCCACATCACTGTGTACTTAAAACTTCCAGTTTAACGACAAAATGTCGCGTTGTCTTTGATGCCTCGGCTAAAAGTTCAACGGGGTTATCCCTTAATGACGTATTAAAAGTGGGCCCGACCATTCAAGATGAACTTTTTCTATTATTCTTAGATTTCAATGTCATAATTATGTTATCACCGGAGATGTAGAAAAAATGTACCGTATGGTAAATGTTAAAGAATCGGATCGTGATTTACAACGTATTCTTTGGAGATCTGACCCCAAGGACAAAATTAGTCATTTTAGACTAAACACGGTTACTTACGGTACGGCCTCGGCATCGTTTTTAGCGGTTCGTGCTCTTCATCAAATTGCTTATGATAACATGACAGAGTTTCCCGAAGAGTGTCGCATAATTTTAAAGGATTTCTATGTCGATGATCTCATTACGGGGGCATCAACAATTGAAGATGCACAAAGACTGAAAAATAACATATCAATGTTATTATCCAATGTCGGTTTTATACTTCGTAAATGGGCTTCGAATGATCGTCAAATTTTACAGTGTCCTAATGACAACTCCAATCTTCCTGAATATTTCATTACTGATGATAAAAATATTAAAACTTTGGGGCTTAGTTGGAATCCTAATACTGATGAATTAAGCTATGCTGTTAATCTCAGTTATCCGCTGCATAAGCCAATAACAAAAAGACTTATTTTATCAGTAATTGCGCAAATTTTTGACCCCTTAGGCTTGATAGGGCCGATAAGTATACGCGCTAAAATAATACTACAAAGAACTTTGGTAAGAGGTATGATTCGAAAATGTCTTATTTGTTTTAAAATTAACCCAGAAGGCATTACTCCAAAAATGGGGAATCTACCATCAACTCGTGTATCATATTCACTACCCTTTAACAAAGTCGGATTAGATTTTGCAGGCCCATTTTTGGTAAAAGACGGTAAAACCCGTAATAGAACTTTCGTTAAAGCATATATGTGCGTTTTTGTATGTTTTGCAACTAAGGCCTCGCACTTAGAACTGGTGGGAGATCTTACTTCTCATGCCTTTTTAAATGCATTAAAACGTTTCATCTCGCGAAGAGGGTTGCCAAGCGATATTTATTCTGATAATGGCACGAACTTTGTTGGAGCCTCTAATGATCTTCACGAGATTTACAATGCTACAAATGATTTTAGGAATAACGCCAAAATAAAATCATTTTTAATAGATAGTAAAATTCAGTGGCACTTTATACCGCCGCGATCACCACATTTCGGTGGCCTCTGGGAGGCATGTGTGAAATCTTGTAAGTATTATCTTAGAAGAATTGTCGGTGACGCGCATTTAACTTTTGAACAATTATATACCATACTGGTTCAAATAGAGGCTATACTCAATTCCCGGCCTCTAATTCCCTTATCCCAAAATCCCAATGATTTGGAACCATTAACACCTTCCCATTTCCTAATCGGACGGATGTTAACAAGTTTACCTCAACGTGATCTGCAAGACGTGCAGCCAGCCAGACTTATTCAATTTGAAAGATTACAACAGCTAGTGCAACATTTTTGGACTAGATGGCATCAAGAATATTTAAGTAGTCTTCAGGCAAGATATAAATGGAAATATTCAACTGATGCTCTAAAATCTGGAATGATGGTATTGGTGAAAGAGGATCACGTCCCTCCGTTCCAGTGGCCAATTGGGAGAATTCTGGAAGTGCATCCTGGACTCGATAACGTAGTGCGCGTAGTAACGATTAAAACAGTTAATGGTATCGTGAAGCGCTCGTTTAGTAAGGTGTGCTCCCTACCAATTGACGAACAATAAAGTGACTGGTTGAAAATCGCCCCTGCGACTTTTCAAGGGTGGCGGTATGTTTAGTCGTTGATAGTTTCCAGGCTCATAAACTTTTTTATATAAGCCAATAAATTAGTTTTGAAATTTTGAACTCTACGTGGCAACACCGAGTTCCCACTTCTTTCGTTACCATCCATCCGCATCCGCAGAAAAAAGAGAAGAAGCTGCCGTGCACCATGCAGTAAACAAAATTAATACAGTCCACTAAAATTTTGTTTTTAAAAAATTCTTAAGTTTATTTTGTAAACTTTTAAAATAAAGAGTTAAGAGATAACAAGAAGGTTTCTTTAACCCGAACAGATACTAAAAAATATTATAGGAATTTTTTTAAATTATGTAATATTAGGATTTAGTTATTTAAAATTATCAGTTTTTTACTACGCGAAAAAAATCTAAATTTTCCAAGATACAATAAAACATATTGATTTATTTGAGGTGTTGAGAACCACAGCGGACCATCACAAAAATGGTAAAAAAGTGCATTAACCATATTTTACAGGCATAAAACTTAGTTATTGGATCTAATTAGGACTAATAATAATTAAGGAGTGTCGTATTCGTGTTATATTCAGTGCATTTTTTAACTTCTTTACTTTTTAAACTAATCAATTTTATAAAACTTTGGAATATTAAATTAATGCATGAATACTATATTTTAGAATAAAATTTTACAAATTAAAATTTTAATATAGTGGCTGGGCCCCATATTGGGAAAAAAAGTAATGGAAAGGGAGGTCTTTTGGCACATGATTTTAAAGCTTTTGACTAGTACTCTAAAATATAAAGTCAATCCCTTAACCTAATACAAAATGGCGGCATTTTAAAAAATACCTAAGTAAATGATTTGGAGGGCCCTATTTCCAGAACTAATAAAGTTAGATGTACCTAACATGCAGTGGCGGCTCGCGGGTCTAAAAACAGGTGTAGTGCAGAAAGGGAAAATAAGCGCTTTCACCATTTTAGCAAAATTGAAAATACTTAACTATCAAAAGTCTAAAATGGTTAAGTTTTTATCAGTTCCTGTAGAAGCTCCTTTTGAATTGAAATATTGGCCAAAGATAAAAGTCTATCTTGGGATAAAGTGTTTCTTAAGAAAGTTTTTAAAAGCTTAAGACAAGAAAAACTCCGTTACACTGACACGCTTGTCGACAATATCGTTAAAATTAGCGAAAAAAGTTTATACGCCTCGGTAAAAATGTCTTTATTTGCGCCAACTTGTTTCACTAACTGCTGGAATGAAATATTTCTATAGCTTTCATTAGCAAATATAAGGTCAAGTTTATTTTTGAGCCGCTGATTTTTGGAAATGATTCGGCATATATCTCCAATAAATTTTAAAAAGAATCAGTGGGAAAAGTTTTGTTATACTGGCCAAACTTTGCAGTATCAGCAAGACAAAGAAATTGTAGTTGTAACAATCTTCGAATCTTACTTCCATTTCCATCAAAATATGATCTAATACTTTATAGAGAAGGGCTCTGTACTGTCCTTTAATTTCTTCCTGTGAAAAATCACTGTCGCTAATAATACTCAATCGGAAACAATCGAAATAATACGTGAAAACCAACGGAACGACCAAAACCTATACCACCGTGATATTAGAATATCACTGGACGGTGCCTAAACTATCATTTTAAGGCTAGCGATTTACCAAGCAATACACCTGACACTCCCATCTCGCGATTCTGGCCACCAGCAAGTATCGCGTTGTCATGGCAACGGAGCGTCAAAGCGTAAACAAAACCCCGCATGAGGTGTATAGGTCCGTTTTATATTTGCAATACACTTGTCGCGTTGCCGAAAGAGGAGGAAAGCGACTCGCGCCAGCGTTTAATTTATATGCTAGATTTTTCATTGCGAATTTTACAAATAAGGAATAGAAAGGAGAAAAATGAATTGAATAATAGTAATATGGTTTTTTATGTTTATTATTTATTTTTGGTGAAGTGGCACTTCACTTACTACACCTGAATAGCCGTCACTGCTAACATGGTATTTTTTAAAGCTCTTTTAAAGATCTTTATGGTGATATTGGTGATAATGTACAGGGTACAACAAAAAGTAAATATTTTTTAATAAAGTACCCCGTATATTATATCATCATTAAAAAGATCCTTAAAGAAGCTTTAAGAAAATACCACATTAAGTAGATCTAACTTTATTAGTTTCGGAAATATAAACATTTAAATCAGGTATTTGGGTTATTTTTTGTTGTTGTTTTTGGGATCATTTTTCTTGTGGACGAGTGAGCAAATATACTACTAAAAATGGGTAGTGATTTATTTGTCCTATTATACTTAAAACAAGGTTTCTTAGGTTTTAAAATTTTATGAAATTTTATTATAACTTTACATTTATAAAAAAAAACACAGTTTTTAAATGTATTTGTGTTAAAAAAAGGCACAAAACTTACCTAATACTACATCTATATAATGCAGAAAAGTATTTCGAAAAGTGGACGTTTATTGTCAGAAAGCCAAAACGTACATAGTCAATAATAGCAAGAATATACATACATTTTAAAAGAAAAAGTATTTGGGATCAATAGTTTATAATAATAAAATTCAAGGGGTATACAGAATGCAGCTAAAATAATTATTGGCTCATTTTTATGTAAAATCTATCTCTACGGGGTGTTAAAAATTCAAAGAACACCATTTAAATCTGGGGAAAGGTAAGAGTTACAAGGTTGGTTAAATTGGGGCAAAGTAAAACATTTTTATGCTTAACAATATATCGTTTAAAAAATTTAAAAATTTACTGCCATTTCACAGCACAGTTTTTATTTTTTTCTTGGTTTATTTAAAAAGATATTTTAAAACAAACGACACGTTAACAGTGCCACTTTTTCTGTACTATAGTATAATGTCACTAAATTTAAGATCCGATGTTTCGTCTTATTTAAATTTTCAGAATAACCCAAAAGGTTTGCATTTTTTACTCACAGATAACCAGATAAAAATAAGACAACTCGTTTTCTTTTTTTTTTTTCTTTGCGAATATAAAAATATGCAGCTTTATATGTGGTCGTTTTTATAATACGTATAAGAAAAAGTGTTTATTGTTTTTAGGGCTTATATTCTAAACATTACCGGATAACGCCGACGCGGAGCCCGTAGCAAATGTTAACAGGGGGTCCTTGAGTTACATTACCTATTAAAATTAAGAATGTAAATAAAACAGAACATTTAAAAAAGATCTTTGTAATTTAATGCGTGCAAAACTAGAAATAACACTCGTCAAATCTATGTTTTCAAGTAAATCATTTTCTTTATTTATTATAGTGAGGTCATTTAAACGTTCCTGTCCCATTGTGTTCCTTAATACATTTTTTATTCGTTTTAATGTTAAAAAAGAATGTTCTCCACTACAGGTTGTGATCATCAAACTCAAGTAAATGGGTAACACTATTTCTACATTTGGAAAACACAATTCTATTGAATTTTTTATTAGAATTGTATAAAATTGGAGTTCCAAAGCCTCGTGTTTATTGCTGTTATTACCAGCAGCCACATCCATTTTTACTTAATCAGTTTCCTACCGCTTTTTCCAACCTACGGCTGCAAGCATCGGATCAACTTCATGGCAAAAAATTACTTTACTTTTTATTGGAAAAAGAACACCACCCCTATTTTTTTTTGACTTATGTTTTTTTATTTTTTGGCGCAGACGCGGGGCCCCCAAGGCGTAGGGCTCGTAGCATTTGCTGCCTCTTGCTACAACCTAAAAGGTTTTTATTTTAGAAAAAAGTATTATTTTTATATTTGCGATTTTTATTTATAAAATTTTATATTTTTAAAATCTGTCTTTTAATAAGCTTAAGATTTATTATGGATTTTCAAAAATACATCGACAACCATATTTTTGTTTTTAGGGTCATTTTACTTGTGTGAGACTAAGCAAATATTTTTGTATAAATTAGCTGCAACCGTCTGCAATTTTTTCATGAAATTTAATTTTTAGTGTCTAGAGGTCCGTCCGTCCCCCCTCCCCCCCGACCGAGTAATGGCTTAGCGTGTAAGGCGTTAAGTCGTTGAGCGCACAACGGACGTGAGGTGGGTTCGAATCCTGCTGAGGCCAAATACTTATTTATAAGTTGGTCGGAAATTTAGTGATTAGCTCCAAACCAAACGGACAAAGTGCAAAATGTATCGACGCTAAAGGCCACCAAAGGACCAGGGCGCCGGAACACACTTTACCGTGTCCTGCGCAACCGTAGACATGCGGACCCCACTTAGTTGGTAGGTTCAGTAGTGCCCCCTGGGTGGGGACGAAGTCTTAAATTGACGCTCATAGGACCGTGGTTCGGAACCCAGGTTGCTGTAGGTCCCGTCTGGCTGATATCACCCAGACGTAAAAATACAGGGCGCACAATAAGCCTAGCGGCTTCAGTGCATGGGTTATCCCGGCCCTATTCTAAGATCTATCTACTAGAGGTCCCGGAAACACAAGAAATATATAAAAAATTTAATAAAATACTTAGTTTACCAAAATTTGTTATTTTAGATGTTACTCTTTTTCGTTGTTACACACAGAAAATCGAAAGTTGCCGAAAGTAAACACGATTAAATCTCATAAAATCGAGTATAGTGATTTTTGTTTTCAGAACTAACTTCTCTCCCCGTGGCGCAGTGGACAGAGCTTTGATCTTTGAAGCCAGAGGTCGTCGGTTCGATTCCCAGCGGGGAGACATATTTAGGTAGTAGTTATTTCAAAATAACGACCGTGGTGGCACTACCGCGTTGTCTAAAAGGTGCTGTGAAATGCATAACTGCATGTTTCAGTGCTTTGACAACGTTGACGGAACAGGGGGAACGATGGGTTAAACATCTAATACCCCGACAACCACGGTACTCTGGTATTTAGGCATATGCCTTCGTGGGATGTCAAAAAGATAAAAAAACTGCAACAACATCAAGCAACATATGACCATATGATACAAGTTTATATTTTAGTTAATACTTGACCACAAAAAGATTTTGTCCTTATTTTGGTTTATGAAAAGGTTATTTTATTACCCAGGTACAAATAAGTTTGGGACATAAACCCTAATATAATTATACCCTTTTACATAATGACGTTGAACTAAATTTGCCTTTCTAAGGTGTTACTGTTTATGTTTCTTGGAGGTTACGTAATTGTTAAATATCTTGCTTGGGGTACATGCACACAGAAAAAAAATGTCTTGTTTTAAGCAAATACAAGGTTTTAAAATATGCATTCTTTTTTAATAGTTGTGCTTTTAAACCAAGATTTATTTCTTACTTTAAAATAATAGTGGTTCTTAAACTGGGAGAAAAAATACTTTAATTTATGTCTTTAATGTAAAAGAAATTCTTTAAATTAAAATATCCTTAGTATTAACATATTTTAAGAATATCAGAATCAAGAAATAAAAACCTAAAGATTTATGATTTAAGCTCTTTAATATCTTAAATATAAGTTTTAAGATTTTAAACAAAACAAATATTAAATGTTTCTATCAAAATATTAATGAATTTTCTTTAAAATAATAGGTTCCTATTTTAAGAACCTATACCAAAATCTTTAACCTTTATGTCAAAGAACCTATTTCTTAATATAAGTATTTACTAAATTATGCTTTTTAGTACGGTATTAACGGTACGATTATATCCTTTTTTTATAAGATACACTTGTTATTCGTATTATTCAACTTGGACCCGGGACAGCCAGTTTGATAAGTCCTATGAGGTTCGGCAAAACGCATCATCGATGGAGAAGAGAGACCTCTCGGTGAATGACAGGATAAGCAGGAATTCCTCTCTTAATTATCAAAAAGAGAACTAGTTGTTTATTTAATATAATGATCTTAATTGAATTAAATTTTATTTCAGTCTGTGGTATTTACTATCTTGTCTTAAAGAAAGAATCTCGTGGGAAAGCGCTCGATGTTTTTAACGGAATACATCGTTCTTCAATGTAGACCCATTGGGTCACTAAATAAAATAAGGTTATTTTTATTACAAAAGCGCCTTTTTTGAATTTAGTACGCAAAGCTGAAAACATATTTTTTTCTGTTTGAGATCCTATTTCTTTAACACATATGAAAGTCACAATTCTCTCAAATTAAATCTAAGGCTTTTGTTTTAAGATATCTTTTTTTCAGTGTGACAGTAAATGTTTTCTTATACCCTTTAAATATAAAAACAAAATGTTTTTTTGCCATAAATAAAAACGCAATGTTGATTTTGTACTTATTTAATAATAGAGGGTGACCCACCGTATTGGACACAGTCTGTCGCCGAATAATCATGGGGTTTTCAAACAAAGTATATTGAAGATATGCTCTATATTGGTTAGGCGAATCCATTTATCGGAGGGTCTTTTTTTTGGGTACACGCCTGGAAAGAATGGGACCGCTTTGGTTTTCGTCCCGGAGTTTACGAGCTGACCCTGTTCACTTATGACACATATGTCAAACTATTTTTAGTTTGCGATATTACAAAGCATAAAATTTTAATAATTTCTAATTTAAATATTACTTATTTTTTTATTTTTTACCTTTATTTTTAACTCAGACAACGGTGGCAGACATGCCACCGAAACGTCGTTTTTAATTAGAATTTTGGAGGGGTTTTTCTTTTATTTTGTTTCAAGCGACCGGCCAGTTCATAGGGGTCAATAGGGCTGAACAGGGTGAGCTCGTATACTCCAGGACCAGGAC
This sequence comes from Listronotus bonariensis, assembly GCA_014170235.1. Taxonomy (NCBI): domain Eukaryota; kingdom Metazoa; phylum Arthropoda; class Insecta; order Coleoptera; family Curculionidae; genus Listronotus; species Listronotus bonariensis. The sequence continues at coordinate 117,988 of JACEGR010000598.1, forward strand.
CAAAGCGGTCCCATTCTTTCCCGGCGTGTACCCAACAAAAGACCATCCAACAAAGTATATTTAAGAACATACAGGGTAATGAAACTTAAGTAGCCATTATTGCTTACTTCTTTATTATTAGAGAGGCCAGGTCAATTAAATTAAGAAAGTAGTATATTTTTTGCTAATTAACGTGCTGCTAACAAACAGTGGCGGCGCCAGACTATTTTTTTTCTTGGGTAACACCCGGCAGAAAAAATTGGAGCGTGGGCAGCAAAATGTTCAATTGCAATGCATCTTACTTCTGTCTCTAGTAATATATGGTATTATTTTATTAAATGACATACATTTCATAATATAAATGTTTAATACACATAACTATAACTGGAAAAAAATTGAAATTGTTCAAACATTTTGATAGGATATTTTATTTAGCGCAAAATACTGTTAATTTTTATTATTGCCGACCATAAATTATTAATTTATTCTTAAATTTTGTGATTCGGATTACCTAATAATAAATTGAATAAATAGTTTATAAGAATGATATATAAGTTTTTTTAACAGAGCGTTTTTGCGTTTCTTGTTCAAGTTGCAGGTTGGGCAAGAAAAATTTAGATTGGGCGCTTGCCCAATCGCGCCCACCGCTTGCGCCGCCTCTGCTAACAGAAAAAATAAACATTGGATTTTCGATTTATTGCAATTTTTTATTGAATACCTTGTATACAGGGTGTTTCACAACTTCTCCGACAAACTTTCAGGGCTAATTCTACATTAAAAAATATGAAAAAAAACTTTATTTAACAATGTCCTAAACGTCTTAGTTTTCGAATTAGAGGGTGTTAAAATTTAAAAAAAATATTGTTCTTTTATAATACCTTTTATACCAATTGAGATATTTTTAAAAATTTGGGGGACGCCTTCCATGCACCAAAACGCATTTTTTAGCATACAAGAAAAACAAATTATTACCAGTGTCATCCATGAGGGGTTTAAGGTGAATATTTTTTAATAAAAAAATGGTACGCCACTGCATTTTTCTAAAATAAAAATATTTTTTAAATTTTTCTTTAAATTTGAAACAAATTTGACCTCTTAACTTTTTTATTTGATGTACGGTTTTCGCGTAAATAAATAAAAACCAATTCTCGGCATGGTCATTTCGTATCGATACGATCAAATTCTTAATAAAAAAAAAATCACCTTTTTTTTATTTATAAATGATATTTTAAAAAAACATGAAAAACTTTACATAAAAATTTGTCCTAAACGTCTTAGTTTTCGAACTATAGGGTGTTAAAAAGAAAAAAATTGAATGAAGTTTTTTATATATTTTTTAATGTATAATTAGCCCTAAAAGTTTGTCGGATGAGTTGAGATACACCCTGTATTATATCATAATTCGAAAATGTTTTAAAGAGCTTTTAAAAAAGTCCACATGTCGCGCCTCCCGTTCAAAAGTGTATTAACTAAAAAAAAGAAAAAAAAAGAATATTTCAAAAGAGATCCCTTTAACCATACTTAATTTTTCCGCAAAACCCTATTATTGTAAATAAAAACTTAGTCCTAAACAAAGTCAGTCTATATAAGGTCACGACATTCGGCCATATTGCTTTGACGTGTTATGACGTCACATCTCCCATTTTTCGGCAATGTTGTTCAGTGCCGGAGATATACAGTTTATTGTATTAGTAAAACAACCGTTTACACAACAGTTTTTAATTATTATTAAGTTGTAAATTCTTTTACTTTAAATAAAAACATTTGGAATTACATCTTTCAACAAATATCACTTCCAAAACAATGCAAAATGAAATGCGCAAATTCTAGACGCCACTGGATTGATCATCAGCTTTGATTTTACCCAGTCTTGCCCACTTTTCTCCGTGGAGTGCCCTTCCTTGCGTCCCCTGACCTCGAACCGCCTAAAAGTTGAGGATATGTCGCAACCTTATAAATATAAACTAACCTTGGTCCTAAAGACGATCCTAAGGCGGTACATTGTATATGATATTGTATAACGTCAATTTTATTTTTCTTCTCATGGAAAAGTTTCATATTTTGTGTTAATACAATTTTAAACGGAATGTGCGATGTGATATATCCAATTTTTATTAGTATCAAAAACATGGTTATCTTTAGGAATTTGCTCTGCAGAACTTGGCCGCTCATAAGTAAAGGATAAGAATATGATGACTTTTTCCGCGACATGGAACATGATTGTTTTTGAATGCATTAAATTGGATGAGATTTTTGGCGCCCCAATCCTAATCCCAAATAAGATTAAGCCTCCCCGTGAGAAAGATATCTGCATCGCCCTTTGTTTGCCATCCACGTTATGCTTGAAGACTGGTTTGGAAACCTGAAAACTGGAATGGATTGTACGTACTATCGTCAGCAAAAACATGAATGAATTTGTTATAGATGAGAAAAGCTTATTAATGTAAAAAGAAACAAAGTTGGTGCCAGTACTGAACCCTGAGGGATATAACTTTCTCACAACACTCTTCTAGGGCACAATTAAAACATTGTTTTAGTATATGTGATAAAAATCTTGTTGATATAAATAAGACGTCTTGACTTTTCAGTGCCTTATGACAATTATGTCCAGTTTTATAATTGCCAGAATTTTCCAGTTAAGTTATGGTTCAATTTTATAATCGCCACTTAAGTTATGGTGCACTTAACTGGTATATGTAACTTTAATAAAACTATTACTGGGTAAAATAAAGGTAATTTAAAATAGGTATACCATTAAATCGCATTTTTATGTTGTCGCTATAAAAGTTTATGTTCCTTTATGATTTTCAAATACGATTATTTTGATTTAAAAAGTATTAAATGACATATAAATTTTAAACCTTTATCGATTCCTCACAAAACGGGGTTAAAGGTGAATTATATGCTGCTGTAAATTTTATTTTTCATTTTTATTCGTTTTAAAACGAAAATGTATTTTCGGGTTTGATTTGAATTCTATTTTTTTCTTTATGTGCAAAATAAAATATTCCTTTTAAATTGTTTTATTTGTTATGTTTAATAATTAAATTAGTAATATTATTATATCCTTTGTATAAAAATTTAACCCTCTTTTATTTTTACAACAGTCCACAAATATTTAACACTTTTAATTTAGGTATTTCTAAATATTCTTTATTACTGAAACTTACAACATATTTTACAGCACCTTTAAATCAACAATACATTTAAAATAATTTTAGTTGGTTATGACAAATATTTTGTCAAAATAAAACGAGTTTCCTATTTGGCAAAAACATTATTATTAATGTTGTGAAATTTTTTAAAGAATGGTAGCCCTAATAAAGTAATAAAAGAAGAATCTGGTAAGCTTTGAAAATATATAAAGAGAAGGTGCAAAATATAATTTAAAAATACATGTCCATCCATAGCTTCAGACGCAAAATATAACAATAATGGAACCCAAAAAATAGCAGCAATTAAAACTTAAAACTGAATCTGAAAAGCCTGATCATATTCGTGATATAAATTATAGATTTTATACATGAAAGAACCATGTTACCACCCATGCAATTTTACATAGATTAATGGCAAAATTTTATGATGCTTCTTTTGAAGCTGCTTAAGATAGGTATGTTTGAAAATGATTTTATTTATGGATGAATATAACATAACAAAGCAAGAAAATCATATCAAATCCCTTTATTTACATAAGATTTGGGTTTCAAGTAAAAACAGTAATAGAAGAGACGGGTTACAATTTGACATTGTGTATGGGAAAAATAAAAAAGGTTTTGTAGAAATACCACTTAATTATCAAATGCAATAAGATATCGGGGACTATAAAAATAATGTTGTTTCTATGGACTACAAACAAAAGTTAAAAATTATATAATATATTTTGTTTGGCTATAATATTAATACGTTATATAAAACATCTATTTATTTAAAGTTTTCCTTCTTTGAAGAAAAGAAAACAATGTTAAAGATCCAAAGAGTCGAAGGAATTACAATAAAGGTTATACTAAGTTTAAACACGAAAACAAACCCTGTATGTATAAAAATGTCATTCAAAGAAACTCTAGGTTATAAATGTGTCAGTTTAAATTCTTTTTAGGTTATATAATGTTAATTTTCTGAATTCTAATGCACTATTGTTTGGGCACTAAAATTTTTGATTCTTATTTGTTTATTCCGCTGGGGTAAAATTTCTTCTATAGTTATTTGAGTTCACGCCTACCTAAAATGAATGAAAGCTACAAAAAAAAATAAAAGAACTACACAGCAGCTATAGAATCTTAAATATGTAAAATACAGTAATTATTTCGGCTTGTGGAAATCGTTCGGGTAGTATTAGATTATATATTTTTCGTTATCATTAAATTAGTTTTTTCAACATAAAAAAATTGCCACGCTCAAAACTGTCAAAATGACTTTTTTAGCCCTCTGCTTTCTTTACGTCACTCTCAAATTGTCGGATTAGTGAAATATACACCGTTTAGCATGTAATTAACTTACCTTATCTTAATTTGACGCGCTTGAAAATTTCTGATGGATATATTTTTCTTTTTACGATCGGCAGTGTATACGAGAATCATATTTGCTAAAGGGACTTAACCGGGTACAAGGTATCCTCCGGTACCATTATGGCCCGTCCTTCTAATTGTCAACTTCACACCGTCTGCATAAACCGGAATCGGCCATCGGATCGGCAAATAAATCGGACCAAATTATGTGTAAAAATACTAATGTAATTAATAAATTGAATTTAATATCGACGTGGTTACTGGCGCCGGCGTTGCCGGTGTGTGTGAAAACGCCCTAACCGCTGGCATAAGGCTATGAATACGTACGTGTACATCGTTTTGCCGAATCCGATTTAACCAATCGGATTAAACTTAATCGGACAAAAAAAGTGAGATTTACAGGTTTCCGGTGGATTGATTACCAAAGTTTATCCTAATCCTATTTTTTGGGCGATTTTCATCGAGTTCGCAGCGGTCGTAAGTTCTATTTATTTATATCAAGGTATTTTTATCCACGTTTTATTCCTTTTTATATTTATTATTAAATATCGTTTTATTTGTTTAATTTATGATTTTGAACTGGATTATCCGCATTTGATAAAATTTGGGACGAAGAGCAGAGTATGAAGCTTAGCTTTTCATTTTTATTAAGTTTTTGATGTTTATTTGTTTTTTTTGTTATGTATTGAAAGATAATTAATGAAAAAGTATAAAACTTTTATACAAGACGATTCTTTCTTTTCATTTTTGGTTAAAGGTAAAAGTGGGTGGCAAAATATACATGAAAACGCTGTACAAATTGGAGCTAAATATCAAACGCTTCCAACTTTTAAATGTCTGGGCTGATTTTGATAAATAAAACGGTGATAAGAAAAGAATTAAAAGACTTTAAAACTAGGTGCTACATAAAGGAGTCTCTTACCATTTAAAAAAAAAGTTACCAATGCTTTCGGGTACTGAGAACACGTGATGAAATAAAATTATTTTTAAGCTAAAAAGTAACTACACACTTTTACCCAAATTTTACCGGATATCAATACAGCACGTCTTCGGAAGTTCTTAACAAATGGGATTTTTTTATATAAATTTTACGAAAAAAGTGTCTTCATAAAAAGTCCTGCTTGATGAGAATATAGATTTCCACAAAAATATTGGTTGGATGTAAAGGGTGGCTTAAAACATACTTTTTACCAAATAAATATACAGGGTATTTCCTAACTACGGTACCAAACCTTAAAGGGTCATTTCTTATGTCATTTTATGAAGAAAAGTTCCTATAAACATATGTCCGGAGTTTCTTCGTTTCTGAAATACAGGGCGTTAAATATTTGTTTAAAGGTCTGTTTGTTTTAATATCTTAAATAAGAAGCCAGGTACAAAAAAATGTACTACACTAAAAAGTTGTATTTTTAGTTGCTTTAAAGGAAAAAAATATAAAAACTACATAAAAAGCCAGTGCCGTACAGTGGGCACAACAGCCCATATTATTGAGAGAAAATGTACGCCACTGGCTTTTTATGATATTTTTATATTTTTTCCTTTAAAGCAACTAAAAATACAACTTTTTAGTGTAGTATATTTTTTTATCTGGCTTCGTATTTAAGATATTTAAAAACAAACAGACCTCTAAAAATATTTAACGCCCTGTATCTCAGAATCGAAGCAACTCCGGACATATGTTTATAGGAACTTTTTTCATAAAATGATATAAGAAATCACCCTTAATTAAAGTGTGGTACCGTGGTTAAAAAAGGACCCTTATTTAAATTTGAAAACAAGTCATTTTAAAGCCACCCAGTACATCCAGCCTTCAAATATTTTTGTAGAAATGTATTTTCTCATTAGGCAGGACTTTTTATAAAGAATACTTTTTTTTGTAAAAATAATAAAAAAGTTTTCCATTTATTAAGAACTTTCGAAGACATGCTGTATATTAGCTTGTTTAAAAGATGGGTGAAGGACTTTTAATATTCCTACTGTATGCATATTTTTATTGTTGTTTTTAATTACCAAACATTTTTTTTTTGGTGTTTAATTTTATCGCGTTTCATAAAATAGAAATTTGCAATTTCGCTGTTATGCATCAGGTAGGGCATGTGTGTTAAACCGAAAGTATATGTTTTCCAAAATCTCGCATCGCAATCTCACTAAACTTTAACGTTTTGTAACTAGCAGCACGTGCCTTGGTCGTTTAGACATATGTTTGAACTAGGTTTAATATACGGTAAACTTTGACTCACAAGCTGGTCAAATCAAGATACCTTTATAAACATTTTAGTCAGGTATGGTTATTTTACAGCCTTTGTGAAACTAGTTTCTAATGCTAGCCGGTAGTGGGGTTAAAATCTTCCCTTTCTAAGGCCGCTTTCCGACGGGCGACTTTTTGCAGTCGAAGTTGACCGCAAAAAGTCGACCGTTTTTGTTTGATTGTCGCTACTTACAATTGTCATTTAACAACCATGGAAAAAGCGATTCCTTTTCATACGGGCGTTTTTTCGACTGCAACCAAACTTCTGCCGCTGATTGTCGCCGATCCCGTTGACTGCCTACACGTTAGTTACAACTACAGTTGTAGTCGAAATTGGCGACATGACGCCGATATTTTTGTAGTCAACTTTGACTACAAAAAGTCGCCCGTCTGAAAGCGGCCTAAGATTTTTACCTTTTTTTATGTTTTACAAAAATCTATTGCTGAAAAATTATTCTACAAAATTATTTATACAGGATGTCCAGTAACTTTAAAGACAAAGTTAAAGGGTAATTCTAAAAAAAAAAAATAAGAAAAAATCTTTATATAAAGACATGTCATGACATTTTTTGGTATACAAAAAAATTACCAGAGCCGTTGATAAGGGGTTTAATTTTTTATGTTTTATTTTTTTTTTCTGGGAGATTAAATTTAAACAAAATATTATTTGGCTTTTCTCCAGAATAAAATTTAAAAGTTTATTTAACATTTTAAGAAAATTAAAACTTTTATACATTATGAATAAACAATATTTATTATATGGCTAAACATTTTTTACTATTCTTTTTATCTGGTTAAGATACCTAATAGGTGTATCTTTTACCAGTTAATTTTTTTAAAAGTAATGTCAAACTCTAAAATGTCCATCAGACATTTCATTTTTAATTTTTTCAGTTTTCTAACAAGTTTATAAGTTTTTAGGTAAACTGTTTACCACATTTTTGGTAAACTATTTACCACATTTTTGAGACGCAACCATTGGCCCAGTTCTCGTCTGGCGTCTTGTTAAGATTTTATTTTATTGCATTAAAATGATTTCAACCGAGTGCCAATGAACCTTTGTTTATAGATTGAAAGCTTTGTATTGTAAGTAACTTAATATTGAATATTTCATTATTTTATTTCTTTTAAAGCAATAATAACTTTTATTATATTATGTAAGAGCAGAATTGTTTCTTCATAATGTATAAAATATTTAATTTTCTTAAAATGTTAAATAAACTTTTAAATTTTATTCTGGAGAAAAGCCAAATAATATTTTGTTTAAGGGGTTTAATGTATAATTTTTTTAAACAAATTGTTGGCAAAAGCATTTTTTAAATAAAAATATTGTTTTAAATTCTCGTTTAGTTGAAAAAAATTTAAGCTACTCAATTTTTTTATTTGTTGTACGGTTTTTGCGTAAATAAACAGAAACCATTTCTCGACATGGTCTTTGCGTAAGGGTTATATCTAACTCTACAATTAAAAAGAAAATACTTTTTTAATTTATTCTTTTATTTAATAATACTTTTATGTTTTTTATGCTTGCCTTAGACAGTAAATATAAGCATCTATCGTATCAAGCTACATACCACTTTCGAGTACATAAACTATATTTTAACATTAAAAAATTAAGCAAAACGTTTTCACAGAAGCTGCTAATCATTATTTACCTAATATGTTTCAAAAGGATAAAAAGTTTGCAAAGAATAGCGAAAAACGGGTATTTTTCCCTTTTTTATTGATATGTTTCTTACAAAAAAGAGTTTTGATATCCAAGGAATACAAATAAACTCTTGAGTCATACTAAATAACATAACTTCATACGAAAAAGTTCTTTTGCCCTATAACAATGTAGTAGTGGAGTTGAAAAATAAAATAATTTTACATTCTTTTTTATGTAAGTGTTTGTAAAAATGTTAGTTTAAAAACACAAGTGTAAAAACGATATTATTTTTTTATAAAAACAAAAAAATATTATTTTAAGTCAAGTTTGAGTAAATATCATAAAAAATTTATTTATTTTATTGTTTTCTTCTAAAATCTTAAATAAGAACCATATAAACCTCGTTTTTCCTTTCTTTTACTTACTTTTAAAACACTGTTTACTTGGAGGTCTTTAAAACAGTAAAAACATATTTTCTAATAAGAAATCATTTGTTGAAATGTAATATTTATTTTAATTTTAAGAAACAGTAACAGCATACCAAATTTTCTTTTAAAATTACTTTTTTTTCTTTAATAACTTTAGGATTTACACCCAAAAGGACCATCCTCTTATTTATTGAACAACTTGTAAAAAGTAATTGTTTAAAATTGGCCAATAAGCCCAAGAAACTTCTTTTAGTTACTTTCGTCAAAAAAAAGATCTGGTAATTTGTGGCTAAAAATCAGTACGTTTCATTATACAGGGTGATTTCTAATTGCGGTAAAAAAATTATGGTCCGTGAGCCAGCAACAGATTTTCGTGACCAATTTTCTCTCAGTCGATAACTCGTAAAATGCTTCAAGAGGGTTTGTTCCTGAATTGTTGTGAGCGTCAGCTGAGCCGCCGGTGGCGAAATTATACAGGGTGCTACAAAGAAAAGATTTATATTAAACTTGTGTTTTTTAAATTAAACACCCTGTATATTAGTTCGGTTTTAAATTGTAGAAATAAAAATACCGTAAATTTTTTAGCGATACTACCAAAAATTGAAGGTTTTTACGATATTTGGGATATTTATTGATGTGTTAAATTGATAGAATAATAACTGTACAATTACCTACATTTAAAATTTTTACTAAAAATTATACAAGGTGTCCAGAAATTAGTATAATGGTAAATAATAATTACTGGACACCCCGTATAATTTCTAGTAAAAAAATTAGGTGTAGGTGATTGTACACTTAAATTTTAAGCAATTCAACATAATATAAAAGGTCAAGCATAGGTTAGGGGTTAAATATTATAATTTTGTTTTTGTTATGATTTTTTGAAAATTACAAAAGATATTTGTAAAATTGTTAAAAAAACACAAGTTTAATATTGATATCTTTTCTGGAGCACCCTGTACAATTCCAGCATTGAAGACGCAGCTGACGCTCACAACGATTTATGCACAACCTTTTTAAAGTATTTTACGAGTAATGGACTAAGAGAAAATAACTAAAAAAAATTGAATCTGGCTTACGGTCTATTAAGGGGTATTCCTGCGCCATTTTTATAAAAAAATTTATAGGTCCTGAATTATTTTTTTAAGAAACCGAGTGTTTCTTTTCAAAAACCCTAAAAATTTCTTTTTCCCTATTTTTAGTAAAATTTTTTAGGTTTAATATAAATGTTATTTATTTAAGTATTTGTTGTTGTTACCATTATTACTAATAGGAAGAATAACATTTAATTTTAAAAAAATGTATATGTTTGTCTATATACAGTATAGCGGTTTTTTTTAAATGTTACATCCAAAAAAAATATATATAATACAAAATTTAAAAATATATAGTCGTAATTAGTGTCAAATTAAATAATTAATATTGCTTTTTAAATATATACAAATAGGCAATTTTAAACCAATGTTATTAGTTATTTATGTTTTGTTTGTATTTCATTCCAATAAATTTAAAATGCCAATGTTATTTTATTTATAGTGGATGAGTACAACATCAATAATTTATTAAACAATTATTATGTTTAATTTATCACAAAGTTTAGATTTAATATTTGATGAATAACCAGCATAAAGATATATCAAACAAATACACGGGAACTGGGGCCCTATTCCACTGTTTATAAGCGCCTTTTTTTTGCGTTGTATTAGTTTTTCTTTATTTTTCCTAGGCTCTTATGAAAACAAAAAGGTCTTCGTTCGTGCATAGCCACCTTCAAAAATTGGCGGACACCACCGCATTAAAATATGACAGATTTGTCAAAGTCAAGCATACTTTTTATCTCATTCAAACGCATAAATATTAAAACTTGCTACACAATTAAGATTTCAACTTTAAAGTTAAAACTAAATAAAATAAACTAATCCACTAATGGTGTAAATCTAACGGTAGAAACTAGGTGAAGTTTGCAAAAGAGACAACCTACAATAGATCAAAGAATTGCCAAAGTAAAAAGTGAACCTGTGATTCGACTTAACCTTACATTATAATATTTCAATTTTATTATCAATATTAAAATGATATTTTGCTTTGTAAACAACATTTGGAACATGATGTGGAATATTACCTAGTAACTGTGTTCTTAATCAAGAAGTAAGGTACCAAAAAAGGTATATTCAAATAACCCTATAGGTATTTATATTGTTTTTGTTCCAAATTTTTGTTATTTTTAGCTTTTATCACAGACATAAAGCCATATAAACAGCATAATTTGGTACTACACCTAACTAACTACAAATGACACGGCAGGTAACCCTAGAAAGACATGAAATCATTGATTAAACCTTAAGACCATGTTCAGATAACAAACAAAGTAAGTCCTATAAAAATACCTTATAACATTTGGGTAGAACAATAAATTTTGTTGCTACACTGATTAATAACTTGCCATTTTAGTTAATTTTAACATGAGTGCACTTTTTAAAATGGGAGAATAAAAGCAACGGTGAATAAAATTTGCATTTAAAGTATACTAATATTTTCCTTAAATTATTACAATTATACATAAGATACCGCCAAGTTTCTTACGTACTTCTCACTACACTTTCATAAAAATTAGGAAAATAAGGATTTTTACGCATTTAATTTTTTATAGTACATTTGCCCTAATAAAAAGCATATTTGTTTAACTATAGGACCCTATTAAATACCCTTGCAACAAACTTAAAGTTAGCGGTAAGCTAAAAAAATATAAATGCAGTTTAATTTTACAAATTCGCTTTGATTTGATTTAATTTGTTTAAAATCAATTGGTTGAAACTACTTTAAAGAAATATTAAATCAGAATATTAAAAATCTGTATTACACAAGGTTAATTCAAAATTTTCCAAAAAATAAAATAAAATTTGAATAGGAGACCATGAGTTGGTATTTGGGCATAGCTTTTGATTCTTTATAATTTTTTTATCTAACATTTTATTGTAATTTTAAAAATAAGGATACTTTACTCTTAAGCAGTTTTTGCGTTTTTTGACCTACTCTGTACATAATTGAACTTTTAATAAAACTAACTACTGGTAATACAGTTTCGGACCATGCACCAACTTTTTGAAAAACAAAATTTTCTGACAAATTGAAAATAAAAAAGTTTTACATTTGTTGCATACTTAATGGACCACACTGTATATTACAATAAAAAAATATTTCTTAAGGAATGATAACATAAAAAATTACTTATTTTATTTAAAATATCGCAATAAGAACAATTTGGACATAATTTTGACTTAATTAAAAAAGTATCCTTATTTTTAATCGAAAATCCACGTGTCAAAATATCGACATTTTCAAAAAGGTAGATAAGCTTTTAGTTCGTCGACATCTCTACTTTCTGATACTGTAAAAAAATATTCATTATAACGATAATTTTTTCGGAAATAAATTTCCATAAGACTAGATATTTTGCCGGAAATAAAAAAAAGTGTGTTTTTTACCCTTAAAAACTCACTTCCTTGTACTTTCCGAACTCAGATTGTCTGTAATTTATGTTTTCTTTAATTTTTTATTATTTTTATTGGATCCTTCCACTGTTTTTTGGTTTTAAAATTATCGACGTTGGTCTATCACTGATAAAAAAATGGAATCCGAGTTTTTGCATTTTCTGAGAACATTTACCGTTGTAATGTATGTTTTACACCGTAAGAAAGTAAAGATTTCAACGAATAAAACAACCTCCTACTTTTAAAAAATGTCGATATTTTGACACGTGAGTTTTTGATTGAAAATAAAAATACGTTTTTAATATTAAGTCAAAATAATGTGAAAAAATAATATTTTAGACCAAATAAAATAACATATTTTGTGTAAAAGATAAAAATACAAAAAAAAACAAAACTTTGTTTTTTAAAAATTTTAACATACCATTATATTTTAAGGTTATGTAAAAAAGCGTAAAAGTAAATCTATAGATCTTTAAACCCCTACAACTTTGCCCGTTAACTTGTAGTGTGGCCAAAAATTTATAAAAACCTTATTTTATACTTAACACCTTTCTTCCCCTTCCCACCCGTAATTTATTTTTTCTTTTATTTTTGTTTAATTTTCTACATTATTTAATGGGCTTCAACCCACTATAATTTTTTTCACTTTTTACCTCTTTTAAGGCTTCAACACTGGTCTTAACTAAACCGGGCAGTTTTCAAAATTGTGGTTTAATTTAACGCAAACATACATTTTGCAACCAATAAACAGCTTAATTATTTTAATGAATTTAAACTCTAACAAACTAATTGAATATTGCTGTTTACGTTCTGGTTAATTCAAAAAGCCATTGTATAACTATAATTAGTAAATACTGTTTTCACAAAATTTGCCTTAAAGGTTAACTTTGTTTTACATTAAAATGACTAATCAAATTTTAGATAAGGCCACGGCAGACTGGGCCAAAAAAGCAAACACTTTTTTTTCTAATTGCACTGTAAAAATATTGTTCATGACGCCAAAAAAAAATATATATTAGCTATTTATCTATCAAGGGCGTTACTAGGACTATAATGCCCTGAAGGTCGAAATAGCCCGAGGGCTAGATTTCGACCTGATGGGCATTATAGTCCAGTAAAGCCCGTGGTGCATACAAGGCTTTATGTTTTACCCAAAAAAGTTTTTCAATGACTAATTACATTATTTATTCGCAATATAAAAATAAGTTGCAGCTGTACCTGTATACGTAAGTAGATAATGGCTGGTGTTAAGTTTGACTTTGATGTTTCTATCAGTTAGTCAGTTGGCATTTTTTATTTAACGATTTGCTCAAAATGGAAGAAATTCCACAAAATATAAGAGAAAAGGCCATAAAAGCGCCCGAAAATCTTTTGCCAGTTAAATCAAGGCAACAGTATGATCGGGAGTATGGCATATTTGGTATTTGGAAAGATGCGAACGCAATTCTTCAAATAACCGAAACCCTTTTAATGGCATATTTTCAGGAACTGGTAAGTTATTGATTTTATTTTAATACATATGTTTGTATAAACTTGATCTTTATTGTGAGAGAAATAAAATTGGATAAGTAATAAAATTTCCATATTAGCCCATTAGGGCATTATAGGCGGGCGTTATCATAATACCCGCTTATAATGCCCTAGGTGTGATAGCAGGTATTATTGCTACCATAACATATTCCGTTTCTAAGGTATTACAGATCAATAATAGCTGGGTAAAACATAAAATATATAATATCGTGCAACATTTAGCATTTAATAATAACATTAGGAGGTGCATGAATAAAATTATTGATTTTTTTAACAATTCTTGCATTATTTATACAAAATCTCGGAATCAGCTAATCTTGAACCTTTTTCTGCTATTAATGTTTAAAAGAAAAAACTAAACTGCCATACCCTTTTATAATTAAAAACAGCTGAAATCCAATAATAAAATAAATAATTAGGCATTTTATTTAAGTTTTAAAATTTTAAATTGAGTTCTGCCAAACTAAAAATCTGACAATATCGCCGATATTAACACTGAAATCGGAGTATAATTTTACCCTGAAGTCCCTAATTTTATCAAATTTGGTTGAAAACTCTCCAAGATATTTGAGCGATTCAGTGATGTAGCCACAGGAGGGGCACAGAGGGCGGGAGGACCGACCGCACCCCTCTTGGCACCCCTCTAGCAAAAAATTATACATGGTAAAAAATCTATTTTATTTAACATTACACACAACAAACTAACATTACAAAGTCAGTTAATTCCCAGATTAAAATTAGTAATGGCAAAATATTTTTTTATTTTAATAGAGTAGCTTAAATTACTACTTAATGAGAAGATATTGCAAGTTTTAATAAATCATAATTTTATTATTTTTAAATTAGGAAATAACAATTGTACGGAACTACCGAAAATAAAATGCTTTATTAGAACTAATCTTTAGTTGAATTTAGTATTGCTAAGGAGTTATTAGACAGTTTTTTAAAGTTACAAAGATTTTAATAGTTATTTCGAATTTTTATTTTATAAACGTAATACCATAGAGTAAGGAAATTATAAGAGTTATCATGGAATGGCCGATTTAAAAACAGGTCATGCGAAAACAACAAATATAATTTTATTCGTTTCTCGTTGAAATACCGCCAGTTAGTCATTTCAGTAAGCTTACGTGTCTCCCCACCGCTGATGTTACACGAGGCGAGGCTTGGACCGACGCATTTAAAGTGTAAACTGGCAAAATGACAAGCCTGCCGCCAGCCTGCCGCAAAAGCGGTGCGAAAATTTTAGCATTCCATGGTTTCTCTTATCCGTAGGTATGTTACTTTATGGTATAACCAATAATTCTAAAAAATTAAAATAATCAATCAAATCAGGTGCCTATTAAAAAAACAAGCTGTTATTATGTACAGACACGCCGCCGCCGTCTAACCAGCAAAATATTAGTTTTTAATAGCGGGGTACACAAAAGTTAAATCTGGTATTTTTAGGTGGTTATTTAAAACAAAACATTGTATTTAAAAATAAAGGCACCCTAAAAGAACTTTGCCCCTTCCGCCCCTAATCCGTGGCTACGCCCCTGGAGCCATTCCAGACTTTTTAGTCACACTGTATGTGTACTCTCTTGTGTAAATGTTTTTAATTTAGGGTGACATGTCGACAAAAAAAAACACCCTATTAAAATAGATAATAAAGAAGAAAAAGCATATTATTTTATCGTAATGATGTGATAACTTGTGGATGGTTTTTAAAACTTTTAATATGATGTTTCTTACAATAACCTTGATACCGTTGACATTATTGTGTTATTTTGTTTTGTTTTTATCTGATTACCCTGCTTTCTGTATAATTAAGAACAATAAGTTAACGAACAAAAATCGAAAGGCGTTGTGTGCTATAACAGTGTAGCGCAAAAATTGTGTTAAATATGTTTATTATAGACGTTTTAAGTATAATAAAATTTTTGTCATTATTTTTCTGTTATGAAAATTACCACCTAAAATTTTGTAAGTGAATGATAGTGGCTAACAACAGTAACCATGTATGAATCTTCACTACATTATAGTAGTATTAAAAACGGTAACATAAAGTTCTGCTACAAAAGTATTAAATACTACTGCACATTATTTGCTACAAAAACAGGGCGAGTTTTACTACAACGTGTACCTGGGACCTATAGTGCTACACATTGTAACTGTGTAGGTTGCAATTGCATGAATATTTACCAGATTTTTTTCGTGCATTTAAATTACACTTAAAATTATAGCATAATTTATTTGGTTAAGTAAGTCAGATTGTATATTTAAATAACTTATAACTACCCTGAGTAAATTAGAATTACGTATGTTATTCAAACAATATAAAATTCAAAGGTCAAAGGCCTTTAAATTTAACTTTAAACCAGTTTAACTAGCTTTATTTAAATAGGGTCAAGAATTCAATAGGAGAACAAAATAGCCAGAAAATAAGTTAGCTTATCCTGGGTCAGTTTCGGTATATTGAAATTCCTTTTACTAAATTGAATAGAATAGTTTAGAAAATAGTGCCGCTAAAGGTCCTAGGAATGTGGATCGATTTTATAAAATATATATAGAGTTGGCGATTTACATAGTAGTTGTTTTATCTACTTACTAAAATTGTATAAGTCTATAAATTTATGCGTGTGAATAACAATATTACATTTCAAATAAAAAACATAAAAGGAAGTCTTGCTTACGTTAACATTAAACCATAAATTCACATATTATGAAAAAATATTACAAAGAAGCCAAACATATCGTATGACATGTAAATAATGTAAGAAAATAGCACATAACAACCCAAAGTATGATACCAAAATTTTAATTTGAATAATAAATAATGTTAAAAACACCTTCTACTAAATTTAATAGTAAAACATAATTTTTTGATACCTGCTTATCGCATATAAATTGCAATTACCCAAGATGTTTCATTTTTATACAAGGAATTGAAAAAATTGACATTGTAGAAATATGTTTTTTTATTTTTTTTTTTGTTTAATTTGATAAAAGGAACCTTAATTATAAAAAACAATAATAACAGTTTTTAATTTACAGACTGTCTACGCATGGAATGGAGTTTACAAGGAACAAATGAATAAAAAAATTCGATTTTCGACAAAAAGTTACTTTTAATAAAAATGTTTGCTCGTAAAAAAATATAATTTACAAAGAAAGATGTTAATTTAAAAAAATTAAAAACATGACTTTTCTTTAAGAGAACTACCCTTATTTTTCAGTTTAAGAAAAAATGTTATTAAGAAAATGTATTTAAAAAGTAGTAGCTTTAGTAATGTTACAGGAGTATTAAAAAGTTTTATGAGTCTGTCTTTGCTATATTTAGAGAATTAATTACTTAAAATTTTTATAATAAAATAACCTAAAAACTCTTATTTGGTTTTTAACATTTTCTTTCTCTAAACTCCTACACAACACAATTTTTCAGCTAAAAACAAATATGAATAATCGTTATTGTCAAATTATGGATTTTAATAAAACATTGTAATATTATTTCTATCGACTACAAAGAACAAAAAGTTTTTGCAAACCATAGGGCCGGATTTAGGTGTGTGGGGGCCCTGGGCCAATGAGCATGTGGAGGCCCTCTCATCGAAAAAAATGTCTTCATCAATGACATCATTTTAGTTTTCTGAGCTCTAAGCCCATCAGCTGATGTGTACCCTTTTTTCCTCCTTTTTCTTTCAGGGGTAAGGGAGCCCCTAACTTTTGGGGGCCCCTCCTGATCCTGCCCTTAAATCCGGCCCTGGCGAACCCTGCATACAAAACATTTTTTCTTTGTGAATCATATTTTTTACAGGCAAATTCTTTTATAAAGAATGACTATGTTTGAAAAACAAAATTAATTGTCCATTTGTCCTTTTATAAGCCCCATTCCTAAACAGTATGTATATGTACAGGGTTACTAGAAAAACCGGAAAGGAAAATTATCTGAACAGGCGTCAAATATACATGAACCAAATTTTGTTCCCCGGGGTAACTGAACAATGAGTATTTGCTCAAATTTCGGTTCATTTATATTAAACGGTTGCCGAGATAATCCACAATTCCGTTTTTTTACCAACCCTGTATATTATTTTTTAAAGTTAATAAATATGCCAAAAACCAAATTCTTTTACCGCACATCCTGATTATATAGCATTTTACAGGTATGAAATTTTTGTATTAATAAAATGACAGTCATGTACCAAGTCTTAACCTGTTTTTAAGATAATATAAATTACGTTAAAAAAAATTAGCTAATTAACGAAAAATCATGTCCTATGTATTTCGCTTAGGAAATATGGCTTATGAGTAGATGTAAGACACATTTAGCCTTTAATATAAAAAAAATTAAATGTGTTTTCTCCCGTATTAAATTAACATTATAGGGTAAGCATTAAATTAGATATGTTAAAATATAGTTCCAGAGCTAGTGAACCCTTCGAGTACCGTTGGACCTGTAAGGCTTGTATAGTGATAAGTTTTCAGACGATGCTAAGGACAGCAATCGTCACCTGGCAGAAGTATCAGCCCTGAACATAATCACCCTGTATATTTTTAAAAGTTAAAAAATAATAATTAAAAAATATTTGGAGCTGTAAGCTTAAAATTTTCTAGAATTTAGTTCATTCATAGCAACGTTAAAAAAAAATTGACAGGCGTTTTTCGATAAGCACAAGAACCTGTCAGGCGAACTAAAAGGTGTGGCTAATTTGAATGGCCATATGTATATTCAAAACTAATAAAGTACCTAATGTGGTGTTTTCTTAAAGCTCTTTTAAAGATGTTTTTAATGTTAATACTGGTGATATTATACAGAGTAGAAAAAAGTTTTTTTTTATTAAGGCACCCTGTATATTATATTACCAATAAAAAGATCTTAAAAAGAGCTTTAAAAAAATACCACATTAGGTACATCTAACTTCATTAGTTTTGGAAATATAGCAATCCAAATCAGCAACACCTTTCAGTTTGCCTGGCAGGTACTTGTCATCACTTTAACGCTTGTTTTTTTTTAACCTTACTATGAATAAAATAAATTCTAGAAAATTTTAAGCTTACGGCTCTAAGTTTTATTATTTTCTTTTTAACATTTTAAAATATGGGGGGTGATGAAGTGCAGGGCTGATGCTTGCCAGGTGATACTTGTCGTACTTAGCATGCTATGACTTATCATTATACAAATTTCTAGTCTGACAGGCCCAACCAAACTCAAAGGGTTTACTATCTCTTCTACTAATATTATTTATTTTACAAAAAAGTAGCAAATTAAAATAAATTACAACCAAATCCAGCATAGTGTTTTTCATAATACTTATAAATGAAAGTGTGTACTTAATTAAAGTTTATTTTTTCAATCAAAATTTGGACATAAACTACTTTTAGGTTTTTCCAAGACAAAATGATAAATTTAGTTTTCCTAAAACAACACTAAATCAATAAATCCTTCTTTCGAACCAAAACGGTCAGTAAAAATTTAATGCTTATCCATCCATTTTGCATCGATAGCAGTTTTTTAAAAGACGAATGTTCCTTTTGTTTGCAGACTTTTAAATTCGTGATAAAAACACCATTTTATAAGAATCAGTTAAATTGGTACCAATTTATCCAGATATTGATTGTACGGGCAATAGTCCATTAAAATGTTACTTTTTAACAGCCTTTGCGTGCATTTTTTAGAGGACGACATTTTTATTTCTTAGTTTTCAAGGGGAGTCAGAGTAAAGTTAAATTCAAGTTTGTTCGGTCACCTCCCAAGGGATCCTGCGGCCGCCATCTTAAAAAAGGATAAAAACGGTTATTATTATTTATATTAAAAACTATTAGTCACATAAAAAAAATATAAAACACTTTTTGCTGCAAATTAAATTTTTATTTCAATTTTAAGTTAGGTAATAATTCAAATATTAAAAATAAAAAAGTTGTGTAATATTTTTTTAACCGTAATAATTTTTTTTCTATTCTTTTTGCAAAAAAATAACATCAGAACATTTCTATAGAACATTCAAAAAATATTTTAGGTTTTAAAATTTTTATTATAATAAAAGTTTTAATATTGATTTCTGAAATGTCTCAACCCGCCAGAGTAAACACCTTAGTTCACAGTGTGGTCCAGCGGGCTGGAATAAATTTATTTAAAGCTCAGTGGTTTGTTTTTTAAAAAAACGTTGAAAAACGTCGATTTTTCTTTTTGACTGCGGTGATTTTCATAGTAAAATCATGTATACAGGGTGGCTCACAAATAAGCAATTACCATCAACTTTATATTTTCAAATATAAACACATTTTTTGAACCATGCATAAAATGATTACTATTTTTTATGTATCATATTTTATACCTAAAGTAACCATTTATCGAGAAATTTACTATTAATTTCATACAATACTTATAAAGAGACGAGAGCGTTACAAAAAATTATTTAAAATTAAGGGTTTTTTCGAAAAACCCTTAAACACGTCAGTTTCCATTATTGGCTTTGACTTTTTGATGTTAAAATGATGTATTCACGGTAGCCCAAAAATAAGCAAAGATTAATAATATCAGCCCAATTTTGTTGCTCTTCATTTATGTTTATAAGTAAATTTTTCGATAACTGTTGACTTAGAAGAACTGAAGAAAATTTAATTTTCAACAAAAAACGTTTTATTTTTTTTCCTATGACCAAAAGCTTTTCATATAAATATTAAAAACCGTTTGCACCTCTTCTTCCAAGATGGCGGCCGCAGGACAAGAGTGGCGACCCCACAAACCTAAATTTAACTTTACTTTGACCCCTCTTTGATAACTAAAAATAGAATTGCATTTTTAGAAAACCCAGCTAAAAGCTATAATTTACTGTTTAAAAATATTTTTAATATGCGTAAGCTGGTATAGAGGGTGTAACAAATTCTAGGGCTTTATTAGAGTATTGGAGACGGCAAGAAATACAGAGTTGGTTATATTGGGAAAAAGTTGTGCATTTTATGCTTAACTATATTTCGTTTTAAAAATTTGCAGCCGTTCTGGAATTATCCGGAAAAACGATATTTTGCATAGCACTTTAAATTTTTTTCCCAGGTTATTTAAAGAGATATTAAAAAAAAATGTCACAATATCATTGCCACTTTTTCCCTTTTATAAAATTATATCATTAAATTTCTAATCTAATGTTTCGTCTTTGGGCCCCTATTATCACCTTTGTTTTTTTAAATAGGAGGAATATTAAGTTTTAAACCAAATTAATTTGTATTTTAATTCTAAATCCAACAAAATATAACACTTAAGATTTATGCGACATTTCGAACCAAAAATCATCAATCACCATTTCGCCATTAAAAATAACACTTTTATCCCAAACGTTTGCGGAAATTTTTGTTCGCGGGTAGTATGCATCCATCTTCAGTCTACGATAAAGTTAATATGAACGTTCGATTAAATTAAATGTTTTATTTTAATATGTTATAAATGTACGTAAATTACATTAATTTTTAAAGCTTCTTAGTTGAATTTATAAAAAAATAAATAATAATTAGAAGTTACAGTAAAAAATGGATGCGTACTTACCTTTAAATAAAAATTTGCACGAACGTTTAAAGGAAGTTTTTAAAAAATATTTGATTGAGAAATGGTGAATGATGGTTTCTGCTTTGAAACGTCGCATAATTGTAAAATGTAAAATATCGCTTGATTTAAAATTAAAATATAAGCTTATTAAGTTTATTACCAAATATTCCGCCTATTTAAAAAAACAAACTTAGTAATGGCGGCTTACAGACAAAACGTCAGATCCTAAATTTAATGACATCGTTTTATTAAATGAAAAAATCAGCAATATCGTCGCATATCGATACCGTAATTCACAAATTGGCTAACTCCATATTCACAAAATTTTACGACACAGACAAAAATATTTTAGAAATAATATTAAAATAATTTAAAATAGGGCTTTTTAACCTTTGTTTAGTAGATTAATGTTTCTGGGGTTATTTTAAATAAAGAAACCGTAAAAAGATTTTTCAGGTTTATATTTTATAATATTCCAAGTAACTACTTTTATTTTGATGGAAAAAGAGTTAGCCGATTTACAAATTACGGTATCGTTATGTATTAAAATATCCCGAAAAAAATTAAGAAAAAATTAAAACTGGTTGGAAAAAAATCGAATTTAGTTTTTTGAGATAATTCCTGGAACGGCTGTATATTTTTATATTTATTTCACGGAATATTAAGCATAAAAATGCGCAACTTTGCCCCAATTTAAGCAACTGTTTCGTTTACCGTTTCAAGATCCTAATGGGGCCCTCGATTTTTAACAACCTGTATAATTTACTCTAACCTTTCTACCGGTACCATAAAGGTTTTTTTTTTAATTAAAACGAATTTATTTTTTTTTATTTTTAGTTTTCTTAAGCCACATTAGTTGTGAAAAGCATACCTACGTGCAAAAATCAACAGAGTTATTTTTCAGGTTGGTTTAAGAACTCTTACTTTGAGCATTAGGAATTTTCATTGCGCTGCCAATATAATTTTTGTGAATATTTTAAGTAAATAAGCCAACAAAACTTGTCACATTAACTTTCTTATTGCAGTAATTTAAGTGGAACTAAAATATTATTTATTAGACTGCTGTAATTTATTTATTTTTAATTAAAGGCGTATTAAAAAAATTATGTCTTCTTTTGTCGTATTTTTGCCAACAAAAGGCATTAAATTAGGTCTTGGCTAGATTAGATTAGATTAGGAGGTGGATTGTATATCTCCTATGACTGCAACCTGCTCAGGTTGATTGTGTGTCCTCTGTCCATAGGTTAGAGCACGCTGTCCAAGCCGGTCTTTTAATCAGACTCCACAAGCTTGAAACCGGCTCCTTGGTAAATCTTGCCGCTTTAGGTTTTTCTTCACCCAGCTTTGCAAACCGCAGACGACACAGGGCTTCACAGAAGCACCATACATGTTCTGCGATTTCTTCCTCCTCCTGGCAGAACCTGCATAGGTTTCCTTCTACCAGGCCTATGATTTCCAGGTGTTTATTCAGTCTGCAATGACCTGTTAGTTGACCCACTTACTGCCTTCCGGTTGTAATTCAAAAGGTCTTTCGTAAATTCCGGCGAGTAAGCCTTGATGAATACTTTCGCTTGACGCTGTCCTGGTGTTCTTCTCCACCAGTCTTAGGATGCCCCTCATAATCCATGATCTAATAGCTGACCTTACTTGGCATGACGGAATACCGCAGTAGGGCTCGGGACCTACCATCGTCCTGCCAGCCCCCTCCTTTGCCAATTTATCAGCTTCCTCATTGTCTTCGTGGCCTTCGTGTCCTGGTACCCAGGCAATGGTTAGCTTGTTGGACGCACCCACGTCTTCCAGGGCAACTACCCAGTCCCGCACCAGCTTAGAGCTAGCTAGGTCTTGGCTATGTGAGGATCTTTTACATAACTTTTATTTGAAATAACTCATTCGTTACCCATTTTAAAGAAAGAAAACCATTTAAACGGAATTAATTCTAATTTAAACTTGCTAAAGTATAGTTAAGTAGAGCGATTGTAGCAGTTCATTAATAATGGATAAAAATCTTAAGCATTTTGCATTTCTAATCAAACAAACGCTTAAAATGTAATTAAATAATAATTAAAACTCTTAAAAATCGCATTAATTTTGTTCTTAATTAGTTTACTGGAAACAAATTGCCTAACAATTTTTAAGAAATTTATTGATAAAATTTAATTATAAAAATATATTTTAATTTTTCCTTAATGCTAAGTCCTTAATAAAATGTTATTATTCTTGTGATTGTATTTTTGTATAAAGTCTATTGGCTAGTATACCTTTACTATGGAGTAAATGGAAAATTCGGTAATATAGGTATACATTTTTATTAAAATCCGTCAAGCGCTCGACAGATACGTCCGTAATTCAGATGGGGTAGTAGATTCTCAATGGAAAATTTATGTTCATAAAAAAAGATTTATTTTATTCGGAACCAAACAAAATACAATTTTACCAGCAATGCGTATATCGGATCGGATATCTTAAAGATATATTTCCCAGTAATGCAATATCAAAACAAGCAGTATAGGTCACCCAATCCGAAATGTTTACATGTCGGTATTCGTGTTATACTGTCTCTATTCCACGAATTGCTTATAAAGTATAATTAACTGATATGCTGACGCATATCCCATTTTTTACCACAGCATTTTTAGTCCAAGCGGTACGTAAAAAATCTGACAAAATATGCAGAAAGCAAAATATTTTACATGCGCATTGTGTATATTATTAGAAGTAATTTAAGTCGCAGCACTTCGATCCCCGAGCTGTTTTACCAAAATGGGGGCCATTTAAAAAAAAATTAAATATATAATAAATTAAAAATATTTGCTTTTTGCTATTGAGTTGAATAATAATAATAAATTTTAAAGGTAAACACAAAAATACAACATGTTAAATAATTAATAAAAAATACTACCTAATGGATTGGTAAAAATCACTTTGTTTTAAAATAAAAAAAACAATGTCTACACTTCACTCCATATCACTACTGAACTTGGGTTGGAATGGTAAAAATTTAAATATTCCGGTGTTTTTCAAAGGTAGTTTCTCCTCTAAACATTTTTATTTTTTAAACATTAAACAAAAAACAATTAATTAACTGAAAAAACATTTAAATGTTTAATGGCACCACTGTTACAGTTTGTCTCTTTTTGATAGTAGAGAATTCCAAATACGTATAATGATGCCAAATATGTTATACGCCGTGAATTAAAAAAGGTAAAAGATCTAGCAAAAAGGTTTTTTTTTATTTTATTGCTTTCTCCGGGCGATTTTAAATTAGTAAAAAAATAATACCATTTTATACCGTATAAAATAATTTTCTGTTTTCTAATTTTACAATTCAAGAGATAAAATACAACCTTAGATATTTTTTACCTTTTTTAAATATATTTACTGCCAAAGCTTTATTGTCCTTGTCAGAGAAGAGTTAGTGCTTTTAATTAGATTGAAATCGATAGGTTAAATATTATACGTTTATCTGGATTTGTATTATTTTAAATCCGTAAAGTACATTAATCATTTAATTTTTATTTTAAAAAGAACTACATTAATATTTAAGTGCCGTTTTTTAATCATAGACCAATTTTTTGTCTTTTTTTTATAAACTAGTCGCCATATTGGATTAACATAGCCCAAAACCAGAGTGCTTCCGGTTAAATTAATTTAATGCATGTGTACAAATCACCTACAAATTTTCTTGCTTTCTGCAATAATCGTCAGTTTTTTTATTTTTTTCGATGTACCGCTTAGACTGTTTCCTGTGTCCCAATACAGGGTTATTTTTACGTTAATATATTTCTCCAAACACTGCATAAAATGCAAAAAAAATAATTACAAATATTTTGGAAAATGCTTCGTTACCGAAATACATAGTATTAAAGTTAAAAAAATCTCTTTTATCATAACTTTTTACCACTTCAGATATTTTCACAAAATTTGGTACACTTCTTTTACAAGTTAAAAAAATACTAATGGCTAAAATCTGATACGGTGTTTCGTATGTAAATTTTGTTTTTGTCTAAAATGCATTAAATTAAGGTCAAACACCTAATGATGTATAATAAAAGCATACGTAATGTAAGAATTTGATCCTACTTTAATACAAATTTCAAAATCGTTAAACCTATTTTTAGGACCAAAGTGAACTTAATATTATTATAAGATAATAATTTCTTACTCAGTCTACTTTGCTCTAAAAAATAGATTTAATGATATTGAAAATACGCCTACAGCACATTTTTTTCAGTCGCTGGATGGTTCGCTTCGGTGCTTAACGAATCAAATATTTTTATTTATTATAATAATCAAATATGACTAAAGAAAACAAAACCCTATACTATATTACCATACCATATTATGTTATAACAGATAGGATTCTGTGTCTTTTTTAAAGGTTAATATATCTAATTTACTTATTTTTTTTTTTATAAAAACGTTATTTTAACCTAATTCTTATGTGCAGAAATGAGTAATATTATATTGTGGCCCATATATGTAGAACATAAAGAAAAAAGTGAAACATTTTAACAAACTAAATAGCGTTTAAAATTATGTGCGATAATATGTTTAAAATTAGGAAAAATGTTAAGCTCGTTTTGAAACCTAAAATTACCACATCCTTATATTTGTTTTAAAAATAACAAATTATGTATTAAAACATAGAAGACTGTACTTAACGTCAAAAATATACCTTTAAAAATGTGTCCTTTTACCGTTATTTAAAATCGTTTTACAATTATTTTTTTAATATTATTTTTTAAAGCTTTGCCTAAATAAAGATCTGTTGTATAATTTTATTATTTAATAAACGAATTAACTATAAAATTCTTTTAAATATATTATTATATTTATGTAGAACCGGCCATTTATTTTTTGTTGCAAAATCGGTGACTTTTGCAATAAATAGATATAAATAAAATGACTATTTGCAAATAATAAATAGGGTCTTTAAAAATTTTAAGTACTTTCAAATTAAGTTTCCTAACTACGTTTCCTATTTAATACTTTATATTTAACAAAGATAAAAAGAGGTGCCAAATAAAGCAAATTCAATTCAAATACAGCTTTAGTTTTACCAAAGTAAGAACACATTTTTATCAGAAGTAAATAGTATAAATGTATTTATTTTATTTTTTATTTATTTATCTTTATTTTAAGGTTACATTGCAAAATTGTTTACAAAATACAAGAAAACGTCGTCAATTTATTTATGTCTTTGTCTTTTTAGAATTCCATTTTATAGGCCGAAGTCAAATTAATTTTCGTCAACTTACAAAGTTTATGTTTGCTAAAGAAAATAAATTTTAAGAAAAAATTGAACAGCCCAATTAAGTTAGAAAACAAAAAGAAAGTACAAAAAGATACAAAAAATCAAAGAAGTTAATTATTTTATTTTGCTTCCTATACAAACAAGTGTATTTTTAAATTTTATAAATCGAAATAAACATAATGTTTATTAAAAGAAAAAAATGTAGTGTAACTTAAATATATATATATATATATATATATATATATATATATATATATATATATATATATATATATATATAAACCAAACATAAGAAGAAGAAAAACTATAAATTTTAAAAGTAATACCATAGAGTAAGGAAATTATAAGAGTTATCATGGAATAGCCGATTTAAGGACAGGTCATGCGAAAAATCCCAATATAATTTTTCTCTTATCCGTAGGTATGTTACTTTATGGTAATACTACTCAAAAGATAATATTATTTTTTAAATAGCAAAGCCTAAAATCAGTTGTTACCAATTTTTTAAAAATAATTTTAAAATCTATTTTATTGAAATTAAATACACATTAATACATATTACAAAGTATGAACGTTAAGTTTTAATATCCTCGGCTACTTAGTAAGCACAGGGTATTCCATTTTAGAGGAACAATGGTCATTTTTTTACTTTCCCCATATTTTTTAATAAATTTAAGATAGCCAATCAATGTACTTTAGCTCAGGGAATTTAAAAATCGTGTTCAAAACCAATTGCATCAAAAACAAAAAAAAGTATGCTTTCATATTTATAATTATATTTTTAAATTATGTGCTCAATTCTAAGTATTTTTTATTAAAAGTACCGTATATCTGTCTTTAACTGTTTTTGTGTTATCGACACTTAAAGAGTCATATTTTTGGCTAATATTATTAAATTAAATATATTAATTATGAGAAAGGTAATACAGGTGATTACCTAGTACTTCAAAGGTATTAAAATTTTTACCAATTTGTGGATTTTAATACTAGTTTCTTAAAATAGATTATTTTTTAAATGAAAAACTACAGATAGTAACGCAATATTACAAGTGTGGAGAAAATGCTACTGAAGCAAGAAAAGATACATTGATAATTTTCAAAGAAATAAAAAATTACTTTAAAGTATCAAGTAATCACTTGCATTACCTGTATTTCATATTGAGATATTTAATTAAATAAGCCAAAAATGTGACCTTTTAGGCGTCAATAGCTTTAAAACAGTAAAAGATAAACATTTAGTTCCCTTAATAAAAATCACTAAGAATTGATTATAGAATTCAAAAGTATAATTATAAATATGGCGTTTCATTTAAAAAATACAACATTTATGGAGTAGGTCTTGTTTTTATGCAATTGTTTTATAATACGATTTTTAAATTCTCCGAGCTAAAATACATCGATTGGCTATATTGAATTTATTTTAAAATATGGAAAAAGTCAAAAAATATGCCATTTTTCTCTTAAATGGACTACCCTGTACATAAGTAAAAAATACTTTTGACTTTTTACCTAAAAAAAACACTTTAAGAAAAAGGCATTTACTGACAGGTTAAAATGTAACGGGTGTTTTTCAAAGAAGGTTTCTTCCATAACTTTTAGGATAAAAATTAAATTTGGTATTAGAAAAATAAAAGTTCTTTACTTTTAAAAGTCAAGTTATATGGCACTTTTTACGATGATAGAAAATAAGGTTTACCAATTAGACCCAAAAATCACATAAGCCTTTTTTTACCATAATTTGATTTTTTAAATAAATTATAAAAATAGCTGTAAATATGATATTCTCGAAAACTTATTATTATAGGTATAGAGTCTGCTTTGCATTTCCTGTACGATTTATTTTTAAAAATTATAAATGGTGATTCACACAAAATAGCAGAGTTAAAAGCAATTTCGGTTATGCCAAAAGCGCCACATAAAAGTTAAAACATCAGAAGTATAACACTTAATAATTACAGAATTATTAGTAATCTCGTGGACACCCTGGAATTTTGTTAGGTATTATATCTACGTAATTTTAATTAATGCAAAAACAGGTTCTTCTTTAAACTATAATATAAACTAATATTTTTTAGGTCTTGTAGTTCTTATGGTTTACCATCAACTGCTATTATACACAAATAAATTACACCTTAATTAAAAATAACCGCAATACATTTTAGTATAAACCAAAACTTTGCTTAATACATTTTTGTTAACCAAATATAGTTTCTATTAAATATTATAAATACTAAAATGTATTATGATTTATAACTATACCCTAAAATTACTTACGTATACTGGTAATCCAATATTTTTAATACTCTTAATAAAGCCACAAACAAGACTTCTCACTACACCTTAGTTAAAGACTTTAGTAATATAACTGACACCAATATTTATTACACTTAAAGTTCACTGAAGTTTCTAACGAAAACTTTTTTAAATCTTTATAGTTATAATTTTATTGTTCGGCTTTATTTTGTTAAGATTTTTTAAAACATTTTTCTGCAAAATTAAGAATATAAAAGTTATAAATCTTTAAATAATAACTGACTAAAAATACTTAACAATAAAATAAACTATTTGTTAAAAACCAGTTTTTAACTTATATCATATTTTAACGTTGGTATACATATATTTTTAGTTATTTTAGCTGTTTTAAAACTGTTTATTTTAAATATATACATTATATGTCATATTTTTTAACTTGGAGATGTTAAAATTTAAGAAAAAAAATATTTTTGCCTTTATACTAGATTTTTTTGACAAATTTATAAGACATTTTTAAAGTAATTTCAAAAACAAATTAAATTAATACTTGATGACTGGGTATGTATTGTGTATTATATTAATAACCACGAAAAGTATATTAAATAAAATAAAAGAGTAAACATATTAAATTTGTTAAAAGTTTTTACGGACAAAGCTGTAGAATGTAGTTTTTATTTTATACGTAAGAAAATGTCTTTTGTTGCATAGAAACTCTTGTAAAAATATCTAAATTGGTGTCATAATCATTAAAAAATTATATATAAAAGATTAATTTTTTTAGATTTTAATACCTTAAGGTAAAATATTTAGATGGGGTGGTTTTCTTAGTTTTCGTAAGTGAATCACTTATTATTTTATATGACAGAAAATTTTTTTGTTACCTTAATCTGTTATTAAAAGAAACAACGCTAAACAAGATGGTTGATAATACAAGGCATATAGAAAGTTCTAAAAATATATACTCGAAAAAACGAATGACTACATTTAGATTGTGTTTTAACCAACAAAGACACTTTTTGTAGCACCAAGACAAAAAAGAATTATTTTGTTTTTAAAGTTTGCACAATGTTGTATAGGGTTAATTATACTTTTTCTAATTATATTCTTTTGCAGAAGTTCTGAGTTCCATTTTTAATTAGTTGGTAAGTTCTGTTATGTTTAATTGCTTTAATTTACTGTAACCTCATTTAATAGCAATGATATCTTTTTTTTAATAAATAAAAATTAAACCATTGGTACACAAGGTGTTCCAGGGAAAGTGTTTCAAGAGGACAAATGTACCAAACATTTTGGAATTTTTAAATGAAATTTTGCGGAAATTGTTCGCATGGTCCAAAATTAAGAAATAAAACAGTTTACTCCAATTGGAATTATACAAAGCGAGTTATAACTAGAAATATGAAAAATAATTACCTACTTTTATTTTTAATAATAAAACAAATATGTGTAAGTAAATGTTGTAGCAAATTGAATTTTATGTCAAAGTTTAACGTTAAGGCATGGCAAAAAAATGTTATAGTCAATTTTTACATTACGCATTACAACTTAAATAATAGGCAGAAGAAAGCAAAACTTAAAAGAGAATATTTATTAATTTTAAATATTCTATTTATTTCACTGCCTTGGGCCAAATATTTTAAAAAGTGGTAAAATCTTATGTAAAAAAATGACAAAACCATTTTTTTTACGTTGAATATTTAATTTTAAATTTTGACAAAGAATTTAATTTTCTACAACATTTACTTATACAATTTTGTATTTATAAAAATAAAGGTATTTTAATCTTCGTTTTTATATTTTTAGGTATAATTTGGCTTGTATATTACCAATCAAAGTAAAATTTTGCGTTTATTAGTTTTGGACCATGCGACCAGTTTAAAAGTTATGGTTAGTTCTTATTAGTTCTTTCAAAAGGACGTTTAAAAATTCCAAAATTTTTGGTCTGTTTGTTCTCTTGTAACACCTGTTCTGGACACGCTGTAATATTTAAAATTAAAATTTGGTTTATACCATTATAATAAAAAAATATATTACATGTCATTTATTAATTAGTAATCATAAAATCAAACAAAACAAATTCATCATTTTCTTAAATTATTTTATTAAAGTTATTTATAATTAGTAGCAATGAAAATGTTACGGTAAAAAAGCCTAGAATACAAATCTGTTAATTTTAGAACAATTAAACAATGACCAGCATAAATGTCCACAAAATAAACAAAAGGCATTTTCAATTATTAATTAGGGAATAATATTACTTATTTTAATAATATTAAAAAATAATAATAATTTAGCTAGGTTGTGTAGTTTTACTAGTAATATTAAAATGGTTATTATTTGAAGAGGATTGCAACATACTCTCTCGACTTTACCCTGGGCTCATAAACATTTAAAATCTGGCTCAAGGAACTAAAGAAACCAGTTTTAAAAATATAGTTATAAATATGGGCTAAACAATAACTTTAATGTACCAAATAATATGTCACAAAAAATTATTAAACAAAAAAGAAATAAGGAAGAAAACAAATGCATTTCGCTAACACCCTAAGGCACAACGACCCTAAATTAAAAGGTTGTGTAAAGAAAATAAGAAATGTGAGACTAACAAAAACATTTCCGGTTATTTACATTTACTGCAGAAAGAACTAAGTTAGGGATAAAAGCTTTAATTTATGGATATGTCCAAAACTGAAGAATTATAAAGTTAACATATTGCGATTTAACTAAATTAATCCCAGTACAAAAATTGATAATAACTGAGATACAGGGTGTCAAAGTTCCAAAAATATGCTTACATTATTTTGATAATATTTATATATATATATATATATATATATATATATATATATATATATATATATATATATATATATATATATATATATATATATATTATATATATATATATATATAGAGTTGTTCATTCCGGGAGTATAATCCGTTGGTCATTTGTGTTGCTTGCGGAATTTTGCAGACGTTTCGCCAAGATCGCACTTGGCATTTTCAATGCTATCTAACTGGTGTCAGATGATTGACAGTGACAGTCAGACATTTTGTGCTACATTATATGAATCATCTAGTTAATCAGTAAGTCCTGCTTTTTACGCAATAAAGGTGTTCTTTGTAAAAATGGCTACGAGCGACCATTTACAAGATATAGATCTAAAAATCGGTTGTGTCGAGCGATTCTTACAAAGTATATTTTCTTTTAGTAATTAAATTAAAAACCACTTTAAAAAAAATAACTAACCATAAAACTTAAAAGACAGCTTTTTACCTAGAACACCTAAGTGCGGTAAAAAATAAGGGCTTATTTACAGGCCAATTATATTTTACAAAAAAAGTAATATAAACATGGGTGCGCAATTTTTTTGTTTTTAAGGTATGGGTCTAAGGTTAAAAGACTAAAATATTTTTCTTGGTAAAATTTGATATAAGTTGTATTTATTAAGGTATTTGTTGTTGGTTATTTATAGTTGCAAATGAAAAGTTATAGGGAGTATGCAATTTAGCGGATTTTTTGTCAGAGAAACTAAAAAACTACGTCAAAGATAAGAAAACAATGTTTTATTTTGTTAATTAAAAAAATAAATGAAAATTACAAAAACTTAGTAAAGTACATTCTTTTTATCAGAAATACTTGTGCCACTTGAGGCGTTACTGAACTTTATAAATTCAATTTATTTGGGTCTAAATAAGCCTTTTACTATCGTTCATACCAATATCAAATTTCTTACCAATCGGATAGGATAAAATAAATAAAAAAACAGTTCAAGATTTACACCCTATATCTTGAAAAAAATGCATATTATATATTTATATAGGGAGCTTTCATAAAAAGGCATCAGAAATCTCCCCTTAGGTTTTATATTATCGTTAGGAAACACTCTTTATATTAACTTTGTTTTTATAAAATAAGCCTTAATTTTGTTATATCGCAATGGGAAAACACTATATAATCATTTAAGTCTTTTTACGCTTTAATGACGTCATTAAAAGATCTTTAAGAAAACCGTAGGTCTTAATTCTCCTTTAAGATGTATTTTCATAGTTCAATAGTGATTAAGTGTAGCACAACTCACACCAGAAATATAATTAATAAATACTTAACGACAAAAATAACCCCTAATGTGATTTATTGCAGTTTTTCCAGACGAAATCCGATACAATTTTCATGCCCAAAATATAACAAGCGTCAAGGAAGGATATTGTCTTTATTTCGTTCTTCTAAATCAAGAATTTTATTTGACTTTTATTTATTGCTTTTTTATTTTTATCTGGCTTTGAATTGTTACAATATTTTTTTTTTGTTATAAACAATTGTAGCGCCTATTACAGGTTGTTTTCTAACTAGGTACAAAACTTTAAAAAGAGAATCCTTATGTGATTTTATTTAAAAAAACCTATTAGGAACATGTCCGAAGATGCCTCGTTTCTAAGATCACAGAACATTAAGGTAAAAAAAGTATGTATTTTATAAATATTTTAACCAATTTGGTTTAAATTTTGTACAATTTTTTAAAGAATTAAAGGCTAATTAATATTTAACTAAGTAAAATTATTGGGTCCAGGTGCGACTCCGGGGTACCACAGCCAATAATATTTTAAAAAGGATAGTTCAATACTGATTTTTGTAATTTTTGTATTGTTTTGGTTTGTATCTATGTTTTGTATTTAAAAAATATAGGTACTTTTAATGATTCTAAAAAGTATCCATAGACCGCAAAACCAAAAAAAAAAGGCATTTTTATAGTTAAATTAAATTAGGTATACACTGTGTGCCAAAAGTCCCGGAACCCCTTAATAATTCGCAAATGCGCTCATGTATCGAAAAGTCTTCCAAATAAAGTTTATAGATATATTTTAGATCTATTTTATAAAAATATGTTTACATGTACAGGAGGCATCACAACGAAGATATAGACACAAGTTCCCTTTTTTAAATGGAATGGTGTATATTTTATTGATTTTTGAATTCTCCACAAAGTTTTAACATGACTTTGTGTAACATATGCTATACCTAATCTCACTAGTTTAACAAAGATACAAGGGTTTAAAAAAATATAATGTAAATATTTATTAACTTTTAAAATATGAAAACACTGATTATTAAAAACAGAATTGACACAAAAATAACTTGTAAAAACTTAACCTGTTAACCCCTGAATCATAAGAAGCGTTATTCTCTTTCTTAGAAAGTGCCATGACTAGTTATTGTAACTAGTTTAACTAACAACTGCTCAATAATTACCAAACGTCACCTAGACATGTCATACATACCCAAAATGTTACTATGTAAATGTAACTAGGTAAATATTGTAACAGGTGAAAATAAAAATATCGATAAAATACTTTTTTAAACCCTTGTATCTTTTAAACTACTGAGTTTAGGTATAACAGATGTTACACAAAGTCATGTTAAAATTTTGTGGAGAATTCAAAAATCCAATAAAATATACACCATTCCATTTAAAAAGGTAACTTGTGTGTGTATATCTTCGTTGTGATGCCTCATGTACATGTAAACATATTTTAATAAAATAGATCTAAAATATATCTATAAACTTTATTTGGAAGACTTTTCGATAAATGAGCGCATTTGCGAATTATTAAGGGGTTCCGGGACTTTTGCACACAGTGTATAAAAATTTTTATTTTTTATTTTATGCCGTCGTTAAATACTTAATAGGTAAAAAAATTACGTTGTTTTTTTAGATATAAAGACAACATTTAAATATTATCTTATTTTTTAAAGCGAATTGTCTCAAATTTCAATCAAATCACTTAAAGGATACTAAAAATTCTTTTAAAATTTACGATTTTATTTTAAACCTTAACGCTTTGTATCCCAAAAGCAAAGTACTAAAAAATCTAGTTTTTACAAAATTAACTGTGATATCACTTTTTAAAATTTTGTAGATGTAGCTAAAATACATCCTGTGTAATGCCTATAAAAATGTTATTTTTTTATTACCGTAACTCCTAAATTAAACCTATAAATTTTTGAATATCAACTAAATAATAAAAAGTACACTAACGAAAAGATTTTTTTATGGCCCACAGTTCGTGAAAGCCGCAAGTCTCTATGTCTAATAATATCTAAGATACACTGAATTGCAGTGAAATTCGGAGATCCTGTACATGAAGTAAGAAATAAAAGCCCCTCTAAAATACTTAAGAAAAAGAAAGACACAAGATATGTTCAGAAGGTGTTAAGCTTTAAATAAAGAAACGTTTTGTCTGTACGTGTTTAAGCTTCGGTATGTGGATTTTATTTTGAAACCTTAGGGAATTTAAAACGAGGTTGACCAAATGATGTGATATTTTCATGTTTGTAAAAGACAATATTTGCATGGTAGGTAAAAAATACTGCTTAAAAATCTACAGAATATTAACTTCAAAACAATTTCCATTGCACGTTATACCCCTTGTGTGACGTAAAATGGCTACATGGTTGCCAGCTTGTGATAATGATACAAAAATATTAGAATGTTATGTTTTTTTTTTAATTTAGGTAAAGTTATAAGAATAGCATTTTGTCAACATTTTACAAATGAAATTAAATTAAACAAGTCGGTACTAGTTTTCTTTTTTATTTATTTGGTGATGAAAATGCAATAAATGCTCTTATTATACAATAACAATATGTAACATTATAATAAAATAAACTAAATAAAAAAATTAACAATGCGCTAATTAAATTACTCTTATATGTTTTCAGGGTAACACATTAAAAATGTCTGATTATATTTTAAAACAAATAAGTGTATTATTGCGTTTAATATTAAATGGTTATTCTAACTACAATAAAAAGTAATATAAATAATTTAAACAACAATTGGATCCTTTGCAAAGTTAAATACGACGTTTTTGTTTTTAAAATCAGTTAATGCTGATCAAAATAACAAAAAAATAATAGTATTGTTCCAAAACACCTCGTATAAAAACACGTGTTTTCGGTTTTATACCTTTTCTTACCGATGAAACGTAAGTATGATTACAACTGAGGCAAAATGTTTAGTAGTGAATGTCTCGAAGTGAACACTACAAAAGTCGAAACTAAAAATACTACTCCCAGGTCTTTCACCGCCGTTTTATAGTAAAGTAACAAAATCTATAAATTTTTTCTTAGTACAGGATGGAAAAAAAGTCTTAAGTGGGTAACTTAAGTGTTTTCGGAAACCTTTAAAAGTGATTAAAAAAAACTTGATAAAACTAAGGTAAATTATTCAAATAAACTATAAAAACTAAATTAACTAGCCCTTAATTTATGAAATTCTTTAACCTGAACTTTAAAGTCCGTAACAATATTAATACATAAAAAGACAACAACAAAGCGACAGAACATTTAAGTAAAAAGTCAAACAAAGTAAGGCAAAGTCGCGAGATAGGACTCAATTCGACCAACCTGACTATATTGAAATTTGAATTAAATGGTTTTTTTTTGTTTTTTTTAACCGAGGAAAATTTTTCTGTTAATAAATGCGTTAAATAACGACGTTAATATGTGTTCAGTACACTAATGAAAAGGCCAACATTTTAATAACTTTCACCAAAATTTTAATTTTGTTAATTTCATGTAATTGAGCATCAGGTCCAGCTCATTGATAACATGCATCGGAATTGTTCTGATTTCAGATATTTTTTTAAAATTTAAATCTGAAAAAAAAAGTAAAACTCTTGACATAAAATTGTTTATTAAATTTTATAACACATAATTATTTAAAAAGAATACTAGTTTAGCTCGAAAGGGTAAATTCACCAAAAAGTTTAAACATCGTATCCAAAATAGTGATGAATGGATATATTTCTTTAAAACAATGCATATCATATTTTGAAAAATTGATTAGATTCTTTAAAAAAATCCTTTAAAAATTGGATACCTGGATAATGTGAATCTATAGTTCTAGAGTACAAATTTAATCACCTTAATAAACTTCTAATTTAAACGTATACCATAAAAGTAAAGAAAAGAAAGAAGTAAAGAAAAATATTGTTGGTTTGCTAAAATTATTTTTTTATCTCCACGTAGTCCATTTCAGCAGTAAATTTTAAACATAGAAAAGATTTCTCTTAACTTGACATCCTTCCTCTCCCTTTAAGGACCTTTTGATTTAGGGTCCCAAAACCCTAAGGGTGTCAACAAAATGCATTTGTTTGGGTTTCACTTACTTGTTCTTGTTTTCTTTATTTTTTTTTAAATAGCTGTAAGAACCCAGGTACAAAACCGGACAAATTTAATTTGTAAATTTTTGCAACACAACCAGACAAAAATATTTTTTAAAGTTTTGACCATGTATTTAAAATTATCCAAGAACACAATTTTGTGTACATATAGAATCGCCCGTTTAGTATCACTAAAAAATATTAATTTTCCTTTGTGTAAATTATTTTAACAAGAAATTAAAACAATTGTAAAATAGTATTTTAAACAAACCAGCAAACATGATATTAAAAAAAAAAGATATAATATATTATTTTTATATCTTTTTACTAACATAAATTAACATTTATTGCTTTAAATATTGTTGAATATTATTTTGATCTATTATTAAATAAACAAACAAAATATTTATTTTAATTATATTTTATTTTCCAACGAATAAACGAGAAATCTTCTTAATATAGAAAACGTAAAATGATGATTTATTTATAAAATATTAAAACATTTACTCTTGTTTCATTATTAAGTAAGTATTCTTTTAATTTAAATTATATTTTTTACTGAAGAACAAATAACAAAAATACTTTATAAAATAAATATCTACAATTTAATAAAACAAATACCATTTTATATTAAAAAATAAATTATTTTATAGATTTATTTAAAGGCTGAGTTAATAAATTAAAATTAAAAAGTACTTAATATTTTTATATAAGTATATTTTTGTAAAATACAAGTTTGTTTGTTTCTTTATTACAAAAAAATGTTATATATATTCCTTTATTAGTAAAACTAATAAAGGTTAATTTAAAATAATGGAATAGTATTTGATTAATTATTTTTAATCCCAAAATTAACTTTAATAAGCAGAAATAATGGCCTTATTTTTTGTTTTAAATAAAATTAACATTTATTACCTTTTATGGTACGCAAACTCAGGTCAACTACTAACTAATAATGATACACAAAACGTATCATAACTTATGAGAAATTTATAATCATTACACTTTAATTTTTGTCATGATTTTTTAAAATGTTAACCACCATTATTAGTATAAGATATACGACTCTGGTTTTTATATATATATATATATATATATATATATATATATATATATATATATATATATATATATATATATATATATATATATATATATATATATATATATCCCGCTATTATTTTGGCGTCCGATGGTGTGCCCTCGCCATACACAAGGGCGTCAAAATATTTACGGCGTCGTATATCCGGACGCAACAAATTTTTGGACGCCGTTGTGTATGGCGAGGTCCTGTGTAATGACGCCATAATATTAAGATTGGATATATGTATATATATATATATATATATATATATATATATATAATATAATCAATCAAAATATATGCAGAACTTTAAAAAGACACTTTTTGAAGGAAAGTAATAACAAAAAATAAATATTTGTTTAACAAAAAGTTGAACTTTGATTACCCATTTTATTTTAGTGAACACATATGTTTTTACTAATTTTTTTAATAACCAAGATAACATACTTTTATTTTCTTATTTAAAACATGAACTGATTAAAAAGACCTACCTACCTTTATAAGAAATAAATAGGATTTTACTTAGCTCTCAAAGTAATTCAATTTAAGCCGTTATTTAAACTTTCGCTTTATTTTAAAGGAATAATTGGTTTTTCTTTTATGGACTGCAACTCAAGCAAGAAAATACCCATTGTTTAGGCCAATCAAAGGTTAATGAAGCGTATTTTTGCCATTTATTTATTTTTAAAAATCAGGAATGAATTTATTTTATTTAAACAATAATTGGTTACGGTAGGGACTATGAATTACTAATAATTTTAGGAAAGAAATTATTTTTTTAACTACGCTACACCAGCAAATTAGCTCTAGCAAAATTTAAATTTTCGTCCTCTTGTACTTCCTTAATGCAAGCAACCGTTTTAAAAAAAATCGTCATTAAATAGAAATTAACATTTAAAGTTATTTTTAACACAATTTAAAACAAATTAAATTGTTCTTCTGAAATCCATTATTTATTTAGGGTAAATATAGCTTTAACATTTTCTCTTTTTTAGCTGTAATTTTACCGATGTAGTAGAAAATAATAGAGCCCATCACACAAAAAAAGGCAAGTATATACAAATTTTGATTTATCCATGACCGAACTGCTGGTCCAGATTAATTAAAAACACTAGAGTACACACAAACTTTTGATTTTTAAAGTGTTTACACCCCTAAAATTAAGTTTGTGGCTTTTTTGAAACTAAAAATTAAAACATAATGCAAATTTTAATATAACGAAAATGTTAACGCTTCTAAACCGTTTAACCTCATTATAATTACAATACAGTGCATGTCTAAAATCAGAACCCCTATTAACTTTTGAATTATCTGGTATTTTTTTACAAAAATTTAAGGACATTCTTTATAACCCCAGAATATAAAGTGAATACCTTTACCTCTAAACAATGGCGGTACTTTGAAAATTACCT
Organism: Listronotus bonariensis; assembly: GCA_014170235.1. Taxonomy (NCBI): domain Eukaryota; kingdom Metazoa; phylum Arthropoda; class Insecta; order Coleoptera; family Curculionidae; genus Listronotus; species Listronotus bonariensis. The sequence goes on from JACEGR010000598.1 coordinate 157,511, forward strand.
GAATACCAGATTTGGGTGCCCATATCTTCAAAGCTAATAAAGGTAGATATACCTAATGTATCATTTATTAAAGGTCTTTTAGATATCGTTTTAATGGTAATATAATATACACGGTGCGTCATTAAAAAAATCTACACTTTTTGTCCAACCGTGTATAGGATCACCAATATTACCATTAAATAAATCCTTAGAAGAGCTCTAAGAAAATACCACATTAAGTTTATCTAACTTTATTAGATTCGAAATACGGCCATCTAAATGAGGTATTCAGGTAACTTTTAAAGTACCGCCATTTTGTAGTAGGTAAAGGTATTGACTTTATATTTTAGGGTTATAAAGTACTCGTCAGGAGCTTTAAAATTGTGTGCCACAAGACCCTTCCTTTCATTTAATTTTTCTTTTCAAAATGGCGCCCAGCTGTCAGTTTGACATTTATATGTGTCATTTTCTATATAATATTTGGTTTATGTAGTCACTAAACTCCATAAATTTTTATGAAAAATTACAAAAAAATTAAAAGTTAGGAGTGGGTCCTGAATTTAGACAAGCACTGTATATGTACCAAAACAATTATTGTAATGCAATTTACGATTTTAGAACTTTTACACATGCTTTTTATTTTAATTAGCATCTGGTTAATGCGTACGACAAGGCTTGTGTAAACCTAATAAATTAGTGCCATTTTTTTAATCCTACTTGGGTTGCATATATAATTGGTATACAATATATGTATGAGCTTAAACTATAAAATTCGAGTTTTAAGTTTAAGTAAAATATAGAAACAAAAATAAAAAACTTGTTATTTTTAATAATTTGTAAATGCAAATCTTTAAATATCAATTAATAAAAAAAAAAATAAGTATAACGGCACTAAAACTCATAGAAGTTCGGGACACATTGCCTTTCGTATTAAAACTTTTAATCCAAAGTTTTAAATTGGTTTAATTTTACAATAATGCTTTAACATTTAGTACCACTATTAATGCCACTAAAAGTTTAATTTTAAACCAAATGATATAGTTAAAATATTACATTGGTGAAATTAAATATTATGGGTGATTTGCTTGCAAGAGTATTAAGTTCCCCTTTTAATCTGCTAAAAGATAACACAGAATGGAAATGGCCTGTGTAATGTGATTGTGCTTTTGATTAAACAGAAAAACGTTTAACAGGCTCTTTTGATAAATTAAAAGATCAATATAGGATAAATATATTAGTTATTTAGAACGGTCTAGACAAATATATTCTAAAACAGTATTATTTGTTTGCAGTGCCTAATTTATTCAAATTAAACAAATATACAGGGTGTTTCAGAACTATGGGGCAAACTTCAAGCTGTGATTCCTTATGCTATTTTATGCAAAATAAGTTCCTATAAACATATGTCCGGAGTTGCTTCTTAACTGTTATTTTTTTGTACTGCAAGAATGCATCCATCAAATTCGATCTGGTGATGCAGATTTTCACACTAGCCAAAGGTTTTTCCTTTAGAGTTAATTGAGATCACCGCAGATTGGTTTCGAACGTTTGGTTCTCATCAGTACGATGCAGACGATATCAAAAAACTCCAAATAAAATGTTTTAAAAATTATGATGGCAAATAGGCGGTTACGTATTGTCCATTACGCCCTCTATCGACGTGCGAAAAATCTGCAACGCTAGATCGAAAAGTTTTTGATGAATGCATCCTTGCAGTGCAAGGAAATAACAAGCAGTAAAAAGTTTTAGCTCTCTTTCATTTCTGTATAAATTCTCACATAACTTTAAAAAAAAATAAAACATTTTTACAATTTGTTTAATTTAAATATAAACGACAAAAATAAAAAACTAGATTTTAAGATTTATTTTTATGCTTTATGTACTAAAATACTATCAAAAAGAAAGATACTACAGATACTATCAAAAAGAAAGATACTACAGATACAGATAAAGATACAGTTAATATTAAGAAAAAAGAAATAGTTTTTTCCAAATACTTTATTATGCTGGGGCCGATTTAAATTAAATTTGGTACTTTCATTTAAAGTAGTAAGGCGATTATTTAGCTCTACCAGATTGTTATTTTTCGTCCAGTGGCGTCCCAGTGGGCGCAGCAACTTATATTATCGAGAAAAAAAGTACGTTACTGACTTTTTTGACGTTTTTATATTTTTTTATATTTAAGTAATTAATAATACAACTTTTTAATCTCTTGTATGTTTTTGTATCTACCTTCGTTTTCAAGAAAAAATATTAAAGTTACTTAAATTTCTTTCAAAAAGTGCCAATAGACAACATGATATAAAAAGCAAAAATTAAAATAAAGCAATTATTTGCCTTAAAATAAATAATCAGTTGAGTATTGTTATAAAAATGTCAAAAAAGTCAATTGGGTATTTTTTTCCCAATGAGTTGCGGTGCCCACTGAGACGCCACTGGACCCAATTATAACAATCTGGTTAAAGCTAAATAAGCGCCTTTTAGTTTAAATATATGAACCAAATTTTATACAAATCGGCCTAAGCATATTAAAAATATTTAGAAAAAAACTTGTTTATTTCTTAAATTTTAACGCCCTGTATCTTCGTAAGAAAGTAACTCGGACATATGTTAAAAGAAACTTTTTTTTTATAAAATAACATAGGGAATCACACCTTGAAGTTTGATCCCATAGTTCTGAAACACCCTGTATAGTTGTTTCTGGTGTTCCTAGCCGGTGGCCCACCCCTAAACTTTTAAATTTTTAAAGATAATTAAACTTGATTATGGTACGTATGCATGTCAAATAAATATGCATTTTTGGACGTATTTAATTGTTTTTTATTACTTCCGGTCTAGCCGGGAACAACCCTTACTTTGTTATTTTAAATGAGATACCCAGTATATTTTTACTTATTTAACTGGAAAATTTAAATTTCAAGCGTTCAATGACATTTGCTACCTTTAAACATCTAACCTCTATTTTTTAAGTTTTAATTTTAAATCTAGAATGCCGGGAATGCAATAAAATGACAAATAATGTTGGATTGGTAACGTAAAAATGAATGTGACAATCTTCTGTTTTTTATAGCCTCTAAAGAGTCGTCTAAAGTTTGCAAAATCGTACTTATGGTCTAAAGTCAGTTTTTTCAAATGAATCAAGGGTGGCTCAATATAATACCTAAAGAGAGTACTTTTTTACCAACAACTTGATACCGCATATTACTCACTTAAGAGATTCATGTTTTATTAGCCATTTTTTTGTTATTTTTTAAACCACACTTAAAATCTTTTTGTCTTGGTGTACGACAAATAAAAGGCAAAATAAAAAGATCTGGTGATAAGGTGTGACTGTTAAATAATAAATTTATAAAAATCTTGGAGGTGATAGGAATAAACAATATTGTTAAAATTATGGCCTCAAAATAAAAATTATTGTATCCACCTAAAATTTCCTAACTTAATATTGTACTTAAGAAAATGTATTACCCAGTTAAAATTAAAAATCTAATGGAGTCTTTAATAATTTGATGCAAAAAATATTTCATATATTAACCTCCATTTACACGTAATTCCTGTAAAAGTAAACACATAATTTGCTTGCGCAATAATAAAGCTACAAGTTAAAATTAAGGCATTATATGGCAAATATGTGAAAAATAATAAACATAGAAACAATATTTTTACATAAAACCTATATTTGAAATCCAAATATATTTTTTATAAAAAGTAAAATATTTAAATAAAAAAACGTAAATACCTGATTAAAAGATTTTTTGAAACCAAATATTACAAGGAAAAATGTTAAATTATTAAAGAAACTAACCCAAAATAAAGTACTTTTATTTTTTTAAATATAACAAAAGCGTATAAGTAAATGTTATAGAAAATCATATTTTATGCCTTTAAAGTTAAAGAATTAAAGTAAAAAATGTTTGCGTAAGGTAAAAGATTGACTTTTACCTTACGCATTAACACTTTTAAAATATTTGGCTTAAGGCAGCAAATTTTAAAAAAATATTGAAAATTAATAAATTTTCATTTAAATTTTTCTTACTCCGCCCATTTTTTAAGTTGTAATGCGTAATCTAAAAACTGACACTTACCTTTTTTTACTTTTAGCCTTGACTTTCAATTTTGACATAAAATTTAATTCTCAACAACATTTATTTATACAATTTTGTTATATTTTTTAAAATAAAAGTAGTTAGTATTAGTAGTAGTTTTCATATTTTTATTTATAACTCGCCCTGTATAATACCAATCGGAGTAAAATTTTGTATTTAATAGTAATGGACCATTAAAACAGTTTTTCCAAAATTTCGTTAAAAATACAAAAATGTTTGGTCTGTTTGTCCTCTCGTAACTTGTAACACCTATCCTGGGACACACGGTATTAACAAATTTTTATCAAAAATCATTTTAAAATATTGACTTATTAAAGAAAACAAACAAAAATAAATTTCTTTTGTAAAATTAGGTGTATTAAACCATTATTTACCTATAAAATAAAATAAAAATCAAGTATATTTATAACTATTTTTTTTTAAATTTCATAATGGTTTTTTAATAATATATGTAAAAATATATAGAATAAAAACGGATCTATTGATAAATTTCTTAAAGGTTGTATGTAAAACTGCAGATTTTTAAGTGTCTTGATATGTTTAACTATACTGTTGTTTTTTTGTTAAAAGAAAAAAATTATTGCTTTAATTTTTCTTTGTTAAAATAATTATTTATATCATTATTTTGATTTTAATTAAAAACAATACCTAAAATCAAATATTTAAAGAGAAAATAAAGTTCAAAGTCAAAGATTCTTTATTAATAAAATATATTGCATTTATTTTGTCTTATTTTTATATGTAAAAAACAAAACTAAACACCAATTAATAATTTATTTTTTTTATCATTACTTTATTTTTTTACTATAATACCAATTAAATGTATTTAAGGAATGGTCTAAATTAAATAAAATAAAATAAAATATACACCTTTACATAAAGGTAATATATTTTATTTAAAAATATATTTTTGTCATTATTTACTTAAGGAAGTAAGAATCCAACATATAACATCCTATAACATCACCACTGAACAATTTATGACATACACTACTTTGCGTGTTCTTTCGTATCCTCTCAACAGGTCGCGAAAGATGCTAAAAAAGTGAGACGATCGCGCGTGTTCCACGACACCGAAGCGAACTGGGTTGCCGCGACGCCAATGCCACACCAACACCGTCCCTGCCGCCGGCGGAAGCTGCGTGCGTTTTCCGGTTAACGCGCTGGACCATCACGGGGTGATAAAAAAAACTTGTTTTCTCTTAATACAAACATCATTTTTCCTGAATTGAAGATATGTTTTGTAGTTCGGCGGATTCATTTAATGGATGGTAATTATTTGGGTACACGCCAAAAATGAAATTAAAAGTACTAAAAAACAAAAAAATTAAAACAAGTAAAAAGATAATTAAAAATCGACGTTTCGGTGGCAAATCTGCCACCGTTGTCAAGATAAATTGAATACAAATAATAAAAATAAAAATTAACTATTAATAAGGTTTTAAATTTTAAAATTTTAATCTTTTTTAGTATATTCTGAAATCTCTTTGACATTAAATGTAAAATATGTTTGTTTGGTTATAGTGTCATAGTGACATAGATAACTGGTTGCTGGTGTATTTATTGTTTATATTATAAAAAAGGTGAATAGTTATTTAATTTTTAGTCTTTCTGAAGATACTTCAGTATCAAGCAAAGGCAATCAAGTGTTATTTAAATTAACTGAAATTGATGCTACACAATTATCTTTATTTAATAATATATACGCACTTTCTTTGATTTTGCGTTTTTAGAATAAGTTTCACTTGCTAAAATGTTCGAAGCATCCCAGTTTATTCTATGATTGTTATCAAATGCGTGTTGGCAGATTTTTGATTTATGAAATTCTGTGTTTTTAATATATGACCTGTGTTCTTTTATGCGTTTAGCTAATGGTCTACAAGTTTTACCTATATAAAACTTATTACATTCGCAAGGTATATTATAAGTGACTATTTTTTGTATTTCCATTTAAGTTGTACGGCTTTGTTTTTGTTAATTGAGATCTAATGGTGTTTTGTGGTTTAAAGATTGTGCAAATAATAAATTTATTTCCTATTCGTTGAATTTTATTCGGTAAACCGGGAATGTAAGGTAAAAATAAATTTGTAATAGGTCTATTTTGACTTTGTCTTATAACTTGACTTTCAAATTCAAGGAAAAAAACTAAAAAAACTATAAAACTTTAATACAAGAATTTTTCCTATTACTTTTAGTTCTTGTTTTAAGTGAGCAAAATATTAATAATAAAAACCCTCAACAAAACAAAGATAAGCTTAAAACATTGCAATGTAAACAGATTATTGTACTAAAAATATTAACATACCCGTTAAGAATGACAAACGATCTTGTTAATTTACAAGAATTAATACCCATGGTATTCGTTTCCTGAGGTCGAGTAAAAGATATGCTTTTCGTTGCAGATACTCTTTTGTGGAATTTCGGTCTTTCAACATAATACTTAACCGCAGTATTTACAACACACGGCCACTGCAAACTTTAGGTTTAAAGCTTTTATGGGCACAAGTATTTTATTTCCCTCTCCAAGCATTACTTGCTAAATTTAATTAAGGTAATTATGCAAGTGATATTAAGAGAAAACCTTTAATGGCTAAAATTACTTCACTAAGTAGGTAAACTTATGAAGGGGAGGAGGGGGAGAGGTGAGGGTTTATACTTTAAAAAGAAATGTCTTATCTTATTGCTAAACATTTCAAAAATATATTCCTAACATTTTAAGTCGATCTGACCAAACCGTTTGAAAATATTGTTTAGTTAGTATCCTGTCAGCTCTATGACAGCTACGGACGCTCGCACTTCTATCGTTATGGTCCATTATGGTTTTTCGAGAATATTTTAATTTTTAAAGACGTGTAACTAATTCCATAAAATCATATTTTATATTTGTATGTATATATACACTCTACAATATTTTAAAATGAAAAACGAGCATCAATCTGTTGTTACACTTTTTTACCTCACAAATTTTCAAAAGTGTTTTTCTCAAAACTACTTTTTCAAAGCCCGTGTTCACTCTCATTTAAAAACTACTTGACCAATTAATTTTAAATTTAGTATACATTTTCTACATATAAAATATCTGGCTCCAAACGTTTAGTTTACATTTTTTTGGACATTAAAGGGGTTCTCCACACAAAAAGGCGGAATTTTTCGTGAAAAATTGTTGTTTACGCTTTAGATGGCCACCAAAAATTTTAAAATGAATAAAATAATAATCAGAAAAACGTTGGAGCCAAGGTTTGATAATACTTTGACTAAATTTTAATAGTCTTTGATTTTAGATAATTTTCGACCGAGATACAGTCAACACAGCAGGTTGTTTTTTTTTCTAAGACGTTCTGGGACAAACTCCGTCACCGGCTTGTTTTTCAATATAATAAATTTGGTCTATACATATCTGAAAAAAAAACACAAAAAAGTGTTCTTTCCCCCATCCCTAAAGACAACACTGATCTAACATGATTTGTGGTACAATAGCTTAGTTGGTTAAGTAGCCGCCCGATTGTATTCAACTAAATATGGTAAACATAATTTTTCTGATAAACAAGGGAATAAAAAATAGAAAAAAATTACCCAGTGCGGGATACGAACCCAGAGTGTCGACAAGGTATGCACTGCTAAATGCTGCTACCTTACCAACTAGGCTATTTCACCGCTGATCATTGGTTTATGCAATTAAAAATAAATTATAAATAAATTAACTATTAGGTAATGAATTATTATTAGTTCTAGCAGATCTATGCTGGCAGATGTTGTTTACTTGCATTCACTACATTAAAATCTGCCTAGAAAATATTATTTCATTTAATTAACAGATGAGGGTATGTATATTTTCTTAATGGTGGATCTTAGACTATCATAGGATTTTACAAATTCAAAGCATTACCGTTAAATAAATGAAAGCTTTAGCAACGAAACTATCGATTTTGTTAAAACTTCAATATGTTGTAGTACATCAAAAAATAGGATTCACTTATTTTTTGTCGGTGGAATTTATGGGTGCAATTTACTCCTTAAAGGTGTTTATTGGCCAATAAAAATACGTGTCTCTTTATTTATAATAAACTATAATAAATTGCAGTTTTATTAAAATGGGCGAGGGGCACCAGGGATAGTTTCCTTGAAGTAAATATTTATTCTTGTTCTATTCTGTAGACTACTTAAGATTTATTAATTTCAGATAACTGACGTGGCACTATTTACTGACAAATTCAAAATTTGTTAAACATAGCCACCAAATATTCTAAAAAACGAGATATAAGTAGTCAGTAGAATGAAAAACTGAAAATTATTGTCTTTTATTAAAAAACAATAACAATTAATAACCCCCAACAAAAATTAGTCAAAAAAGGCATTAAACAGTACGTCACGCTGTACTTTCACAACTTAAAGGGAAATTTCACATAGTAAGGGAGGTACTACTTTGAGTATTTAAAATTTACAATGCGCCACTAAAAGAAATTTTGGGTTCTCTAGAAATTGTATTGGCCAAATCAAGATTTATGAATCAGATTGTGTGTGTCTTCAATACCTATAATTACCGGCGTTAGTAGTAAAACAAAACAAGTAGTAATATACCCAAATTTATGAAATAGGACTGCTTTTGTTTTTAGGAGCATTTCCGCTGTCCAGAAAACTGACAACTAAAATTCGGAAAAAAACGGCAAAATTAATTGCTTTTTAATTGCTAATTTGTTGCCAAATAAACGAGTTTGTTTCTCAAACCGATCGTGAGAAATGAGTAACAGTTCTAGCCAACGACGTATGGACCAGGTTTGTTTACGTTTGAGCTGTTGTCATCAATACATCACAGTAAAAGCGCTAAAATGCGGTTTGCCAAATTTAATTTTTCTACTCTAAACTTACTAACCACAAGTAGTTGTTGGATAAGCCTCTATATTAAAGAATTTTGTAATATAACTTTTAAATGAACAATACATATGTTTTTATCATTTTTAGATATCATAATAAAAAAATATGTTCAAATATTAAGTTATTACCTTTAAAAAAAAGCAAAATTCTGAAAATACGTGATTATTTGTTAATCCCGGCAACGCCGCCCAGGGATTTTTACTCCATCGTAAATAAAACATGAATGAACTTTTCCTAAACGCTTGTGGGTGACGCCCCCTTTGCTTTGTCATTTCTGTTGGTTTCTGTCATTTGACAATTTGGAAAGCCAAAAGTGATCAAATAAAGCTTATAATGCGTTTTTTTGTGTATTTTCTGGTGTTTGTTGGTGATTAGAAAGTGTTTTTAAAGACAATATGGGTAGGCAGTGCTTTGTTTGTAGAAGGGTAGACTATTCATTTCCGCACCTCACTTTTCACAGGTAAATAGAGACCAACGTCGTTGGGTGCATACTATCGACCAAGGTCAAAAAGTAAGTCCGCCATTTTCATTTCTCGCTTGCCTCACCCCCTTTGCCTATTAGGATTGTTGGCTTAATGTTTATCATAAAATTATGAATGAATCGCTGGGTCCATACGTCGTTGGTTCTAGCTTTCTGTAAAGTTAGCATGGATATACGCTGAAAAGGTGTGACACATTGAATAAAAATGAATTGATTTTTGGCTAATTTGTTGCTGCAGAAAAAAATAGAAATAGCGATATTTTTATTTTTGACAGAATTAATATAGTCTATGCTAGCCTTACACCCAATTTTTCCAGGCAAAACTCCATTTAAAGCTTTTATGCTGCTCACAAAATTGTTTATCACAGTGTAAAGAGTCAGCAATAAAATAGAAACAAAAAGTACGTGAAGATTCAAAATCGGTTAACTCGCAAATTGGTCACGCCAGCTTTACACCCGATATTTCCGAAAAAATTAAGTTAAAAATTTTTTGCTGCTTGCTTAATTGCTTATCTAACTATATAGAGACAGCAATAAAATAGAAACTAGAAGTAAAGAAGATTAAAGATCGGACTAAAAATGTTGACAGGTTTTTAACAACGGATCACACAGATCGCTTATGGTGGCTCGTCACAATTAGTGTATTTCTTTTACCTTGTAGAACCGTTCTCTGAACTGTCAATAGTGTCAAGAACGATTTCACAACATAAAAAATGTAAAAAAAAGTAAAAGGAATACTTATGGTGTCGTTCCGGGCGGTTCTGGAGCATAAAAGGAATACAGCAAATGATGAATTATTTAATCATAGGGTTGCTAATCCTAGGTTGTTAAAAGCCTATTTTGTTGCTGACACTATACACTTACATAAACGATTTCATGAGCAGCAAAATATTTTAGATTATATTGTATCTGAAAAGCTTGGGTGTAAATCTAGAATAGAAAGTTATCGTTATGTTCAAATTTTTTCTGCAGCAATAAATTACTAACAAACAGACTTATTTTAATTCAATTAACCCGACCCTGAACCTGCCTGTTATAAACAAATGAACAAGCGGGTTATTTCGTGGATATCTAGACCACTTTAAAATGATTTTTGGCCAATTTTTAATGCATTTCTCACCTGTCAAAATTTTTTACAAAATAAAAAGGCATTAAACGGATATTTTAACGATAATTATGTAAGGTAATGTATCATAAACATAATTTTATTAAGTTAAAAAATATTTTGCTAAGAATTTATTGCTTCAACACTGCTTATTTAGGGAAATATTTTTTTGTATAATACATTTTGCAAACGCATGATTAACGGACGTGACGGTTATATAACCTATGGGTTATTTAACCTATGTAGAACCATCATAGCACTGAATGTATTACATAGTTTACCGAAAAGCTAAAACTGATAAGAAATGTGTAGTAGAATTTTTCGTACGTTTTAAAAACACCCTGCATATTTGGGTATTTTATTAACTTTTCCCAAAAACTACTTTGACAAAATACGTATTTAAGTGTTGAGTAAATAAAACCCATAAAACCCATAATGGAAGTTGGCCAAGGGCCACAACATATCCTAAACGATCTCCTAAATAAACCAGGATAATACCTTTAGCATCCGTTTTAAGGAGGCGAGAAAAGATAAGCTTTCGAAACTACTCTTCTTTAGAATTTAGATCTTTTCAGGTAACGGAGAAAGATAACGGGATATACATTCAGGAAAAGCTTCTGTTAACGGCTTTATTTAATGATAACTTAAGTTGTATGTGTTATAGTGCTTCAGCAGGCTTACTATTATTTGTATAGACAATGTAAAAGGATACATTCGAAATGTTAACTTTAAATTTTGTTTAGCATAATTTAATACATTCGTTTAAAAAGTCAATTATGTTAGGATACTTAAAATAGGTACTACTAGAAGCCCAATAACTCTAATAAAAGGAAAAGGTGAAAACAAAAACACCCGTGTGAAAAAAACTGGAGTGTGAATAATTAATTGGGTATTTTTAGAAACCTGCGGCAACTCCGATTTTAACGAAATTTGGTATACGGGAGTTTTTGGGACGCTGATCACGAATCTAAAGAATTTTTGGCGGAAACATTTCGTTTTTGAGATATTCATCATCAGACTTAAAATTTAAACTTAATCCTATTTTTAGAATATTCCCCTTCTTTCTGCACACAATTCTTGATTTAAAGCTAAAGTGGCACACAATATTAGATTTTTACCGTTTAAAACCCCGTTTTTACGTATTTTACATTATTTTTGCATTAAATTGTATAGCTATACTTTGAATCATTTCAATCCCAGTGTGCCATGAAGCCATATGTGTATGTATGTTTGCCGCATTATCAAAGAAAAGCCACGCAATTTAACACAAAAATAATGTAAAAAACGTAGAAAAACGGGGTTTTAAAAGGTGAAAATCAAATATTTTGTGACACTTTAGCTTTAAATCAAGAATTGTGTGCAAAAAGAAGGGGAATATAGTGAAAATAAGCTTAGTTCAAATTTGAACTTTGATGATGAATATCTCGAGAACGAAACGTTTCCGCCAAAAAATCTTCAGATTCGTGATCAACATCCCAAAAAACCCCGTATACCAAATTTCGTCAAAATCGGAGTTGCCGCAGGTTTCTAGAAAATTACCATTAATTGCTCTTTAAAATTATAGTGCCGGTAATTTATTTATTTTTTATTTTATTTACAAAATCAAAATTTTCCTAAATTTAAAAATATAATAAATAAAAAAGCGACATCGATAATTCGTTTGTCAGCAAATCTAAAAAAGAAATCAGAAGCAGACTTACTTATATACAGGATGATTTAGAAATCGATCACGAAACTTAAGGGGTGATTCTACTTGACAAAATAAGGGGTAGAGCTTCATATAAATTTTTTTCAAAATGTCATTTGTTTTCGAGTTACAAGCCGTCAGAGTTCAATTTTTATTAATAAAATAAAACAAAATATACTTTGTTCATGGTCACTTTAATTAAATTGACTATTAATTAAAGTGACTATGAACAAAGTATATTTTGTTTTATTTAATTAATTTAAAATGTACAGTCACAAAGTAACGGACGAAACCATAAATTCTTCAATTTTTATTTTGGTTTTTCGCCTTATTGCATTTATTTTTAACCAATCCAGTTGATATTTGGCACACAAATCGAGCTTTGCTAGATTCTAGAACTTAAGACAAAGTTACTCTTTTTAAATACCGCCAGAGGAGCATTTTACCTCAAAATCTATTTACATCATAACTTTTATTTTGACAGATATCGCAAAGCTGGGGCACCATTTTATATGACAATCAAAAACCTATAAAATAAGGTACTCTTTATTAAAGTCGATAAAACTCACCGTTTAGGCACTGATATACATCAAAAGTTTTCATCAATTTCAATCAAATTACCTACATACATACAGGGTGTCTAGTAACTCAACCGACAAACTTTACTAGGGCGATTCTACAACAGAAAATAGGAAAAAACTTCATATAAAACATATGTCCTAAACCGTCTTAGTTTTGAACTACAGGTGTGTTTTTTTATTTTTATTGGTTAAGTTTGTCGGTTGAGTTACTGGACACCCTGTATAGGTAATTTGATTGAGAATTGATGAAAACTTTGATGTCTATTGGTGCCTAAACGGTGAGGTTTATTGACTTTAATAAAAGTTACCTTATTTTTAAGTTTTTGATTGTCTATAAAATGGCGCCCCCAGCTTTGCGATATCTATCAAGATAAAAAAGTTATCATGTAAATAAATTTTAAGTATTAGGTACAAGTGCCCTCTGGCGGTATTTAAAAAAGTACTTTTTCCTAATATTTTAGAATTTGCAAGGTCGATTTGTGTGCCAAATATCAACTGGATCGGTTAAAAAATAAATGCAATATGAGAGAAAAAAGAAAATAAAAATTGAAGTTTGACGGCTTGTAACTCGAAAACGAATAAAATTTAAAAAAATATATGCAGCTCTACCCTTACTTTGTTAAGTAAAATCACCCCCTTAACTTTCGTGATCGATTTTTGAATCACCCTGTATTTTTTATTTTGCTTTAAATAAATAAATACCCGGTGGTTCGACGCCAGAGCGAAACATAGGAAATCCCATGTAAATTTTAAAGGGGATTAATTATTAGGTGAGGTCAAAAATAAAGGGACGATAAAGTGAGCCAAAATAATGTTAGTACTTCATATAAAAAATAGTTCTATCGCGCTTTGTTAGGAAGATATTGACTTTTAAAGTTGATATAAAAAAACTTATTTTAATAATTATTGCTTTTAACGGGTTGCCACAGTACCAAGGATATTTGGGCTACTAAATAACCTTATAGTTATGCTTTTTCTTATAGGTAACAGGCTGTTCAGTAAATCAGGAAATTATACAGGGTGTGATCATTTTTTTTTTTTATTTAATCTATGCATTTTTAACACAGGTGACAAAACCGCCATTTTGCTTTGGCTGTTTATTTCCTATATTATTTTTTGAACAAAATAGGTTTACCTTATTTAAATTGATATCTTGAATGGTTTTATATAAAATCGCATTTTAAATCCAGACATACCAGCATTTCGTATGTAATAAAATATTCAATTTTTTGATAAAATTAATAAAATGTTGTAAAATTATTAAAAACGGTGTTTATAAGCCCCCTTAAACTCTATTATACAGTTGAAAATAGTTAATAAATTAGTTTTTAGGGATTTTGCCATATTTTAAAAATTTTCTGATAAAAATTAAATTTTATCTTAGCTCTTTTGTAAACAATCAACCTTGTTATTTTATTGTAAAAACCAGGTTAATCCACGTCTAATTTAAATTATTTTTTAAAAATTTCACAAAGAACATGGATTACAGAAGCTACCACCGATGTTGATGTTAACATAGTTTACAACGGTAACTAATGTATGCTCACAGCATACAAATGAGCTTAACACTGCTTTTGCGGCACAATGAATACTACAAAAAATTTACCTAATTTTAAAACCGAGTGCTATATTAAAAGTATAATGCACCTAATGGAAAATGCATAAGAAACCCTAGATATATATATTTTTTGTATCAAGCTACATTAAAATTTTAAATAAATAAAATATAAACTTTAAAGTAACTTGTTTTACACTACTCTAACTAAACAAAACTTACAAAATATTTTTGCCCCTATGAATGTGGGTCAATCAACATTTATCCATGAGCAGAAATCACTCTGTCCCTGGTGGAAAAACAAAAATATAAACAAATTTAAGTGTTTTGTTAGTCATTATTCTATTAATTTTAAATAAATAAAATCCTTATATAGCTCAGGCGAAATAGCAGTGATAAAGGTAAAAAAATTCTTACCGCAAACTAATGATATAGTTTTGTTAAGTGCATCATACATTTGTAAGGTAAATACTCTCGAACCAAAATAACGCGTTGGGGGTGAAGGGAAGGTGCTTTTTAGGGGTAAAAATGGTTTTTGCTATTAAAAAAGTTAAATGTAAAAGTTGTTGGCATTAAAAAGAGCTACAACTTATGTCAAAACCATTTTTACCCTAACCTCAAAAATTTTCGAGAAAAGTAAAAAAAACTGTTTTTTTAGCATTTAATTTTTATCTTTTACAAAAATAGTTTTATTAAGCAAAATTTAAAGCAGATATATTTTACACTATTTTAAATATACTGTTTTTTTTTTATCAATTAATATTCAGCCGTTATTATGAAAACTTATTTTCAAAAATAAAAATTAAAATTTTTAACCTTCATTTGGATTTAATTTTTATTAATCAATGGTCCGTTAAGGGCTCCTTTTTTTCGTTATTTCTTACCTTTTAATAAATGCAATAAAAAATATATACTTCAATTTAAAAAAAAGTACGTATATAAATCAAACAATGTCTCTTCGTGAATCATATTTTTGTAAGAGGCAATTTTTTTATCAAGAAAAACTTTTAGTTGAAAAATTTAATTTTTATCCATTTGCCCTCTCGTAAACCCCATCAGTGAACAGTAAGTACATTATAAGAAAATTACCCGAAAAAGTAAATAATGTGTATTATCAAAAGACCCTGCAGATATACCTCCTATTATAAAAGTTCGCAAGGACTTAAATAAAACTGGAAAAAAAACTACGTCAAGTAAGATTAATATTTGCCAGTTCCACTTTCGTGTAGATTCATTCTTTACTCTAGAGACAGACCCTGATTTTTTTGCCTAAAACCGAAAGAAGGCCTTAAGCGTCAAAGCAGCATTTATATTTCTTATGGAATGGCTTAAGATTTTCTCTTTAAAAAATCACAAAATAGGGAAGCTTACATTTTCAATTCAAATACATCATAATAAAAAGAAGAAATAAACTTACAATTATGAATAATTATTAAGTGGTAAATTTAAGTAATCTAAGTGCCAAAATTAAAATTTGTGAAATCAAAAAAATATGTAAAGAAACATATAGCGTGTCCGCCTAAGTTCTCGACATATGGGAAGCTTTTTTATTATTAACACGAAAAACAAGTTATTCTTTATAAAAGTTCTACATGGTCTAAAATCTAAAATGCAATCATTAGATATTATTTTTTTTTTAGTGGTATTCGAGGTATCTCAAAAAATATAAATTTTGTTTAAGAGGAAAGTACCCATATTTTGAAAATATTGAAAATTATTATTAGAAAAAATGTTTAGACATAATAATAACTTTCAAATATGCAAACTCGTTTATATACAAAAAAGTTTTTTTTTAATTTTTTTTGGATAAAACAAAGAAAATTTAGATTTGTACATTAGTAAATACTTATTTCGAAATGTAATATCTGAAGAAAGCTTAAGAACAAAAACAGCGAAAAGTCAAGAAACGCTTGTTATCTCGTAAAAAAGATTTTTTCTTGTAATGAACGAGTTTGCATATCAAAGAGGTATTTTTATTTTTAAACATTTTTCCTTAATAAAAAATTTCGACATGTTTATTAAATAAGGGTACTTTATTCCTGAACAAAATTCATGTTTTTTAAGATACCTCGTATACCACTGAAAAAAATTAATTACTAGTGATTGCATTTTAGATTTTAGACCTTAAAGAACCTTTTATATTGAATAGTTTTTTTCGTAAAGTTAATAATTTACAAGTTTTCCATATGTAGGGAACTTAGGCGGACACGGTGTATTGTTGGACAAAAAAAAAACAAAAATTTATAATTTGGCACTTAGATCAATTAGCATTTCTAGTTTTTAATTGATTAAAAAAGGTACGCAAAAAAACCAAATGTATTTATATTTTATTTTAAAAACAAAGAGTATTGTGCTTTAATCAGGGCTTCCCAAACTGTGTGTCTCGACGCCCTCGGGTATCGCAGTGTCCTTCCAGGGGCGTCGCATGTTGATGGGGCTAAGTGAAGTCAAGGTATTTTAGAAGAAAGGTTGATTGAAATGAGATATATTTATAAAAAGAAAGTAAAAAAATAATAATAATATATATTTTTTGCTCTTTAACTTTTCCGTAGGATAAGATAAGATAATTAAAGCAATCTTTCATCGGGAGAGGTGCAAAGTAAAAAAATAATTAAGTGGAAGTAAAACTTTTCACCTAAACACATTTTTCTTGCTCTTCATTTTTTTTTTTATCTGGAGTTCAGTTGGGCATAAGGGCGTCGTTTAGGAACCCCTGGTTTAAACTATAGAGCTATGTCAAATAAAAAATATTACAAATGCCTTTATACATAGGTGACAGCAGATAAATAATGCAGGGTGTTTCTAAACAAATCCAAAAAATTTTGGATGGTGATTTTCCACCAAAAAATAATAAAAAAACTTCATATGAACTTATGCCCTAAACGTTTTAGTTTTTAAAGTACCGGGTGGTAATTTTTTTAAATATTGTTTTTATATTAACTTTTATACCCATCAATATATTTTTTTTTAATTGGGAGACGCACCCGTTGCACCAGAACACATTTTTGGCTTTCAAGAAAAAAATTGTACCATCGTCGTCCATGAGGAGTTTAAGGTATTTTTTAAGAAAAAATAGTACGCCACTGCATTTTTATAAAATAAAAATCTTTTTAAATCCCCATTTATTTTATAACAAATTTGATCTCTTGACTTTTTTGTACGGTTTTCGGGTAAATTAATAAAAACCATTTTTTAGCATGGTCAGTTTGTATTGCTAATATAAAATTCTACATTAAAAATTAATTTTCGTTATTTAATCTTTAATTAGATAGGAATATGACCATGCCGAAAAATGGTTTTTATTTATTTACGAAAAACCGTACACCAAACAAAAAAGTCAAGAGACCTTTGTTCTAAACTAAATGGGGATTTAAAAAGACTTTTATTTTAGGAAAAATCCAGTAGCGTACAATTTTTCTTTTAAATATATTTTTCTTAAACACCTCATGGACGACACTAGTAAAATATTATTTTTTTGTATGCCAAAAAATGTCTTTTGGTGAAAAGAATGCGTCTCCCAAATTTTTTAAATATATTTGAATGGGTATAAAAGTTATTATAAAAAACAATATTTTTATAAAAAATTTAACACTCCGTAGTTCAAAAACTAAGACGTTTAGGACATATGTTCATATGAAGTTTCTTTCCTATTTTTTGATGAAAAATCTCCTCTTAAATTTTTTTAAATTTTTTTAGAAACACGCTGTATATTTCTATAAGATAATTTCGCCGTCCCGACACGTTATACTTTATATTTATTTTTTATTTATTTGACATTGGTAAGTCAAATAAAAAAAAATACAAAAGGAAATAAGTTTCTAAATAAATTAGGCTATAGTGTGGTCTGTTAAATGTGTAACAAATGGAAAACTTTTTATTTGAAAATTCTCAGCAAATTTTAATCTTCATTAAAGTTGGTGACTGGTTTCTAACGATATAAGCAGTCGTTATTTTTATTAAAAGTTTAATGGTATACAGGATAAGTCAAAAAGAATGAAAACTGCTTAAAAGTAAAGTTCCCGTATTTTAAAAATTATAACCAAATGTTGAAAAAATTATTTAGAATTAAAATGTATGCCAAATACCAAGTTATGGCCTCGCCTATTTAAATTTTTATTTTATTAAGTTATCTGTTTTATACTTTTACATAAAAATTTAAAGCAAACATTTTACAAGGTAAATAAGAAATTTTTATACGCACATTATTATTTATAGTATATATGACTTATTAAAAACATATTTGCGAAATTCTAGGGCCCTGTTAAATATCCTTGCAACAAACTTAAAGTTAGCGAGTAGATGGCTTCTATTTGACTAAATTTGTTTAAAGGTCAGTTGCCTGGAACTGCTTAAAAGAAATATTGAAGCAGAATAATTAATTTTTAATTTTAAATAACTTGTTTATTTAACATTTTGTTTTATATTTAAAAATAAGGGTACTTTACTCCTAAGCAGTTTTTGCTTTATTTTAACTACTCTGTATATCGTGGTGATAAAACTAACTACTGCTTATACAGTTTTGGATCATGCACCAACTTTTATAAAGAATGAAATTTTCTGACAAATTGCAAATAAAAAAGTTCACCATTTGTTGCACACTTTATGAACCATATTACTTCTTGACAAAATGGCGAAGGATATCATTATCTACAGCAAAACTAACCTATTGAATAATTGAGAATTTTGTCCTTAAAAGTTTCTTATTTAGTTTAAAGTAATCCTACCAATCATACAGTGTACATTCAATCATTTAACAAAAACCATGAAATCATGTATTTTCTATTGGCAAAGTGCAGTGTAAAAATTTACTAAATAATACTGTTTTTTTCTATAAACATAAAATTTACACAGATTTCAAGTTAAATTTTAAAGAAAGAACAATTTTTTAAAATTTAAGGGTGGAAATGCATACATTATGAAAAATAGTCAACATCAAAAAACCTAAATTTAATATTATTTTTAACAAGTTTGTATAAAATATTCACTTTACAAACTCTGCTTGAAATCTATATTTCGGAGAAAAAACAAGTTTTTTGGTCAAATTGAATAAGAAGAGCATAAGAAAAGGTAGGAAATTACTTCAATATAATTGTTACATAAAAAAAAAAACATATGTATTTTATGGAGTTAAATGTCTATGTTGGAATTTAACTTGCAAGAATAATTTTTAAAAACAAATGTTATTAATCCCTACAGCAGCACAAATAAAATAGTCACATAAGTGAATAAGGTAAAAAGACACAAACACATATACAGGGTGTTACAGAATGTTGTTAAAAAAATTAAGGGTTGATGAATTGAAAATGGGAAAAAAGTTCATATGAACATGTGTCCACAATCTTTTCGTTTTCAAGATATAGGGTGTTAAACTAGTAAACAAAATAATTGCTCTATCCTTTACTTAATTTTGTTTTTATTTGGCAATGTTATTTATGGTATTAGAAGATTTTATTACTAACTTAATTACATTTAAAAAGCCAAGTGGTGTCTCGAGCAGCAACTAATAGATTTCTAACAAAAAATGGTATGCCACTAACTTTGTTAGTGTGTGTTAAATTTTTGTACTTTCTGCATTCTGCATTAAGTAAATCACAATTTAGCTTTTAAGTCTTTTTATTTTTTTGCTCATCCTGTTAAGTTTAGGAGAAAAAAAATAAAATTCACCTTTTACTTTTAAAAATTAGGTTTTATATTTTTTTATTAGCAATTATGTAACAATAAATACTTATTTAAATAAGATTTATATCCAGGCTAACAATTTTTCCTAAAATGTTATCAACATGTTTTGATTTTTAAAAAGTTAAACACCCTGTATCTTGGGAACAAGAATTTTGTAGACCCATAATATGAACTTTTCTTTACATTTTCTGATGTCTTTAAATTTTTTAGACCATATTCTGTGGCACCCTGTATATTGTTAGTACAATGTCAAAGGGATGAATGTGCAAAAGGTATGAGATATTAATGGTAAAGTCATAAAGGATTTCTCAAGGGATTTCGGGATCTTTGTACTGGCCCCTGACCAATTTTTATTTCGCCAGTATGGATATGTTGCACTTGCTTTAATATCTAAAACACAAACTTAAAACTTGTTTTTTTTAAACCATTAAAGGCAGTAGATAAGGATCAGCCCCTTTTTACCCATCATGGACACAAGAATTAAAAATTCATACATCAAAATTAATTTATTAGATCTATAAGAAGCTTAGGTATTGGTCTTTAAATTTTTTCGGAAGTAGTACCATGGCCATTAAACTGGGTATATTTGTTGAATTTTTTTAAATTTTAATTGATTGATTTCTAATTTTCTACTTAAAAAAACTGTCAAGCAATGTGTAAACCCAGATTTTTTTAGTTTTTTGAACACCACAGTCAAGAGGCTTCCAAAGTAGCATTCATTTGTTTTGGTGCGTAAAGATAAATACCTCTCTCTCTCTATTTTTTTTTCTTGGTTTTGGTCCCTTCAGGTCCAATCCACCACTCTCCCCCTTCCGGACTATGCTTTCCAGGGCTTCGTCGGCGGAAAATCTGGATAATCGAGCTCGTAGCTCCCAGAAATTCCAAAAAGAAAACAAACAATTCAACAATCGATGCAATGCATAAATTGTCGGCTGTCAAACCAAGATCTGCTACTGGTGTTACGTATAACCTTCACTTCCACTACTGACAGTTCCCATAGCACGCCCATCTATTTCCCGCCATTTGAGAAATACCTCGTGTTCACCACCAAACAGGATACCACCAGCTTATAGGAATCTTCGCTGCCGTCAATTTAGGGTGAATCTTTCCTTGATCCCCGAAGGTAAAAAACGTTCGTACGACACCTCTTGCCGCCACTCTGAGAAGAACTTTGTAGTCCTCTACGCACGTCCACACTGTCCGGAGGTCAAACAAAGAGTTGAAGATAAATACCTAAACTCCTTATAAATATAATAAATTAATTTGATAAGAACTATTAATATTTATGACTTAAATGGGCAAAAAAGTGCTGATCTTTACCAACTTTTTTGCACATTTGTGTTTTAGGCAATGCACTGAGAGTATAAGTTTAACCAAAAATCAGTGAGACAATCAAAATAAGCATGTTCAATTTTTTTATTGTTGAAAAAAATACAGATTTGACAAACACCATTTTTTCTTTTATAAATTGATAGCACAAAAAAAACAATAATTTATTAAAAAATGTGACAACATAAAGCAGATTAAGATCTCATCAAGGGCCTCCTAATTAGATTCTTTTGGTTTTATATTATAACTATACAGCTGGTTATTATAAAATCTAACAAAACAAAATTTATTATCTTTAAATATATTTAATTATTTTTATTTTTCTTGAATTAATATATCATATCAAATTATTTTCAGAAAAATATATGGACAAAATACATATAGGTACCTGTTTAGGTAAGAATGATAAACACTGATTAAAAATACCTTACTAAAATATCTACGTACTGGTCAAAGGTGGAAAAGGATTTTGCTTACTTACTACAACTTTTCTATGTTGGTGTGAAATATAGCCCTTAATTTTTCCTTCATTAATTAAGTTAGCAACAATACATTGTGTTTCATCTAAATCTACATCTTGGCCTAAAAATTCTAATGCTGCTTGCAAAGACTCCACAGGAATCTGATGTGTATTTAGAATTAAATAGACCTTTTTAAAGAGATTTCTGTAGGCAATGATTTTAAGTTTATCAACAATAAGATAAATACCACATCGAATAAAAAAAGTTTCATGTTTTTCCATAATTTCATCAAACCACTTGAGATTTCCTTGACATACAGCTTGAACTAAGTCCCAAAATTCTAGAACATCATACTTTTCAAGAACTTTTCTATTTGGTATAAAACCCAACAGCATTTTAACAGGAACAAGATATATTAAAATCAATCTTTTATTCTTCTGGGACATTCTGTGACAGTTTTCAAATGCATAACTTAAATACTTATCAGCTGCCTTATAATCACTGTCAAACATGGCTTTTCGTCCAACAAAATATCTGTAAGTTATCTGCTGACTAAGAGCAAAGGTATCTTTAAATGGGCTTGATTCTATTGCTCTTATAAGAGGTTTACATAAATGAAGTTTATTAATTCGAAAATAAACCTTAAATAGTTGGTTCACCAATGCCATCATTCCTCGACGTTTAGTATCTCTATCATCAGTTCTATTATCCGCGGCACAAATTCTGAAACATGCCAGAAGACATTCTGCAGCTTTTTCAAGATATTCCCCAGGTTTTTCTGTAGCACCACTTCGTTGCTTTTCAGCCTGTTGTGCAATTAACCTTAAATCGGA
Organism: Listronotus bonariensis; assembly: GCA_014170235.1. Taxonomy (NCBI): domain Eukaryota; kingdom Metazoa; phylum Arthropoda; class Insecta; order Coleoptera; family Curculionidae; genus Listronotus; species Listronotus bonariensis. The sequence continues at coordinate 180,179 of JACEGR010000598.1, forward strand.
ACAAATTGTGTACATAATTGGCAAACACCAATTTTCTTCTTTCTGGGATTGCAAAATCTTTGTAAAAGTTTGTACTAGAGCACTTTGCAATTGGTATGCTGTCAAGAAGTCACCATTACTTATAGCATAAAGGCATTTTAGGTGATATATTACTAGCTCATCTATAGGAGCAGGTAAGAATTTCTCAACCATGTTTTGTGGATGCTCAATATGATAGTTTTTGAACTTGGCATGTTCATGACGAATCGAAATAAATATTGAAATTGTTTGACCATTGCAAGATCTCCATGCTCTCTCTATAATTTGAAAGTAGTTCGCAACATTTATAAATGTCATTATGGCCTAAAAATAAAATAAAAAACTTTTTAAATAACTTAACTAAAAAGTTGGGTTAACTAATATTAAATACTTTGTGAATTGTTAAATGTGTATAATTTTACTTACCTTTAATGTGTATTACCTATACAAATAACTTTTAATACATTAACATTGGCCTTTTAATAAATGAGAAATGAGGAAACAAGATATTATAAATAATTATTTTTTTATTTTGGCTGTGGCTTTGCACTTGAACTGTCGTCAGTGTCAAAAATAGTAAAATGTCGGTTAGAAATATCGAAATCTTGTTTCATATTATTGCTTAGTAACCCTATTAAAAATACTAAAAATAATATTTATACACAAAACTCAATTAAACCGTGGTACAAAAACTTTGTTTTTTTGTTATTCAAGAATAGTTCAATAGTTACTTGTAATAATATTTTAAAAATAATAATTAATAATTTTACTGTTTAGGACCAGAGTAAGAAAAACCGAATTAATACACTTCCTCTCTCTAGCGGCAAGAGGCAACACAATGGCGATATTGAATTTCAGCAAGTGCAAGAAACAGATCACTTAAAAATCATTAATACTTAATGTTGGGTCGTTCGCACAGAGATGGCGCCAAACAATTAAAAAATCAATAGATGTTGTAAGTCAGTGGCGGGTGTAACATAAAAAATTGTTATATTAATAATAATAAACACATGAAAAAAAACAATTAACTTACCCTGATCTCCAATTTACTTATCCACATGAACAATGAAAGAATTGCCTTACCTACAAAAATAGAAAGGAAATTGTTTTAATTTAAAAAAAATACTGTATATACTGCTTGAGCAAGCAGGTTTGGTTCATCCGCGAGAATAGAATAACAAAACAAGCAGTATAGTCACGCATGTTTACGTGTCGGGATTTAGTTAGATTGTCTATTTACCTCACATTGCCTATGTGTTATGCTATTTAGCTTAACCTAGTTGTATAAGTACAAAAACTGATAAGGGATATTTTAAATTATTTGAATTTAATTCTATTAGTTACGGCTTTACCTTCTTTACAGAATCCTTTTTAATTTTATTATTACTAAAAATTATTAGTTTATAAAAAATAATAAAACTTTTTAAAAACTAAGGATATCTTAACCCCAGTAGCGTAGCTAGGCGTAGGCGGTGTAGGCGGTTGCCTACGGCCTCGCGCCTGAGGGTGCTTCGCGACAAGGTGAAGGTATGGAATGTGATATAGAAAAAATACCGAAATGAAAAATGCGGACAGCCTTGAAGGCCCATAATTTTGTGGCATGCTTGTGTAAACAAAGAATATTTATTATTCCGCTACAATAAGTTGCGCCACAAAAGTGTACATGTGTGCGAATACCTTAAAGCCGCGCCCAGACTTGCAACAATTCGCCGTACTGCGCCACATAGCGTGGACGTGGACATGGACAGAATTTACGTCATTTCAAGGGCTTGGCAGAGAATTCGCGGGTGATTCAGAGCTGGTCGGTTTTTTGGCGTCAAAGGAGCGCGCAAACACGTTGGTCAGTTTGAACGGATATTGGGCGAATTGTTACAAAGTCTGGACGCAGCTAAACACGAATATCGGCATGTAAACATGTGTGACTAATAGTGCTTGTTTTGTTATTGCATTACTGGCAGACATATCTTTAAAATAGCTAATCCGATATATTAAAAATATTTACAAAAATTGCTAAATTTTTGAAAAATACACACGAAAAGTAGCGTTGGTTTGGTTTTAAAGAAATAAAAAAAAATAATAAAATAAAATACACTGAAAATATTTAAAACACAGTAAAATTCAAATATGCAATAAATTTTTACTTTTGTGTAATTTTTCCCACTATGTTGAAATTAATACACACAGATACACATTTTAAAATTTTAATTTTTGAATTATACAAACTTATTAATAACCTGTTTATTTATTTATTTATTTGTTATTTGGGCCAGTTTAGTAAAAAGTGGAATTTATGGCCGCCGCCACAAAATGGCGGATTACATATTTTTTCCACGATTACCTCAATATGGGTATCAAATAAAAGGCTTGATTCGTAGAATAGAGCTCACAATGAAAAAAATCCAATATGGCCGCCGCCACAACATGGCGGATTAAATATTTTCAACAACTATACCTCAATAATATACAGTAGAACTTCGGTAATCCGGACAGATATAGTTTAGGTATGTGTCCGGATAAACGAATTGTCCAGATTACCGAGGTAGTGCTCATAGTGAAAACACAGGTTGACTTCTTAGCGTTATTTATTCCAACTTTAACTTTATGTTTAACAAATCCGCATAGTACGTACATACATACATATCTTATAAAAAAATGGTGTGAAACTCGTACAATATCCATATTATACTCTAATGTTGGACGCCAAATAAACTAATTCACACCACATTCTACAGACTGTCCACAGATGAGGTTTACAAGAGGGCAAATGAACCAAAAATTTAATTTTTTGAACAAAGTCATTTTCCATAAAAATTTTTGCTTGTAAAAAAATATAATTCACGAACAGAAAATGTTGATTTTATATACAGGGTTTTCAAAAACTAAAAAAAAAAGAATTTTCTTCAAGCGTAAACTACCTTTATTTTTCATTTTTTAACAAAATGTGATTGGAAAGATTTTGTTTAGTATAAAGTGTGTAATCGATAACAATAATAAACTGCATAATTTGGTGAAAACGCCTTGATCACAGTTGTTTATAGCCGGGTGTTTGAAAAGCAAATTATAAAACTTTTCTAAGTCACTCGATTGTAAAAAAATTAAAATAAGTAGGTAATTTTTGATAACTCCAAAATCAGTTTTATGAAACTTTTTGATACCCTTGCAACATTAATGCCCTCATTTAAAATTATATTCTAAATTAATTTTCTAAATGATATTTTGCCTAAAAACTAAAAATAAAGTTTATTCTTGGGGAATAATAATGTTTTTCAAGTTTTTGAGTACTTTGTATACAAAATTAACATTTTCTCTTCGTAAATCATAAACCTTTTACAAGCCAAAGTTTTTATAAAAAATGAAATTTTTGATTCATTTGTAGCTAAGCTTTCTTTACTTTTTGCATTAAGCCGCGACTTGTCGAGCCTTTTGGCAAAGTGTCCGGATTTTAGAGGGAAAAATCTGAAAGTGTTCGAACTGTACCGGGTGTCCGGATGACTGGAGTGTCCGGTTTACGGGGTATCCGGTTTGTCGAAGTTGTACTGTATGTATCAAATGAAAAAGCTTGGCTGGTAGAGTTAGAGCTCACTAACTAAATCTAAGCGATTTAATAAAAAAATGTAATATATCACCATCAGTAAAATAAATGTAGGCCATTCTTCCAATTCCACAGCCTACTTAGCAAAAAAAATATATTCAAAGCAGATGATTTTTTTTTAATTATTTTCTGCCTACCATTTTGAAAAGAAACACCTGTTTGATCCCAATTAGCACAGTACGTACAAAGTACGTAAATTTTACATCCATTTTACGTCGTTACGTCCAAGAATCTAAAATGTTCGTCCTATGTATGTACTTTTAAAGTACGTCTTATGTATGTACTTTAAAGTACATACATAAGACGTACATCTTAGAACCATTTTACGTCATTAGGTCCAGGGATCTTAATTAAAGATCTTATGTACGTATATTTAATACGTCTTATGTATGTACTTAAAGAAACAGTTATTATTTATAAAAAGTTCTGCATAGTTGAGAACCTACAATACATTTATCAGGTATCAAACTGTGTCGGTCATCTACGAGGTCTAGCCAAAAATGTAATTTTTGCTTGTATTTTTTCCTAATAATTTAAATTGTTATAAAAAAGATGTTTAAAATAAAAAATTCCTTGTAAATATACAATTATTTTTATTTCCAAAAAAAAAAAAATTTTTCTGCGAAAATCAAGAAAATTTATGTTTGTACATTAGTGGCATTGTACATTATTTATGTTTTAGTAACAATAAATTTAAAAAATATTTATTCAAAACTGTTCTATGACATTTATATTCATGGAAGATAGTGCACTAATGTACAAACCTAAATTTTCACCATTATTGCAGGAAAAAAATTAAAAAATATATATTTTTTTATATTATTAAACAAAATTGCATATTTAGGGGTAATTTTGAATTATAAACATCTTTTCTATATAACAATTTTTAATATTACCAAAAATACAGGTACTTTACTCTTAAGCAAAAATTACATTTTTGGTCAATCCTCGTAGATGACTGATACAATTTGATATCTGATGGTTGCTTTTTTGGTTTTAGACCATGCAGAACTTTTATAAAAATGAAACTTTTTATAAAAAGACGCCAAACGTAGACACACTGTATAGAGCCTATACAGGGAAAACCTTTATACAGGACGTATTTTTCTATCCTTCTTTGTTATAGTTAAAAGTAGGTGAAAACAATTTAAATGAAAACCATGTACGTTTTTCATTTTCAAAATTTCAAAAAATTCAAATTTAAGAAAGTTAAATTTTTTTGCTCAATTTACGTCCAGCTTACTTTTAAAAATCAATGAAAATGTACATACATAATACGTACACAGTCAAAGAAAATGTACGTACATAATACGTCCAGTACGTCCGTACATCAGACGTAAAATATGTACAGTACAGTGAATGTACATTTTTGCGGAAAATATACATACATAGGACTTCTTATGGATGTACTACGTACTTTTGTGTACGTACATAAGATGTATGTTACATCCTAAAGTTACGTACATAAAACGTACATTGGCTGATTGGGATATACCATTGAAAATAGAATTTCTTAAAGAAGACAAATATAGAATAAGAAATAGGCACTTGTATTTAAAATAGAAAAGTTTATGGTACTTCCTGTTAAACCGGAAGTGATATTGAGGTTGTAAAAAGAAAAAAATTTATATGGTATTAAATTTTCTTTATTTTATTAATCTTTTTTGGCATTTTTAAATTAACATATTATTAAAGATTATGTAAAATCAAGTTGGTCAAAAAATTGTTTGCATAAAAAACTTGTTAAATAATTGAAAAATGATAAACTCATCAAATAAATTATATCTAATTTAATTATTTAAAGAACAAGAACTATTAATATTCTTGAATTTAAAATATATCTCGTGTCATTAATATATAAAGTCTAATTAGCAAAACCGACAACAATAAAACAAATATATATTCTAAGAGTAAAAGGAATCGAATTTTTAATTTTTTATGAACCCATTTTATGTTTTTTGGATTAAAATTTAAACTCCTATATCAGAAAATCCAGATGTATTCTTTTCAAATAAAATTTTTAAACCTATGTTTTATTTTAAATCAATATTTTGTGCCTTTTATAAATTAAAATTATCTATAAAAAAACATTAAAAATAAACCAGTGTGGCAAGTTGTGACGTCCCAATATTTTAAATTCTTATATAAAATAAAACTTAACTGATTTTTTTTGAGTACATTAGTGGAAAGAGTAAGCACAAGACATGAAGTTCTTTTTGGTAAGTACCTTGTTTTTGGTTCTGTTCAGATGTTTAAACTACACCGGAGAGTGACTCTAATTGCTTATACTCTGTTAACTATAAATTAAGAAAAACACCCGAACAATTTTTTTTATTGGTTAAAAAAGTCAGTTATATACCCTAGTTATAACAAAAAAATGTATTTCATTGGTTCAAAACTACAGTAACCGGAGTTACTTACTAGGTATTCATTATTAATTTTATTAGCCAAAGTATATAGTGACTATAATTGCTAAAAAGATAAATATTATATATATTTATTAGTTTTTTGTTACATTTAACTCCTTTAAAATATTTCCCCCGACGATGTTTTGGATCTGAAAATTGAGTGTAAGTGTCCCTTGAATACTTACTAATTTAACGTGTTTTCTTTTGATTTACTATCTTTTTTAAATTTAATTACATACTTTAAATTTTTTATGGTTTATTGTTACTGTATAAAAATTTATATTATGTTATTTTTTAAATAATAAAGTTTTCCTGCCTTTTTTCTCATTTTTTTCGATTACAAAATTCTAAATATATGTTATTAATTTTTTGGGACATTCAACTTATCTTAATTTGCTATACTTATTTAATGATAAATACCATTATCCTAAACGCATTTTTTCATCATAACTTATTAATGATGGATGCCATCACAGTATCTGCAACACGTGGCCCAATAACGGCCAATTGCCCACTTTCGTGTCTTTTTGTTATCTTTTTGCCAATAACTTATTACTGATGGATGCCATCATCCTAAACGCAATTTTTTGGCATAACTTAATAATGATGGATGCCATCATCCTAAACGCATTTTTTTCATCATAATTTATTTATGACAGATGCCATCACATTATCTGCAACACGTGGCCCAATAACGGCCAATTGCCCACTTTTGTGTCTTTTGATACCTTTTTGTCAATGCCTTGCCATTAAAGAGTGTTGGCAATGCCAGTAAATTAAATGTACATGGCGGGCAAAAAATGTTATATGGGAACTTACATTTTTTTTTTTTGTAAAATGTACAGGGAGCCCATAATAAAACCCCTTAAAATTTTCATGGGATTTCTTATGATTCGCTAGGCAACGCACCTACCGGTATATACAATATACAAATAATATGATTAAGAAACGATATTTACAATTTAGAATCTCAAATACTGACCAAAAAATTATTTAGTCGAATACCGAATACCAAACACAATACAAAGACGTATTCGAATACCCGCCAAATGAATTATAAATAGTATTTAGAATACCGAGTATTTGAATACAAAATCAGAATAGGAATTATTAATAAACATTTTTTAATACAGGTTGATTCAAAAATTGATCACGAAACTTAAGGTGGTGATGATACTCGACAAAATAAGGGTAGAGCTTCATATAATTTTTTTTAAATGTCATTCGTTTTCGAGTTACAATCCGTCAAAGTTCAATTTTTATTTTGGTTTTTTGCCATATTGCATTTATTTTTTAACCAATCCAGTTGATATTTGGCACACAAATTAAGCTTGGCAGATTTAAAAAATTTTGGACAAAAGCACTTTTTTAAATACCGCCAGAGGGCACTTTACCTAAAACTTAAAATTTTTTACATCACAAGTTTTTTATTTTGACAGATATCGCAAAGCTGGGGTGCCATTTTATGAACAATCAAAAACTTAAAAATAAGATACTCTTTATTAAAGTCGATAAACCTCACCGTTCAGGCACCAATAGACATCAAAGTTTTCATCAATTTCAATCAAATTACCTACATACATACAGGGTGTCCAGTAACTCAACCGATAAACTTAATCAAACGATTCTACAACAAAAAATTAGAAAAAACTTCATATAAACATATGTCCTAAACGTCTTAGTTTTTGAACTACGGCAGGGGTGTTAAATATTTAAAAAAGTATTTTTCTTTGAAAAAACAAAATTGGATCTGACCTTGAAATTGTATTCAAGGTGACAAACTAGTGATACCATTAAATTTGCTCCTTTATTTTAAACAACTTCTACTTTAAACATTGTCTTCCAAAATGCATCGTTTTTCGGTTATTCGCCTATAATAGGCTAAATGAACCATCCTGTTTAGTATAAATCGTCAAGGATGGATGGTAATTGTTGGGTACACGCCAAAAATAAATTAAAAGTACCAAAAACCAAAAAAAACTTAAACAAGTTAAAAAATTTAAAACCTTAATAATAGTTAATTTTTATTTTTATTAATTTTATTAAATTTATCTTCACAACGGTGGCAGACTTGCCACCGAAACGTCGATTTTTTAGTAATCTTTTTACTTGTTTAAGTTTTTTTGGTTTTTTGGTACTTTTAATTTAATTTTTGGCGTGTACCCAAACAATTTCCATCCATCAAATGAATCCGCCGAACTACAGAACATCTTCAATAAATTGTCAAATCAAAAGCATGTTAAATGTTGGTGTGATATGAATATTAGACAATATTTAAATGAAAGCATTTTATTATTGACGATTTCAATATACACAAAGTAATATATGAATCTACTTCATTTGCCATTGACATGTGAACATATTTTATCTATTTAACTTAGGAAAATATAACACATTAATAAATAATAATATTGTAATATGCATATGTAGGTATAGTAATTTATTATGTTTAACAATTGCATAAGCATTAAGGCAAAGCTTTTTGTTTTAATCTCAAAATTTAATCTTGGGTGTAAAATAATTTGTAGTTGTAGTTTATATTTATTACCAAAAATTGCCATTGAGTAATTGTATCTATTTTTTGATTGTAAATAAGTTTTATTTAACTTTTTACTAACTAATTTAAATTTAAATTTAAATTTTTATTAAAGCATTATTACAACATTTTTAACGTTTTCTTTAATGTTGCAAGTTCTCAGATATTAATAAACCTTATTTATTAAATTTAAAAACGAAATTTTCTGTTTTAAATAAAGAATTCTAACTTTAAAATTTTCTAGAGTTACCTTTTTTTAAATTTTTTTGGTTCAAATTTTTTAATATGTCTCATGTCTAAAGCCAAATGTTGAAGTAAAATAACATTAGTACCGTAAGTTTTTATCGAAACAAACCCATTTTTAACCGACTTTAAGAAGAAAGAAGTTATCAATTCGCCCGTATGTTTTTTGTGTATATGTTACGCGATTATTTCGGCAAATGTAAACCGTTTTTTTATTTGAAAGAGCGCACTTCCGCGGTGGTCAGGATCGCAAATAAAAAGGTACTATACCTATTATTTTCTCTCTGCCATACGTTGTTCGTGCGGCAAAGCTGCCTCCAGAGTGATATATACTCAAACATCAGGGGTGCATTCAGAATCGACATTTATTTACCCTGTTCACCAAACTGAAAGGGAGACAACAGTAAAAAGTAGAGACGTGTAATTTGATTAACATTGGAGGGGTCATGGTTGGTTCTGGTTTGTTATATCTTCTTTTTTTCTTCGTTTTATTAGGACATTAAAAAAAAGATTTAACTAACCATGTACCTTCCTCCCCAATGTGACAGTTTTGATGACCCTTTGTAACGTTTTAAACCATTTAAATTACACGTCCCTGTGCTTTTTACTGTAGTATCTGAAAGAAGTACTATAATGTTTTTTAGTTTATGTTTACCGATAACATAATAATAATAATAAATTAGAAAGCAAAAAATAAAGTAAAGAGCAAAAAAACACTTAGAAAAAATAATCCGACTTCAAAAAAATAAAATAAAACTCACTTAAAAGTAAAAACAAAAGGAATAAAAAAATTAAGTCGGGTAATAACATATGCTCTAAACTACTAAATGTTAATAATTAAATAAGCTAAAGCTTTTTATACTATTTTTTTTTTAATTTTTTTATTTTTAAATTTTTATTAATTTTTTTTCTTTTTTTTTTTTTTTTTTTGAAGTCGGTTTATTAAATAGTTTTAAATTGATCTGTATATTGAAATGAAGGGAAAGACACCAATTAACTGAATAATAGGCTTATTAGAGAAATTTGTGACTCTATTATAGTTACATATATTTTTTATTTTAAAGTAAATAAAATTTGTACTAGCGGGACATCATCAATATTTTTGCATTTATTTAAAGTAAAAACGACCTAAAGACTATTAAAAAAAAATGGGTTAAAATAAATTATTTGAAGGGCAACGATGCCGCATCTGGGCTAAACAATCTATACTAATATATAGAGAGGTAAAGCTTGTGACTTTGTGAATTTGTGGCTTTGTTTGTTTGTAGCCGCTAATCTTCGTACTGAGCCAATCATAAAAATTCTTCCACAATCAGAAAGCTACACTATTCAGGAGTGTTATAGGCTATATTTTACAATGATTAAACAAAAGTTCAGACATTAATACTAATAGACTAATAGATAGAGTGATTCAGAAGAAAGTTTTATGTGTATAATAATATAAATATAAATATATATATATATATATATATATATATATATATATATATATATATATATATATATATAAATATATAAATATATATATATATATATATATATATATATATATATATATATATATATATATATATATATATATATATATATATATATATATATATATATATATATATATATATATATATATATATATATATATATATATACAAATCAGAAATTTAGGTAATTTTTAAAGTATCGCCGTTTTTGTAATAGGTGAAGATATTGACTTTGTATTCTAGGGTTATAAATTACTCGTCAGGAGCTTTAAAATGATGTGCCACAAGACCTCCCTTTCCATTTATTTTTTTTATTTAGACTTAAATAAGAAAAATCAGCTTAATATTTTCAGTCTTTTTAGTACTTTTTATTAGACTAATGGAAACTCGCAAGTTTAATAATAAATTACCCCGCATATCACAAGTTAGACGCACGGCTGAGGTAAGCTGTGGACTCGTTACGGTTATGTGAGGTCAGACCTTTATACAGGATAAAAAAGTTAAACTATTTAGATTATTATTTTAAACTTATTTTGATAAAACCGTAAACAAATAAGTAAGACAAATGAAAAATGGTCAAAATATCTATCATACCATATTAATTTACCATTCCTCTGCATTACTAACAAGCTACATACATATTCCTTATACAGACAAGTTACCAAATTAATTTTGTTTTTTGAATAATGAAGATTATAAGCAAAAAATATCCTTATCCTATTTTCCGGTTTTATTCTGTTTGTCTGTTATCTTTAGGATTTTTAAAACAACTTTAAAAAGCTTAAATTTCAAGGAAAATAGCAACAAATCCACGATAAAAATGCTACAATAAGTACCGTAGCATAAAATCTCCTTATTTCTAACATCCTCTATTCGACAAAATACACAAATAGTGGTAGCCTTGGTAGTAAATCGCTTTAAAAGCATGCAGAAGTTAATAATAATAGGGAATTATTGCAAGTTGCCTTATTAAGCTCGGAAATTATTTATAGCGGCCTTATTTAAATAGTGCTAGTACCCATAATTTAAAGTTATTGCAAATCATGTTGAAAATACCATTAACCTAAAAAAAAAAGGGGAAAAAAATTTGGTAGATTTTCTTTATTGATTTGTGTAATAGGGTTTTGTTTAATACAACTACAGAAATACATTTGAAAAAGCAAGGTTTTAAATATTTTTACTTCTTAAAACTTTTCGATTTTGTGGTCGGCAGCCGTTCGGTTAGAACGAACAGTTCCGAAGTTAAAATAAGACCAAAATAAGGCACGACCTAAAACCGACATAAATAAAGCCAGGCACTATACTTAATGAGGGAGTCCTTATCCTACCATGCATCTGCGCAAGCTCAGATGTCAAAATAAGGCCGGTATTATTAGTGTCTGGCCTTATTTCACTGTGCAGTAATTCTCTATTTTCATAATTCGATTTTTACTACTTTACACTGACCGCAAAATGTGTAGTTGTGAGAAAAATTATATTTAAAACTATCAAAATACGTTTTCTGACAATTATCGAATAACCAAGTAATTTAATAATTATTGACAACTTTTGTGTGTTTTTTACATTTTAAGGGATAGTAAGAAAAAACAAATTATGTAGATAATTATAATGTGTAAACCATTTTTTCAAATAGTTATGTATGTACATAGGTATATTAGGCCAGTAGAGTAGCTAAGCGTAGGCGGTGTAGGCGGTCGCCTACGGCCTCGCGCCTGGGGTGGTCTCGCGACAAGGTAAAGGTAGGGAATGTGATATAGGTAAATATCAAAATAAAAGATGTGGACGGTCTTGAAGGCCCGAAATTGGAAATCAGAGATCCCGCAAAACTGAAGTACGTGTGAAAAAGTTAAACAAAATGGGGAATAACCTTTTTTTTGCTTCTCAAATTTTTTTCACAGGATAAAAAGGGCCTCGCGAATAACTTCGCCCACGCCTAAAAAGGGCCTGGCAAGAAAGGTGAGGACCTTTTTTGCTCCTTAAATAATTTTTCGTCATGTAAGGGGCCTCGCGGACACAACTCGCCTATGCCTAATTTTGGTCACGCAAAGCCACTGTATTAAGCTTTTACAATCAAAACGGTATAAGCCTTCGCAGTTAGGATCAGTTTTACTTTTTGCACTTTATCAAAGGCTAAGTTGTGTCGTATGTAGATACTATTGGTATAAAGTCAGCAATATCATTTATGTATTATGTACTATCAAATAATAATTTAAAATTCCTAGAAAAACAGGTTTCACTTACAATACCTGTAGAGTTTCATTTTTTAAAATTTAAATGTAGAAGAACATACAAATGATAAATACACATAATCGATTCGTTGGATTACTTAGGTACCTATTATAAAGCAACAGTTGCAGGGGCGTAGCTATCCTAGGGCAAACCGGGGCAGTGCCCCGGGGCCCCGGCCTACGGGGGCCCCGCGTCACCAAAAAAAATTTTTAAGCGCCGATCGGCAATAAATTTATTTAAGTGCTGTATCTATTTCTAGTCATATTATAAGGCCGAATTGTTATTAAAAATACCACAACAGTCAATTATTATTTAGAGTTCTTAGTATATCGTGAATATTCTCGCTGTTGTCACTATATAAACAAATATGTTTACTTTTAAGTTCAACTCAAGGTTTATCTTAGATTGCAGTATTTATTAAAGCCGTAATTAGATACCTATAAGAACTGATGGGCTGATTGTGTAAAAATTGAATGACATCGCTATCGCTGCCGATATTAATTGGAGGAGAAACAGAAAAATTAAGAGCAGGCATATTTTGTACTTTGGATAATTCGGAATTAAAGATTCCCATTTAATTTGAGGAATGAACAACTGCAACTGTTGAAAGATCATTCAGTAAACTAAAACTTATAAAAAACTATCTTAGGTCCACTACAGGCCAGAGTAGATTAAGCGGTCTCGTTTTATTATCTATAGAGAACGAAGAAGCCCAAAATCTTGATTTAAAAGAAATCATTAACGAATTCGCAAATGGGAATGCTAGGAAAAGGGATTTTTAGTTTTATTTTTGTAATTTTTGCATATTTTTTATTTAGTATATTTTATATAGGATATTAATAAATATTTGTGGAATAGAACATATTCTTATTTCTGTTACTCTTTGTTTTTATGACAATAAACAACTTTTTGATCACAAAATATTTTTATTCTTAAACCCACCTATGAGAGCCCCCAAAAATTTGCCCCGGGGCCTCATGACTTCTAGCTACGCCACTGAACAGTTGGAAAAATGTTATAAACTGATTTTTTTTAAATCAAACTTTAATATTAAAGTTTACCCACTAACGTAACGGTAAATTCAAAGTAGCTTTTAAATACATTTTTTTATCCTTCCGACTAACCTTAGTTTCAATCATTAAAACATGTTTTTTTCCGGCCGTCATGAGTCAAATGACGATAGGTATTGATTTTTAGGTTGGCAAAAATTATATTGATAATATAAGAAATAATTTTCCATTTGTGTCCAATATTTTGACAGTCACTGTATAAAAATCCCTTAAGTTATGTTTAAAAATAAAACTGATAAGACGCACCGTATCTATACTAGTTAGAATATAAGGATGTTTTACATTGTTATTAGGAACAAGAAAAAAAATCCCTACTGTCTTGGTGTATTATTCAAAGTATTTTAATCCTATTAAAGACAGTTAAAAAAAACATCCTGCTCTTCTATCTCGTCTGCCTTACAAGAACTTGTCAATGAGGCTGTAAAAAATCGTGGTAAATAACACAAAAACCAGCCCCACTGACAAGTTCCTATAAGCGGGCGAAACCGGTCTAAGGAAAGAGTCGTAGTGGATAACAAAGAAAATAAGAATATTTCTTTTAACTACGTAACTTTAACAGCAGAAAAATGCTTTGATTAATACATCAATACAGTAGGGATTTTTTTCTTTTGCCTAATAATGCACCTAGCCAATCCGCTAAAGTTAATGGTCGTTTTTACTGATTGCAACTTTAGAAGGATTTAATATCTTACCGCTATACAACGATGTTTGTCTAATAAGTAGACGCTTGGTTTCTATGTCCATGTCATTCACCACGGCTCGTTACAACCTCTTTACCGGAATAAACAAAAAACAACAAAACTGTCACATTCAGTGTTGCCAAGTTAGGGGTTTTCTTCCTAGGGGAAAAATAAGTTGCATGGGTTTTTACCGTTGAAATTTGTTTAGGTTTTTTTTAAATGAAAAAATTAGGCGAGAAGAATTCTAATTTTGGCTTTGGAAAAAAGGGAATTTTGTGCTTTAGGGGTTTTTAACGCGATTCTAGGGGTTTTTCACTGGAGAACCTTTTTTTTGGATTTGAGGGGGTGTTAAGTTTCCTTTGGGGGTTAATACTTTTCAAAGTTGGCAACACTGGTCAAATTTGTTTAATTTGAATAAAAAGTCAATGTGCGACTAGCATTGTATATATAAATGTAACAGTTTTACATGACCGTCTGTACCCCAGTTTGACATATTCCGTAAGGCAGGAGAAACCACAAGCGGTTAGCTGTGACATTTCAATCATACAAAGCGGGACAAATGGGAAAACAATATATAAGATGAAGAATGTTCCAAATAAAAAAATTCTTACCTCCGTTTTAACTTTTTAATAGGAAAGCATGAATTGGGAAATTGGTGATTAAAAAAAAGGTTGACATTTTTTTAACACAAAAAGAAGGCCTTACCTCCGCGTAAACCTTTCTATGTAATTTATTTATTCCCAGTCTGCCAAAAAGCGGGACGCGGCACACCGCAGAAGACTACACCAAAAAGCGGGACAGTCTTGCCAAAATCGGGTCGTGAGGTCACTTTAGGTTAGCTCCAGCCCTCCAGCCTATTAAATAGAGAAACCGCTCTGTGGAGGGTCGTGGTGGGTAACAAAGGCAGAATATTTTCTTTTAACTGTTTTTAAAAGAGTAAAATACTTTTAATAATATTTTACATTATTTACGGTCAATATTATTATTTTTTTAGTGCATAGCTTTCCTAGCCATTGCTGGGGCAAATAGTGCCAATACAAAAGAAAATTCAAAGACACCTTCTCTTTCAAAGGAAAAAAATAATGCAAAGCGTAGCGTTGGATATTACGACCTTGGAACGAGTTATATAGATGGGGGATATAGTAGTTATGGAGGTGGTTCAAATGGAGGTAGCTTGTATGGAGGAAGTGAAGGACTATACTCTTCTGGTTTAGGAGGTAAAATTTTATTTACACTTTTCAGAATATCATTTTGTAAATAAAACTTTTAAAAGGTATTTAAAAATACAGTACACTTGTAAAATCAGTATTAATGAGATAAAAATTAGGAAAAATAAATAAATAACATTGTTTTTACCTTTTACATCTTTTCTTACATTTCATTGTCCTCTCTTTAATAATTTAGTGTTTTAATTTAACTTTTTTAACGTATTTATTCTTTAACAAATGTTTTTTTAATGCAGATGTTACAAGATTATTAAAAAACTTAAATTTAAAATTACATTAATTTTTATGCTTATAGAATAAATTAAAACCAACTATTTTTAGCATATTTAAATATGTATAACATATTAGCAATACATTCTTGGAAAAACCAAATAGTTACTTATAAAGTGTCATAAGCCCAACTTTGATATTCAGTTGATACTAAAAAAAATAAATAAATGTATTTTTAGTTCTGGTACTACAAGTGATCTTTAAAGAAAATTTGCTACGAGGTTTAATACACAACTGGTCATAGAAACAACGTGATACTTATGTTTATGCATGAATGTTAAAACTTTATTTTTTAAAATAATATTTTTAAATATTCATTTTAAATCACTTTTTAATAATTTTTTTTTTATTTAAATATACCAGGAATATTTTCTAAAATCGATACACGTATACCGGGTGACGGCTAGCACACCTCAATATCTTTTTATTTCTTAAGATATCATATTGTACGTAAGTAGGTGATATACATATGAACAGGGTGGGCCAAATTCGACGCATTTGATGGAAAACTCATGTTTCTGTATGTTTTACAAAAAAACTGACCCCCATTTGGGAAGATTAAATTTTAAGCCAAATTTACTAGTGAAAACCGCAATTCGCTATCATACGTCGTTTACTCGCTACGGCGTGTTACCTAATTTCTTTCATTTTTTTAATCCTTTATAACTTTTTTAGCTTTAAATATTTTTTAATTCTGTAAAAACATTTCTACAGCAACTTTTTATGTAAATTGCAGATATAATTTTAGTTTTTCTCGGGTTGTGCATTTTTTGATTTCTTTATTTACTTTTGAAAATTTTAAGTAGAACACTCTATATATTTTTTCACCATTAAAATGGTTAAAAAAATACCTTTTAAAAATGTGTCATACTCTATATTTCTTCTCAACTGTTTCTGATATATTGCATTGCATTTGTTATTTATGACTGATATTGGTTAGATAGTAGGCCATGAAAAAGAAATTATGTTTTACTCTAAATAATTTTGTTAAACCTTTTGTTTTTTTTTGGGCTGCAATGACGGAAAATCATTTTTATTAATAATTTAATAACGCAAGTAAGGGTAAATATAATCTTGTATTATAAGTATTTTAATTTATTATGTTAATATTTTGCCCTAGAAACAATTTGATCAGGTTTAGTAAAAGATGACCATGAAAAACAAACACAAGCTTAATTTGAACCCTTTTAGCTAAAGCTGGCATTTGGTTTCCATGGTTATCTTTAATTTACTAAAATATAAAAAAGAATGGTTGTTTGTTATATTAAATATTAACGTTTTAATAAAACCTGATTAAAAAGTTCCTATGGCAAAATATTAACCAAATACCCAAAAATAGGATTATTTTTTACCCCTATTTGCGTTAATAAATTATTGATAAAAATGGTTTCCCGTCATTGCAGTCAATAAAAACAAAAGTTATAACAAGATTCTTAAAGTAAAACATAATTACTTTTTCATGGCCTACTATCTAACCAATATCAGTCATAAATGACAAAATATGCAATATCTTAGAAACGGCTGAGAAGAAATATAAGGTGTACACATTTTTGAAACGGTAATTTTTTAAACATTTTAATAGAGAAAAAGATACAGGGTGTTCTATTTAAAATTTCAAAAAATAAATGAATAAGTCAAAAATGTGCCACCCTAGAAAAAACCAAAATTATACCTTTAATCTGCATAAAAGTTGCTGTAGAAATGTTTTTACAGAATTAAAATATATTTAAAACTAAAAAAGTTATAAAGGATAAAAGAAACTTAAGAAATTAAGAAGCACGCTGTAGCGAGTAAACGACGCAAGATAGCGAATTGCGGTTTTCACTAGTACATATGGCTTAAAAATTTGAGCCTCGTAAATGGGGGTCAGTTTTGTAAAACATACAGAAACATGAGTTGTTGCAAGTCTGGACGCGGCTTAATATATTTTTAATTATTTTAATCTGGAGAAATTTTGGACCATGTAGTCACAGAAAAATAGATGTGACTATTTTTTTATAGCCTCTACAAACTTGTCCAAAGTTTACAAAAGTCCATATTAACTATTTTGTCCCAAGATTATCAACCAAAATATTTTCGGTATTATTGATATAGAACTAAAATGCTTGACAAAACAATGAGTACTTGTTGGTTAGTGCGTTAGATGCCCCTTAGTTTTCCTATTAATTAATTATTAATTAATTATCCCTAGATAATTATTATTAATACAAAAGACAGAAGTTGATGTGCTGGTTGATACTATTAGCGAAGTAAAAATAGCACTTGATTTTTATATATTTTATACTTACCATATCACATCTAGTTTTTGTGTTATATTTTTTTTTCAAAAAGTTTTTTAAGGGATCTACGGCAAATCAACCAACGAAAATATATTGATTGTGTGATATTTAATTTTTAGTAAAAGCCACCCTCGGCTCATTTTAAAAATAGGCTTTAGAATATAAATACGATATTTATATTATATATATACATATACATATATATATATATATATATATATATATATATATATATATATATATATATATATATATATATATATTTAAACAAATCTGTAGAGGCTTTACTTGTTTTTTCCAGGGATTCCTTGGTTCAAAATGTATCGTTTTATCGCATTTAAAACCAAAAATTAAAAATATTTAAATATTACATTTTAAAAAATAGCAAATTAAGTGTCATTGTACTTTAATTATTTTTTTAAATTAACAAGTTAGAATATACAGGGGCTCCTATTTAAAATAATAAATTTAAGGTGTTGCTGTCAAAAACAGAAGTAACAGAAAATAACTAAATAGTTGAAACTATACATATTTACGCTATACACATTTAAGCGATAAACGTTAAATATGTTAAAACGTTGCTCTTGATATATCTAAAGCTTTCGACCAAGTCTGGCATGACGCACTTCTTAATAAACTTCCCTCCTACGGTCTTCCAACTAAACTCTGCTCTTGGCTCTCCAGTTATCTTTCTAATCGACGTATATCAGTCATTGTTGATGGCCACTCTTCAAGCTTTCACGAAATTAATGCTGGAGTGCCTCAGGGTTCAGTACTAGCACCTAACTTTGTTTCTTCTTCACATCAACGACCTTCTTTCTTCCACAACCAATCCCATTCATAGTTATGCTGACGATAGTACCCTTCACTCCACTTCTCAGGTTCCCAAACCAATCTCTTAACCCGACTTGGAAAGCAAACGCAGGGCGATGCAGACATCTCTTTCACAGGATCTCATTTTGATATTGGATTGGGGCACCAAAAATTTCGTTCAATTTAATGCATCCAAAACACAATCGTGTTCCTTGTCGCGAAAAAAATCATCAAACACTCAGCCTTTGCTTATGAGTGGCCAGGTTTTGCAGAGCGGGGACAAATTTAACCTTGTGGGCGTTACATTTGAGAATAACCTTAACTGGCATAAACACATTGTATTTATAGCCACCGCGGCTTCAAAAAGCTTGGATTTCTTTTCCGAGCCAAAAATATTTTTCTCCTTCCAATTTATACACTCTGTATGTGTCCCAAATTCGACCCTCTCTGGAATATCGTTCTCATGTCTGGGGAATGGCATCCCCTACAACCCTCAGCATATTTGATGCCATTCAAAGAAGGGCTGTTCGTCTTATTAATGATCCTTTACTTACTCAAAGACTTCCTTCTCTTGCCCATCGTCGAGCTGTGGGAGATCTATCGCTCTTCTATAGATACTTTTAAGGTTTCTGCTCGGACGAATTATCCAGTATAGTCCCTCCTCTTGCAGCTTCCAACAGAGAAACTCGTGGTGCCGCACGTATGCATTCCTATACGGTTCAATTGGACAGGCCCCGAACTTCCCATTTCGTTCTTTTTATCCCTCGAGTTTCTAGACTGTGGAACCTACTGCCAGCGGAGGTCTTTCCTTCTCCACCAAATCTTCAAGTTTTTTAGTCCCGTGTTAACAAACTTCCTCTTACCCTGCTTAAGACACCCACGGTACGTTAGTATTTAGGCTTACAGCCTTCGTGGATTGTCCAAAGATTAAAAAAAAAGAAATAATGCCAATATCTGAAGAATAAAGTTATAGAATTGAGCCACTTGCTGGGACACCCGGGGCTTATCCAGAAGAATATTTGATTTAAAATTAATATTTGAATTTGTATATGGTCAAATAATATTTCAGGACTTCTTATTTTTACTGTAGTATAACATTATACAACGAACGGGTCAGGTTATTTATCAAAAATAAATATAATGGAAGGTAGATCTACGATAAAAATGAGTGAGTGGTATTATTAATGTGTAAATCCCAGTTTTGTTAGCTGTAATAATGGGATATTTGCGTTTATTTTTATTTTATAAGTAGCCTTAATGGTAAAAAATATGTTTAATTTTTTCTCCGGATTAGTTTATATTAAAAAATATCGGTTTTTCCGTAATAAGGGAATAAAAACATTTTGTCTTTGTTGACAAGGACAAAAATGTAACTCTTCATAAAGTTACTTTTTCCCGATAAAAAGGTATTTCTCTTGCCCGGATATTTATTTTCGTAAGTAAAGGTAAATATTAGCTTTGTTCGCGGGTCTAGTAATGAACTGATTCTGAACCAGAACCGAACTGGTTTAGAATTGTTTTAAAGCGCATGTCTAGTTATTTATTAGTTCGGAATTTTTATTTACCGCGAAAGATTTTCTATACAGCTGAGGATGTATTCTAACCTAGCCTTTTGGTTAGGATTTTTCATGGTTAAATTGGATACTACATAAAAACAAAATTAATTCAAACAAAAACGTAAATTGTTATACTGTCGAAAGCCACTCGAGGTCTCTCGGCGGAAGATGAGGGATTCCCTGCCTCCTCTCGTTTTTAACATAAGTATGTGTATTTAACTAAAGATAAAATTCAAACAACAAGAAATGGTAGAATCTTGTAATATGGTCTATATTTTTTAATTAAATCTATATTTATTTTATTGCATACATACATTCATACGGAATACAATTAAACATCCTTTGTTTATATACGCTCAGAATCACAAAAATATAAAAAAATATTTAACAGGTATCTTAATCCGCTTAAAAAGTGAGAGAAACAAATAAACTGTAATACAACGGTTTATTTCTGTACCACAAAAACAGAAAACAGCTGACCATATCAACCATGCGCATGAAATTCCGAACTGAACTTTTAGTTCCAACAAAAATCCCAGGACTGCTAATCAGGTTACGAACCGGTAACGAACTGATTCCATTGTAACCCGCGATCACAGAACTGTTCGAACTAAAAATTCAGGATTTTACTAACCGCGAACGCTACTTTTTTCACTGCGCATGCAGTTCAATCAAACCCGCGAACAAAGCTATTTATTGTTAGAATTTTTTATTATGCGAAACTTAAGGTTCAAGTACCGTCAGATATTTTTAACTTTATAATATTTTAAAATAAGAATTTGGCAATAAAACTTGATTCCAAATTTTTAATTCAAATCCGCCAAATTACAGAATACCATTGACAGATATTTAATACTTATTTTAAAGGTTTCCATAGCAATGCAGCTTTAAGTGTCTTTTTACATAAAACAGCCTACTAGTTTATTAAAACTTTAAATTTCACATTATTAATTTTCTGACCTAAATATATTGTAATAATACGTTTTTGTTTTTTAACATTAAGTTGTTGGTTTTCCCGTTACAGAAAAATAATAGAGAATTATTGTAAGTTGCCTTATTATGCTCGGGAATCATTAATACCGGCCTTATTTAAATAGTGCTAATACCCATAATTTAGAGTTATTGCAAATCATGTTGACAGTACCATTAACCTATGAAAAAGGGGAAAAATAGGTAGTTTTTCTTTATTGTTTTGTGCTGTAGGGTTTTTAACACAATTACATAAATACATTTGAAAAGCAAGGTTTAAGTACTTTTACTAAAAACTTTTCGATTTTGCGATCGGCAGCCGTTCGGTTAGACGAACAGTCCCGAAGTTAAAATAAGGCCAAAAATAAGGCACGACAAAAACCGACACATTTAAAGCCAGGCACTATATTTATTAAGGGAGTCCTTATCCTACTAGTCTAAGAGCCCGTGGGAGATCGTCCTTCACCGATCTGATAACCAGATGAGACGTATTTTTATTAAATATTTTTTATAAACAATTATGCCTAAAATTGCTTGCCTATCGAAAAGTGCTCATGACTATTTTTAATTAAATAAACTTTTATCGATTTTTTTTCATCACCTTCATACTTTTGATAACCAAATGAAATTAATTTCACTGATAGTTTTTAATACACAGAATATGCCTCGGTATGCTTGCCTACTCATTTCAGTGTATAACTACCTGGCAAGCAGGTGTAAACAGGTAAATCAAAATAGGTGACTCCATCGATCTGATAACTTATCGAAAGTTATCTCAAATTTTAGATTATTTTATTTCAAAATCAGAAATATATACTTGCCTGCGAAAAATCTTACTTAAAGTACTATTGCCAGCCTAAAAACTTTTAGAATTTTAACCACTTGATAGGTGCGACAGAGAAAGTAGACCGGCCGAGGTCCGTGTGATAGAACAGGACACAACATAGCAGCTGCTCGCTGCCTCACCGTAGAATATATCCGAGTGCGCATGCTCGTGCACATGTGAGTGACGGAGACAGCATTTATTTACACTTGTCAGTAATTTTGAACTCCAATTTATTATTACTAATTTCGATCACAATTTTGATATTATTTCAAACTATACATACTTACAACTATGCAATAATCAAAAATAAATAATTTTATGTATTATTATATTAATATATTAGTAAATAAAAAAAAATAATTCAACGAAACTTTTTATCATTTTAAAGTTAAATTTTATTGTAAAATTTAAAAATTAAATAAAAATCTATCTTCTTTATTTAAAATTAAATAATGAATAATTTATTTATTATTTTAAATTAAATAAATGTCGTAAAGCGGGAAAGAATAAATGTTACTTTTAAACAACATGTTTTAAATGAATGTTCATTAAAGTCAATAATTTGTTTTTTTCACCACACACAAAACACTTTTTACTCATTTTTAAAATCACAATTCTTGAAAATTAATGTTATTTAGCACGTGTTGTCATTAATAAATGATTTCCGACTCCGACTATACACGAGCATGCGCACTCGGATATATTCTACGGTGAGGCAGCGAGCAGCTGCTATGTTGTGTCCTGTTTTATCACACGGACCTCGACCGCTCTACTTCTCTGTCGCACCTATCAAGTGGTTAAAATTCTAAAAGTTTTTAGGCTGGCAATAGTACTTTAAGTAAGATTTTTCGCAGGCAAGTATATATTTCTGATTTTGAAATAAAATAATCTAAAATTTGAGATAACTTTCGATAAGTTATCAGATCGATGGAGTCACCTATTTTGACTTACCTGTTTACACCTGCTTGCCAGGTAGTTATACACTGAAATGAGTAGGCAAGCATACCGAGGCATTTTCTGTGTATTAAAAACTATCAGTGAAATTAATTTCATTTGGTTATCAAAAGTATGAAGGTGATGAAAAAAATCGATAAAAGTTTATTTAATTAAAAATAGCCATGAGCACTTTTCGATAGGCAAGCAATTTTAGGCATATTTGTTTATAAAAATATTTAATAAAAATACGTCTCATCTGGTTATCAGATCGGTGAAGGACGATCTCCCACGGGCTCTTCTACTATACCATGCATCTGCGCAAGCTCAGATGTCAATATAGGGCCGGTATTATTAGTGCCTGGCCTTATTTCACTGTAAAATAATTCTCTAATGTATTATACACAGGAATAATTCTGGATTGTAGCTCGAAGCCAGAGGCGAAGTGAATGGATACAAAAACCAAGACCTTATTTTCGTTGTATAATAAAGATTTACTTTTTTGTGATTTTTTAATTTTTTTTTGTAATTTCTTAAATTGATTTTTATAAACTAATTTCTTATTTTGTACACCTTAAACAAAACGCTTTTTAGTTTATATTGAACAATTCATGTGCTGAAAAGTTTAAAGCTATGTATGTTGTAGGTGTTACTAAATTCTACTTTTAAGTTGTGAGGAGTACCAATTTTTTACAGTTTGGTATTACTTTTTAATAAAAAATAAACAGGTCATTATATAGTTTAGTCCTTACTAGAGAAATAACTATAAGGAAGTGGCGTAGCGTGCCTTAAACGGGCCCTGTATCACAAATGAGTAAGGGGCTCAAAAACATTTTTGAACACCCACAAAAAGGGTCCCCACGTTCCAAACACCACTGTTTTTCTTATTTTGTTTCTTCGTTTCCCTGAAACTTTTCCAGCACATAACTTTTTTGCTTACACACGTTTGGCGGGCCCCTGTACCCCGGGGGCTCCGTATCATTGAAACGGCTGATAAGGCGCGGCGGTAGCGACGCCCCTGCTGTTAGGTTTATTTTTTTGATTTGACATTTATACATGATGTGCAAGAGGTATTAAGATACTACATATATGCCTTTTGTATATTATACAAGTCCTAAAGTCCGTCGCCCCCTTCCAACTTCTGAACCGTTCGGTATATTTCATAAAACTTAAAACAGCATTTTATGACCAAGGTCTCGCAATTTTTGACATATCAATGACAGCTCTAGATGTCAAGGAGACAGCTGAACGCCATATTGCGAAAAAAAATATAAGGAAAGGAGGGTCTTGTGGCACATCATCTTTTAAGCTTCGACAGGTACTTTACAACCCTAGAATATAAGTCAATACCTTCACCTATCACAAAATGGCGGTACTTTTAAAATTACCTAAATACTGATTTGGATGGCCATATTTCAAAGTAATTGCTAGATATACCTAATATGGTATTTTTTAGCTCTTTTAAAGATCTTTTAATGCTGATACCAGTGGTAACATACAGGGTAGCAATAAAAGTATATATTTTTTTAATGACGAACCCTGTATATTATAACACCATTAAAAAGATCTTTAAAAGAGCTTTAAGAAAATAATACATTAAGTACATCTAACTCTTATTACTTTCGGAAATATGGCCATCGAAATCAGGTAATAAAGTAATTTTAAGAGTACCGCCATTTTGTAGTAGGTGAAGGTATTGACTTTATATTCTAAGGTTGTAAAGTACCTGTTAGGAGCTTTAAAATGATGTGCGACAAGACCCCTTTCCTTTTAATTTCTTTTCGCAATATGGCGCCCAGCTGTACCTCCTAACATTTAGAGCTGTCATTGATATGTAAAAAATTGGAGATCTTGGTCATAAATTATTGTTTCAAGTTTAATAAAAATATACCGAACGGTTCAAAAGCTAGAAGGAGGGCGACGGACTTTAGGACCTCACTGTATAAAGTATTATGGTAAAAAGAGCGTCAGAACTTTAAAATTGTATTGTACCAATATTGCTTAGAATTATGTCACCAAACTATCATAGTTGTGTTCAGTAATGTCTAGCAAGTTATTATGGAGTGACACATGATTCTACATCGTGTAAAAAATTATTAAAAATTAAATTTTTAAATTTATCATTAGAAGGCGGGTTATTTCTGAGAATTGTGTAATGTGAACTGGCCGCCAAGGTCAAGCAATCTCACAGCCTTGGATTATTTTCTGTGATGCTACCTTTAATCCGAGATTTACGAGAATATGTCCCGAACGATTTGTGACCTCAAGCAGAACATTTCACGCACCATTACAAATTAACAGGGTAATATGATTAAAAAGCAATTAGAAATTGGGCTTCAGAAATCCTTTCAACTGAACAAAGTAGAGGAATATATTTAAACAATCTAATTTTAAAAACTTTATGCTATAAATTTATTTTTTAATAAGATAAAAATTACTTACATTTTACTCTTTAGCTATTACTCAGTGGCATTTTAAAGTTCTGAAGCTATTATTGGTAAACCCTTTATTATAGAGGATGCTTCTTAACTACAGTGCGAAACTTAAGGGGGTGCTTTCTTACGTCTTTTTTTCCACATTTAGAATACCATTACTAATCGTGCTCACTTTGTTGTTGCTTTACTGGCGTATACAGGGTGTTTCTTAGCTACGGTATTTTTTACGTGTGATTTTTTATAAATTAATATAAAAAAGAGTTCATATAAATGTGTGACCGGACTTGCTTCATTTTTGAGATACAGGGCGTTTATGTTATTAAAAAATAAATTTTTGAAATATTTTAAAAACCATTTAACCAATTTTAATTTTTTATTTTAATAAACTTATTTAATGTTACAATGCGCTTTTAAACCTCTAACTAGATAAATATTTTAAGCCCAGTGGCGTGTCAGTGGGCACAACAGTCAATATTATTGGGAAAAATAGTACGACACTGGCTTTTTATAAAGTTTTAATTTTTCGCATCTAGCTTTGTTTTCTAAAAAAAGATTAGACATTTTCAGACATTTTTTTTTCAAAAAAGTACCTGCCCATAGACAATATAATATAAAAAAAATATTTGACTTAAAATAAGTGGGCAGTCATGTATTTAATCGATAATCGTCATTTTTCTCATTTACTGAAGTCACAATTGTTTATTTTTAGAATGACTTTAAGTTACAATAAGCAAAAGAAGGAAGATACGAAGAAAATAAAATAGAATAAAAATTTTTAACTCTTAATTGTTTAGTAGAAAAAATATATAAAAACTGTATAAAAAAGTCAGTGACGTACTTTTTTTCCCGATAATATTGGCTGTGGGTGCCCACCAAGACGCCCACTGGACAGAATAATCTTAATTTAGGTAACTTAATAATAATTAATAAGTGATGTGTAATGTTTATTGTAAAAAACTAATTTTATTTAATAATGGCCGAAAAGTTGCCATATAACGTCAAAAAAATGGCCGGAAAAATAGCAGCTATGCCATAATCTCCTTAATAAAAATTAACTCTTATTTTCTAACGTTTCAATTTTTCTAGGTTACAGTAGTTACGGCAGTGGTTACGGTACTGGATATGGAAGTAATAATTATGGCTCCAGTTACGGTCACGGAGGATACAGCGACCTTGGAGGTTACAGCTCTGCTAATGATCATACCTACACACACAGCCATACAGTAAAAACTGTAACTCAACATGTTCCTGTTGCCGTTCCACAACCTTACCCCGTAACTGTTGAGAAACAAGTACCAGTACCTCAGCCTTACCCAGTGGAAGTTCCTAAACCCTACCCTGTACCTGTTCACGTTAAAGTACCTGTAAGTATAAATAGGGTGTTTCAAAACAGCTACGAAAAATTCTGAGAGCAGAGACAAGAATGAGACGAGCAACTAAATGTAAATAAATTATCCGAGAGAGAGATAGCTGCTGGGCCTTCCTTGTCTGTCTTCAAGGAAGGCAAACGCAGATGGCGCGTGAGTCGACTTTATCGTTTGCCCGCCAAATTCAAATTATATAGCTGTGCTATTTTTGCCCTTAATGTTAGGTACTTGTTTTTGTTTCCTATTAAAATAAAATATTGGGGTTTAGTTCAATAATTACACACACCTAATTAAAAATGTCATTTATTTGGTTTTTATAAAGATTTTTTCCATACCCATGTCAATATTACCTTAAATTATCTGTTGAAAAGCACAAATTTAATATATACACTGTGATCACTAATAAAAGTCAATTTTCAAAGTCCAATTAAAGGTAAAAAACCACGAAACACACAATAAATCACAGAAAATGTAAACAAACTGTCCAAACAAATCGGCCATTGAAAAATATCAAAGACAAATATCGAATAACATTTCGGCGTGACTGCCTGCGGCAACGTTGTCAAGTTAAAAATATTCGATTCATGGTATATTTTCTTCTCTTAATTAGATGTGAGCCAAAAAAGGACATTAAAGTTTACATGCAGAAATTGTAAACAACTTGGCAACCAGGGCAAAGCGATGATTGCTCCATCTACGATAGCCTGCAATGATGAAAGACAAAGACCTATTTATTGGAACTTGCGTTAAACCAGAAAGAGATAAATAAAATGGACAAATTGTTAGGACCAGTTACTCGTCTCATTGTTGTCTCTGCTGAGAGATGATTTCTTGTTTAAAATAAAGGGCAGTTTGTTGTACAAACGTTGTGTCAAAAGAAAACCATTTTTATTGTATATCTTTAAAACGAAACGCCATTAGGGGTGTGCGAATAATTCAAACTTACGAATTATTCATATCGAATCAA
The DNA here is from genome assembly GCA_014170235.1 of Listronotus bonariensis. Lineage (NCBI taxonomy): Eukaryota > Metazoa > Arthropoda > Insecta > Coleoptera > Curculionidae > Listronotus > Listronotus bonariensis. Next base: position 208,077 of record JACEGR010000598.1, read on the forward strand.
ATATCAATATTTGATTCGAAACTCGAATCGTATAATTTGTTATTTCGAATTATTTCAAGTTCCCGAATAATTGAAAAAATTCTAATAATTCAAAAATCTCAAATAATTCAAGAAATTTCAAATAATTCGAATTTTTTCCTAAAAATTCGTATTATTACGAATAATTGTAACTAGTAATCGCGAATTTTAAAGAATATTAAATTTAGGATTTGTTATGTTTGATATTTAAATATAAGTTTGACAAATAATATACATTTAATTTGAACCCTAAGATTTAATTACATAAATAAAACAATTATTAAAATAATTTTTTGGAGCTAAGAAAATATCTTAATTTTTGAGCTAAAAAACTATTCTTGTTCTTAAATATTTTTCTTAGATCAATAATTTTATTTTTTTGTTTTGTATTAAGAAAGGTATCTTATTCCGGATGGTTTCCTTAAGTCCAGCGTTTTGCCCTTGAATCAAGTAATTTTTTTATCACTGTGTGTGAGTATAACCTTTTTCATAACTTTTTTTTAAAGTAAATTAAAAATTATAAAAAGGTAAACTGAGTTACTGAGATCAATATATATTAAAATTAAGCAATTTTCTTCTTCGGATAAATAATTTTTAGTCAATGGGTTAGTAGAATATTTTGATGCCCAGTGTTATTGAATCTCAATTGAATAAAATAAAGAATCCATTCACATCTTAATAATTAGTGAATAATTGGCATTATTCGTAAATTTTCAAAATTTTTTGAATTATTCGAAATTTTTCGAATTATTCATCATATTTCGGATAATTCAGAAATTAAAATTATTCGATTTGAATTATGAATCGAATATTAATATTCGATTCGATTTGATGCGAACGATATTTGCACACCCCACAAGGCTTTACAACAATGAAATTCTATAAAAATATTACTCTTATAACAACACCTTTTGTGCATAATTAAATTTTAAATTTAAAACAGTTTTTGTAAATTAGACACACAACGCTCTGTTATCCAAATAGTGGCTTTAAAAAACGAGCCATTTTGTCACATTTAACAAAACAATTGTAAAATTTATTTTAATTATTTAGTTAGATTTTACACCCCATTGGATCATCCAAACTAAAAAATTTTTCTCTTGTTAGAATGTTAGAATTGCTGTAGTAATCAAAATTGTTTGTTTTTGTATTAAATTTTTATTATATAAGGAAAAACGTTAAACACGTCAATTCATAATTTTTGGGGAAACATTTTGTCGCCACTTTCATTCCTTTAGCAAAGGTAAGACTCACCCCGAAAATCTTAAATAGATAGATGGGTCAAGTGATACTTCTTTTAAAGATCTCTCGACCGTGATTATAACTGCTATAAGTTTGACGTATCTGCTATTATTCCCGTTGATATGACAGCTTGTCACAATTTTGTTTTTTATTTTTTTTGTTATGTTTATATATATATATATACCTATAAATACTTTTAAGTAAGGGAATATGATAAGGAGTGAAACAATCTTTAAAATTAAATTAATTATTCTTTCTGGCAAAGGTGTGATTTACCTCTTAAATTTTATGGGTGAGTGAGATAGACTATTTAATATCTCTTTTAAAGATTTAAGTTTTAGCATTTCCCCTAGTTTAAAGTAGCTTGTTCTTACAGGTATTTTAATTTTATAAGTTAAAAATATATCAAAATCAAAATGTGTCAAGCTGTCATATCAACGGAAATAATAGCAGAAACTTTAAACTTGGCAGTTGTAATCAGGGTCAAAAGACCTTTAAAAAAGGTACTACTATTTCTATTTAGGATTTTGGGGGTAAGTCCCACCCCTGCTAGAGGATTGCAATTCAGGGGGTGAAAGTGGCAAAAATGTTTTCTTCAAATCAAAATTGGACGTGTCCAAACATTTTTCCCGAAATAACCTGAAGTTTTCAAAATAAGTTCTATATCGTTTTTAAATGGCTGCCCTGTAAATCCAACCTACCTGTGGACACGTTTCTGATACCACACCAACCTGTGCTATAACATAAACTCATTGGTATTTTTTGGATTTTACCGAGCAGTAGAGTTATAATATTAAGATTCTATACAAAGATAGGTACTTAAATTGGTCGCCTACATAATTCTGGATATTTGAATTTAGAAAACAAAACAAATTCTTATTGTATATAATGTAATGTAAATTTGTACTCTATTTTTTAGGTCGAAGTACCAAAGCCATACCCTGTGACAGTGACCAAACATGTTCCTGTACCTTATGAAGTTAAAGTACCTGTTGAAGTTCCCAAGCCATACCCTGTAACTGTTACCAAAACCGTTCAAGTACCTGTAGAAAAACCGGTTTATGTTAAGGTACCAATAATAAAGAGTTTCTTAGATTATTTTTTTAACACGACATTATTGCAAGTGTTGGATCTTTTTCTTAATCACTTTTAATTTACTGCCGGTATTAGCAGAAACGCCGTATGTGCAAATAAGTTGAAACGGAGAGCGAAGTAAATCGTATTTAAAGTACATTGTCCAGCCGTACCAAAAGATTTTCAAATCCTTTTTTACTGCATTTTTTTTCAAAACGCCGATAGATAGATGAGGTATTTTTCTTAAACAGCCAGTAGATATGGCGTTTATCCTGAGCTGTTTAATATTATAACATATTTCGTTTTTCGTTTTAGATATTGCATTTTAAAGTTTTTTCGTACGATAGGGCGTTTTCACTAATTTGGCGAGCAAATAATGTAATTTCAAACTTATTGATGTAAAAAAACAAAAATTGACCAAGTGCAGATATGTTCCTTGTCGCGAAAAGAGTCATCAAATACTCATCGTCTACTTATGAACAGCCAAGTTTTACAGAGCAAAGACACCTTTAATCTTGTGGGCGTCACATTTGAAAGTAACCTTAACTGGCATAAACACATTGTATCTATAGCCACGGCAGCTTCAAAAAGCTTGGATTTCTCTTTCGAGCCAAAAAGTATTTTTCCCCTTCTAATTTATACACTTTATATGTGTCCCAAATCCGACCTCCCTTGGAATATTGTTCTCATATCTGGGGCATGGCGTCCCCCACAACCCTAAGCATTCTTAATTCTATTCAAAGAAGAGCTATTCGTCTCTATTAATGATCCTTCACTTACAGAAAGGGGCCCATCGTCGGGCTGTGGGGGATTTGTCGCTTTTTATAGGTACTTTCACGGCTTTTGCTCTGAAGAACTGTCCAGTATAGTTCCTCCACTCACGGTTCCCAACAGAGAAACTCGTGGTTCCGCGCGTATGCATCCCTATACGGTCCAACTGGTTAAGCCCCGAACTTCCTACTTTGTTCGTTCTTTTGTCCCTAAAGTTTCTAGAATGTGGAACCTGCTGCCCGCGGAGGTCTTTCCTTCCACCCCAAATCTTCAAGTATTTAAGTCCCGTGTCAACAAATTCCTCTTACCTTGCTTAAAACTCCCACGGTACGTTAGTATTTAGGCTTTTAGTCTTCGTGGTTTGTCCAAAGATAAAAAAATTTCGTTTCTGTTAATCTCGGCAGTATAAACATGGCGATTTGAAACGCTTACCCTAATCCAAAAAGCAGTAATGACTCTTGAGTTTTTGACATTATTCGCACGAAAATGATGATGGAAAGTTTTCATTTTTTGTACGCCAGGGTTGTATGGGAAAAATAACTTTTATCTTAATGTCAGAAATTCATACCCATCTTAAGTAGCAGCGGAGTTCTAAAAATATCTCCCTATAACCGGTGACCCGGGTTCAAATCACCAGCCGGAAAGACATTTCTAAGTAGTAATTAGGCGCTTTAAAATACAAAAACTGTATGTTTGAGTGCTTGGACAACGTTGATGAAACAGAGAAAAAAAGATGGGTAAAATATCTAAAAACTCGTTACCACGGTACTCTGGTATTTATGCATCAAGACTTTGTGGACTGCCTCACAAGAATACCTCTTAGACCCTGTCTTTATCCCAAAAATAACACGATAAATATTAATAAATGAAAAACCAAATTTTTGTTTTAACAGTTTCTACAGACTGTTCACGAATGGGGTTTACAAGAGAACAAATGGACTAAAACTTTCATTTTTTGAAAAAAAACATCTTAAAATATGTTCTTGTGAAAAAATTTGATTCACAAATAGAAAATGTTAAACTTCAAAAACATAATTTTTTAAATAATAAACCACCATTATTTTTAATTTTTAGGAAAGACATCATTTGGAAAATTTATTTATAATAGCATTTTAAATGTCGGAATTAATGATACAGGGGTATTAAAAACTTTCAAGAAACATATTTTAATAAAAATTGTTATTTTAAATTTTTATGGTAAAATGACCAAAAAACTCCCATTATTTGCTTTATAAACACCTGCTTGAAAAATCAAGATACTTTACTCTTGCAAAAAAATCATGTTTTTCAACGTTTTGCGAACCCTCTAAACAAAATTAAGATTTTCTCTTTGTGAATCCTACTTTTTACAAGCAAAAATTTTTATGGAGAATTACTTTTTTCAAAAAATTAAATTTTTGTTCCATTTCGTCGGTTTAAAGGTAAAAGTCACCAGGTAAAATTTTTGCAAAATAGAATAGTAAAGCAGATGTAAGTCAATTGTAGTAAAAGTTAATTATATAAAAATCTTAAAATTTACATTTATGACTTCTATCAAGATTTAATAAAATATTAAATATAAAAATGATGATGATCCTTTGTTTTGTTTTTTGTCACGAACTTTGCATAAAATCTATGTCATACCTAAAATATTAAATGTTAATTGGTGAGTTTTACCTTTGAACCGAAGATTTGTCCTCTTGTAAACCCCATTTGGGGACAGTCTGTATATCGCTTTTTAAAAACGACAAAAATTCTTAAAATTAATACGTTTAAACCTAGTCTTTATTATCAAAAATGATTGATGGGATTTTTAAGACACTATGTAATTTTTTTAGGTTCCTACTCCTGTTCATGTACCTGTATATGTAAGTGAGTCCTACCATAGCGGATCAAGTGGTTATGGTACCTCTGGATTAGGTTACAGTTCTGGATATGGCTCTGGTTACAGCCACGGTTCTGGATATGGTTCAGGTTACGGATCCTCTAATAATGGATATACTTCTGGATACGAATCTTATGGAGCGGATAGCTCCAGCTATGGAAGCGGATCTGGATGGTCAAGCTCTGATTCTAATGGTCTCTTAAATTCGTATATACCAAGTAGTGTGAATGGCTACTCCTCTAGTTATTCTTCCTCTTGGTAAAAACGTAATTTATGTCTATCACATGTTGAAAATGTATAAAAATAATTAGACTGTCTTAAAAAATAAAAAGTTAAAGCAAAATGAGTATATTTATTTTTTATACAAATATAAATTTGGCAAAAAACGATATTTCTTTTCAAGAATTTTTTAATATGTAGGGTATCTGTCTTTTTTTTTTTTTTTTTGATTTTAAACTGAAATCGGCACGTTACTTGTGGCTGTAAAAAGTATGCAGTGGGTTAATAATTAAGAGAATAAAGTAAAAATATATATATTTAAGTACAAAATGTAAAACATGGAACAGGTTCGGCGAAAATGGTTACAGCGGTTTTATTTCTGTATCACAAAATTACAACTCTTAATCCAACCTTTCTAAAATAATTATTAAGTCAAGAGGTAGTAGTGGTAGCAGCGTAAGCTTTTCAAGAAAATGTAAAATAACTTCCAAAATAAACATTCTAGGCGTATTATCATTATTATTAAACGGAAATATTTTGACATAGGTTTATTTGAACTTATCTTCTTAAAATTACGTAAGGATTCACACTCCAAAGTATTAGCATCTAATTCTGAAACACCTTGTATGCTATGTGCAAGCTCTGGAATTTAGGCTGAAGGTTCGCCCTTTGTCCAAGCTGAATCATCTGTTCCATAACAATTTCCTAAATTACCTTAAGTTCGTCAACTGTCAGGGTTTGTCTGGAAAGTTGGAATGGATGAACTTTTTGCGTTCCGCTGTCTGTCTGAGGATGGCGTGTTATCAGCTTTTTTCTGACTTTTTGAATTTTTAGAGGTTTTACTTTCAGGGGAGCCATCTTCCGACCAGACCCGTTTGGCGGTTGATAAATAAGAATAGCAAATCATTTAGGGTTTTTTCTTATTTATTCTAGTTTTCATAAGGTATCCAAACTTTTTCGGACTTTGTCCCTTAGTTTCAGAGGTTGCCTCAGTTCTTCATCGTTGCTATTTAAAAGCTTTTCTTAAGCTTCTTGTGTTTTTAAGGATGGCTGTGTGGCCTCTGTAGTTTTCATCTAAATAGAGATAAGAGATGTTGTCTTCTTCCTATCTAGACTAAGAGGGTTGCAACCCTTCTGTCGTCTCTTGAACCAGGCGGCTAAAGCATTCACTGTTTGTGCTTTAATTTTTTTACCTGCTTTATATAAGTCCCACGAGTAGCGGAGGAAATAAGACACCTGTAGCAATACGCCGCTAGGCACAGAAGGCTAATTGATACCGGGTGTCGCCTGGTTCCCGCCGTCAGCGATGGTAGTGATCAACCTTGGCATGGCTTGCCTGGCATTGCCGACAATAACTGAATTTACTGGTAACACACAAAAAATATCTACGATATGGGTGCAAGGACATCAAGGAGTGGAGGAAAATAAAATTGCCAGTCAACTAGCCAAATAGGTGCACATTTCCAGTTTTACACACTGGAACGATTTTGCGGCATAACAGGAGGTGATCTAAAGAATAAAGAACTCAGAGAATAGAAACAGACGAAATAACTTCCTGGAATAACGCTCCAGATCAAACACAAGCAAAGAGATTTATCTACTTATAGCCTAAATGCACTAAAAATAAATTAGAGCTTAAAAGGAACCAACTTACTTTGTGACAGGACACGGCGCTCTGAGGTATCACCTTGAAAAGATGGGAAAGACCGACAACAAACGCTATGGGTTTTGTGATCCATCGAGCAAAATTGCAGATCATATACGTGCTGATGCACAGAATTATTACGCCAAAGGCTATAATATCTGGCAGAAGAATTCTTGACTCAAAGGCTATAATATCTGGAAGAAAATTTGACTCAAAAGATATAAAAGGCAGGCTTTCCGAAATATTGCCAGCTTTGCGAAAAGTTTTGGAATCGAGGAATTAACTAATGTGGAGTATTCCTCAGATATCTTTTAGGTCGAAGTGGGAGAAAAGCTTGATTAAGCCTAACGACCCCATTCATTACAATACAATACAATGTAAAGTTACATATAAAGTAGCTTAAAAAGGTTATTTTGTTTTAATTTACATAGGATACCCCAAGTTAAAAAATTGTCATACAGTTTTTTTCACCAAAGTATTTTTCGTTTTAGTGTCTAAAATATGTCATAACTATTTAACATTTTATAATTGTGATTTAATATTATAATGTAAAAATATATATTTTTACTGTTAACCTGAGAAATTGCTATTATTCTCACCCTTGGTAAATAATGCCAATAAAAAAACACCTGGGTATATAATAAGAACAATTCTATATATAATAAACAAAAACACCTAGGTGAATTATGAAAACAATTTTATAATTTTAACTTAATTATTAACTAGAAGTAGGAAGTTAATGTTAGCAGTGAAAAAAAGTTCTATATATTATACCTCGGGTGAGAAAGCTATTATTTACCTAGTACATTATATTCCTCGGCGCTACGCGCCTCAGTATATAAAAATGCTCGGTAAATAATAGCTCATTTTTCACCCTAGGTATATAATATACTAATATACCATTAAGTCATTTACTGGCTTTTTAGATGGCGCACCTATGCCTTAACGATCTCGGGGAGCCCTATTTTCAGCAGGGTGTCCCATTTTGGTTGTCCCTTATGGGAAACTTGGAAACCATAAGAGATATTAAAAATCCGATACCCCATCCTCGAGCTCTTTTTTGGAGAAAACATTTATGGTAAAAACAGATCATCGCTATCGCGAAGCGTTTCAGAGATACAGGGTGATTCTCGATTTTTTCACTTTTGAAAAGGCCCTGTAGCTTTGTTGTTATTACAGATACGAGAAAACTAATTGCACATTATACAGACACTTTTTTCCGTAGAATCCAGTGGCGTAGCCAAAAATTTTTTTGAGCTGTCATTTTTGACATATGACCCAAACATGTTTTTTTTTATTAGGGACACCCTATAAATGATTAGGTAATTAAATTGCTTGTTTTTTTCTGATTAAAATAATATATCATAGTAGGTGGTTTAATAAATTTTTACGTCAAATATTGGAAAAATTATGATTTTAAAGACGCAATTGCAGCTGTCGAATCTGTCTTTAAATTCCGTTTCGTATTTTGTTTTAAAAGGAATCCATCATCCCTTTACTCCGGAGACATTTCCGTAGAAAAAAACACAAAATTAGTTTTCTAAGCGACAATAATAAAGCAAAGTTGATATTACTCAAACACCAAAATTCACCAGTTTTTTTTTATTTTTTTTTGATTTTTTATTTTTTATTACATAGTTCTCCCGTGTCAGATCTTAATGCTCAACCTTACCTGCTCAGAGCAAAAACAAAAAAATTTAAAGTCCAGATTCAAAAAATCTAGAAAATTGCAGACACACCTGTATGAACTCTTTGATTTTTAATTTTTTATACAAACATGATATCAGTACTAATACAGTTACACTGGGTACTTTGTATGCCTCAAGATTCGTAAGCCGGGACGCTATGTGAATTTTTAAGTTTAAACACAGAAATAATTATTTTTTTTAATTTTTTAACACACTGTATCATTAATATATATATATATATATATATATATATATATATATATATATATATATTCTTCCTTATTATATATATTGTCCACCATAATTTCATCCTTATATATTCATAAATAAATTGTAGGAAATGTTTAAAGTTAAAATAAAAAAAATCATTTTAATTTTGAGACACCTCAGTATCATTTTTTATATAATATTATTTCTCACCATCACATTTATCAAATACCAAAATTTCATCCCTTTATTTTCATAAATAAAATTGTAGGAAATTTTTAAATTTTAAAAATAAAAAAATTATTTTAATTTTGAGACACACGTGTATCATTTTATTATGCGTATTAATAATCTTCTACATCATGTATATTATTTACCAAAATTTTATACTTATATATTTATAAATAAAGGGGTAGGAAATTTTTAAATTTTAAAATAAGAAAATGTGTCTTTAAAATCATAATTTTTCCAATATTTGACGTAAAAAATTTATTAAACCACCTACTATGATATATTATTTTAATCAGAAAAACAAGCAATTTAATTACCTAATCATTTATAGGGTGTCCCTAATAAAAAAAACATGTTTGGGTCATATGTCAAAAATGACAGCTCAAAAATTTTTTGGCTACGCCACTGGGATTCTCTCAGGAAAAAAAAGTATGTCTGCATAATGTGCCTAATTAGTTATCTGCGTATCTGTAATAACAACAAAGCTGCAGGCCCTTTTCAAAAAGTGGAAAAAAAATCGGGAATCACCCTGTGTCCTCTGGGACAATGCTTCTCGCGATAGCGAATGATCTGATTTTACCATAAGTGTTTTCCTCCACCAAAGAGCTCGAGGGATGAGGGTATCGGATTTTTAATATATCTCCTTATGGTTTCCAAGTTTCCCAGTAACTTTTTTATGGTAATAACAAAAAACTTAACAACATTTTGTTATTTTTTGTTAATTACAAACGCCATGGTTAATGTACTTATAAGCCCCTTGAAAAACATTATTTCTAGGCGTAATTTTAAATCGAATGAGCTATCGCACATATTGTTTGGAGTTTTATTTATATTTTTAACGTTTTTGAACTTGTTGACTAGACTAGATGGCAAAATAACGTCACCCTTTCTCTTTCTGTTAGAAACTGAAACTCTCTAGTAATTAAAAAGTAAATAATTAATTTATATATATACCATTTAGTATTATGGTTTTAATAAATTACTAATAACATATTAAATTAGCATAGCTAACTGTTTTTAGCCCATTTAAAATTCAGTAGATAATCTAAAGATCTGGCTTAAACGCATAACCTTCTTTTAAATATAAGTTTTGGTACATATTAAACAAAACATATACATTTATTAACATTTAAAAGACACTTAAAATAATGTTAGCATTTTTTTAAATTAAATGTCCTCGAAATATTCTTATAAACAATGAAAGGATTAATTTTTATTTTAGTTTTTAGTTTGGGTTTATTTCATCAATATGAGAATGCGATATTTGGTGGTACGTATTGCAAACAAAAAATAAAATTTAATAAGTACATCTAAACTTAAAATACTTTCTTAGCCTACTTTATAAAGGATTAAAAAATAATATAATGGTCTTTGCATATAATAATTGTTTATTGTTTTTATCCTTTTGTAAAACACTTATAATTCTCTCATATTCATCCAAAGAATAATATGAAACTTTTTATAACGAGTTAAGATAACTTTAGTAGTTTTTCTTTTATCTTAATTTTAAACATGAGATTTTTTGCTTCCATTATTGTTTTTTGTTGATTTAGAATTTTATTTCCAAAGTAAGTGTCCAGTAATGTGGAAACTTAAATTTTCTCATTGTTAATTAAAACCCCACGAATCTGATCTGGGCCCCTTATACCTAAAAAACAAGTATGTAGATATCGAATAAAATGGACCAAGCACAGTGGCTCATGGAAAGCTGAAATCCTACTACGCTTTTCTTAGTATAAGTAGGTAATATTAACTTATAGACTATAATACCTTTCAATCAAATAGGATCAACATAAATCTAAAATTTATTTGGTTGGTAAGTTTGAGCATGCTATTTTCATATATATTTTAGAAATTATACACTTCTTTACATTTAGTACCATTTTTTTATGCTAAATAAGTAATCTCGCAATAAAGTTTAGTTTTCAAGAAATAATTTTATTTGAATTTTCATTTTAGTTCTCATTTCTAAAACTTATACTATATTTTTCCACATTAACCTATTCCAATCTAAGAAAATAGTCTTCACCAATAGATTTTAATACACCATTAGCACTAAATTACCAATATTTGAAGTCATTAAAATATTAATAAATTTCAGTATAAACCACATTTTTACACTTTTTATTAATGTTTTATGTATATTTACTCATAAATCAACGTTTTTGAATATACCGCCGATTTTTGACATTGGGAGTGCGTATGCGCATGCCCTGCCATCCCGCAGGTTCGATATAGCGGTTTCGCTATTATAGGAGATTTTTGAAAAATCATTTTCAGGGCGTTTCTATAGGTCGATTATGACACAAATCTGTGTGCGCGTTTTCCAAAATCCATTTCTATAATTTATTATTAATAAAAACATATATTACGGGACGGTGGAGTGAACAGGGGTGCTGGGTGGGGACAGAAACAGTAGAAATCCTACATTAAACGCCCAAAAACAGTATTTCACAGTACACACCGCACCTTTCTGTTTGCAAAAAGATACCAAAAAATTGTTAAAAGATTAAAAATAAATAATGGTACAACGACTCCTGCCATGGCTGTCACTGCATAAAAAGAGGGCTTGCAATGCGGAATTGTAAGTGTCTTGCCATGTTCCCAAATAGGGTGAGAACGATGTCAATAGCTTAAAAAAGGAAGAATGCAGGACAAATGTTCATATGAAAAATTAAGCTATTCCTTCTTTCCCCTAATACTATTTTGTAGAGAAAAAGAAGGAAATACCTAATACATAAAGAAGGAGGCATTTCTACGAAAAAATACCATTCGTTTCTCATGGAAATAGTCGGATAATCCTGAAATAGGCTTGGTGTTAATTCTTCATAAGAGTTTGGCAACGCTGCTTCTAGCACTGGCATCATTATCATAATGACGAACTTCATGTGTTATCCATTTATTTTGGAAGCCAAAATGAAGGGCGCCTATTTTCCTTCTGCTTTAAGTAATGGCGGATGGTGTATTTATTATTTGCAAGACAAAAAGAAGTATAGGTTAATTGATTTTTAGCTTTCCTGAAGATACTTCAGTATCGAGCAAAGGCAACCAAGTGTTATTTAAATTAACTGAAATTGATGCTACACAATTATCTTCATTTATGAATATATACGCACTTTCTTTAATTTTGCGTTTTTAGAACAAGTTTCCTTTGCTAAAATGCTCGAAGCATCCCAGTTTATTCTATGATTGTTTATCAAATGCGTGTTGGCAAGATTTTTTATTTGTGAAATTCTCTGTTTTTAATGTATGATCTGTGTTCTTTTATGCGTTTGGCTAATGGTCCACAAGTTTCACCTATGAGAGTAAACTTATTGCATCTCGCAAGGTATTTTGGCAAATGACACTTTTTGTATTTTTATTTAAGTTGTATGGTTTTTGTTTTTGCTAATTGAGATCGTAATATAATTATTTTAGAAGTTTTTTAAAGTATGTGTATTTAAAACAAAAGCTTTATTTTTCTTCGTGTCATAACCGATATTTGTAGTATACTCCTTTGTTTCCAGGTGTTTATAATTCTGGGGCTTTCCTCTGCCTCAAGCTCCTAACCGTAATACAAAAATCACATTCTGGAGCAACAAAAACGTTCTAACAGTGTTTTAGGTGAAATTTCATTAAGTCTCTATGATAACAAACCGATAACCATACACGCAAGTATTTCTCCAGGATGTAGTAATTCCCTCAGTTTCAAACGCAAATTACTTTGGTAAGTTATATTTTGGTTTTATAATAATAATGTATATATATACCTTACCAATGGCAAATGGTTATTTTAGGCAAATGACTTTACTCATAGGCAATGCGTGCTTGCCCGGCAAATGACCTTCATGCTAAAATAATTTTTAGCTTAAAAGCCATTTCGCCTAGTGTAAATGCATTTGCCATGGGGTCCTGATTAGGCGAATAACTTTGTAGTATATTATCTTATATTCAGGCGTGCGCGGCAAGGCTTTCTGCTCACGTATTTTGCAGTCTTTGCGGACTAATTTGACAGTTTGTGGGGTTCCTTTACCTCACCTCTGTAGTTCACAATATACCTAACAAAGTATTTAAGTAATGAAAACAACACTTAATACTAAAATAATAATTTTTAATACAATTCATTCGACCTTAACATCGATACCAAGGCCCATCCCCAACAAAAGTGTATTTGTAACAAAAGGCTCTAAAGATCTGCAATATGAATGTCCGATTACCGGTATCAAAAAATTTATTTATCAACATATTTTGTAAAAACTATCGTTTTTATTATTTCGTGCCTAACGCAGGTGTATAAAAATATAATTATTTGGTGTCATTGTAGCCTCACGATGGGTTGAATTATCTTTAATTGGAATTTTAAGAAAATTAAAACTTTTATACATTATGAAGAAACAATTCTGCTCTTACATAATATAATAAAAGTTATTATTGCTTTAAAAGAAATAAAATAATGAAATATTCAATATTAAGTTACTTACAATACAAAGCTTTCAATCTATAAACAAAGGTTCATTGGCACTCGGTTGAAATCATTTTAATGCAATAAAATAAAATCTTAACAAGACGCCAGACGAGAACTGGGCCAATGGTTGCGTCTCAAAAATGTGGTAAATAGTTTACCAAAAATGTGGTAAACAGTTTACCTAAAAACTTATAAACTTGTTAGAAAACTGAAAAAATTAAAAATGAAATGTCTGATGGACATTTTAGAGTTTGACATTACTTTTGAAAAAATTAACTGGTAAAGATACACCTATTAGGTATCTTAACCAGATAAAAAGAATAGTAAAAATGTTTAGCCATATAATAAAGTATTTTTATGTTTTATTTGTTTTCTGGGAGATTAAATTTAAACAAAATATTATTTGGCTTTTCTCAGAATAAAATTTAAAAGTTTATTTAACATTTTAAGAAAATTAAAACTTTATACATTATGAGAGAACAATTCTGCTCTTACATAATATAATAAAAGTTATTATTGCTTTAAAAGAAATAAAATAATGAAATATTCAATATTAAGTTACTTACAATACAAAGCTTTCAATCTATAAACAAAGGTTCATTGATCGGTTGAAATCATTTTAATCAATAAAATAAATCTTAACAAGACGCAGACGAGAACGTTTACCACATTTGGTAAACAACCTACACATTTTGGGGACGCAACCATTGGCCCAGATTTTCTGCTCGTCTGGCCAATGCTTGTATTTTATTATAAAGTGATTTCAACTGAGTATAATGGGCCTTTGTTGAAGCTAAGTAACAATATTGATTTCATTATTTTATTTCTTTTTAAGCTTTAATAAATAACATTATGTTATGTAGGAGCAGAAATGTTTTTCTTCATAATGTATAAAAAAGTTTTAGTTTCTTAAAATGTTAAAAACAAAATTTCATTTGGAGAAAAACCCGATATTTTGTTTAAATTTAATCTGAAAAACTAAATAAAACATATACTCACTTATGGCTAAACATTTTTACTATTCTTTTTATCTGTTAAGATACCTAATAGGTGTATCTTTACCAGTTAATTTTTTTAAATAATGTCAAACTCTAAAATGTCCATCGAGCCATTTCATTTTTAATTTTTTCAGTTTTCTAACAAGTTTATAAGTTTTAAATAAACTGTTTGCATTTAGTGATATTATACTGGAGCCTGCTCATTGGCCCATTTCTCGTCTGGCGTCTTGTTAAGATTTTATTTATTGGCATTAAATGATCAACCGAGTGCCACGAACCTTTTGATTATAGATTGAAAGCTTTGGTTAACAAAATAGCCCCAAAGCCGAGGTTACCTTGACACCAAAAATATTTTTTTTTAGAAAGTGGTGGCAGTTCCAAAACTGCTTTTTCCATCATTTGTTGCAGAAGGTTCAGGTGTCACAACCAAATATTTACTTTATCGTTTTAAACTCTAACAAAAAAATAATGGTACAAAAACCCCTTAAAAGTGTGTCAATGTAGTCCCGGTTTACGGTAACATACAGTGTGTCTACCTAAAGCAAAGCAGCAAATTGTAAGCTGATGCCTCTTTTTTGTTTTGTGCCAATTATAGATCGGGAGAAGCGCAAACTGAAAATAAATAAACCGGTTTTTCTTGCTCTTTAATTTCCTTTTTACGATGAAAAAGTCCATGTTATTTAATGGCACGTCTGGAACTTGAATAAAAATTTCTTTACAAAAATAGCACGTTAATACGTAAGGTTTGTCATCGCTGATATACGAAGTATCTCAAAAAATGTAACTTTTGCTTAAGAGAAAAGTACCTTTATCCATAATTTTTATAAAGAAAAGATATTCAAAATTAAAAATAACTCAATAGGCAATCTTATTAATAAAAGAAAAAAAAAACTGTTTTTATATCAAGCATCTATCTGACTTTTTGCTGTTTTTACAGTTCTTTAAACTTTATTTACATATTACATATTAAGTTCTTCTTGTAAAGATATTTTTTTAAATAATAACAAAATTAATATATTTATTTTAATGAAAATGGCAACTAGTAATAAAAAGTAGAATCAGAGTAATATTATATTGTTTATAGGACCAACTAATGGAATAAATGTTATTCCAAATGCCGACGTAGATAGCCTTTTCCAAGAGGAACATTTTCATCGTCTCAGTATTGGGCCTGAGGTTGGTAATAAACCAGTAGAAAATCTTAATTCTATTTCCGATTTTACTGACATCTTACAGTCTGATACATTGTTCAAAACCGGAGTTCAGTCACTTCAAGTTAAAGCTTTACCAAGTAAGTATAAAATAAATATACAAAAAAAACCCTAAATATACAGGGTGTCACAGAATGTTGTTAAGTAAATTTAAGGGCTAATGTATTAAAATATATAAAAAAGCTTACATAAACACAATGATCTAAATAATAAAATGGATCGCTAATAGAAAATGATCCCTATATATTTTAAATAGACCTGCGCACAAATTTTTGACCCCATACTGGGACAATTGCTGTCCACCTTTGCACATGCCCAGTTCTTATAAAAGTTTGCCTTTTTCAATTAAAATCCAATATAGTGTTGGCAACATTGACAAAATTTGCAGTATTTTAATAAATGTAGTGGTTGCAACACTAAAAACCTTTACCTAAACAGCGACAGGGCCACACTCATCATAATTTAATTGATAATTTGGGATTTCCCGATCGTAAAATCCGGGTAAAAATTAAAGCCGTCGCGTCGGCCTCCGAAAGCCAACCTTCCATCTACGATCGACAGTTAGTCATTTGGTTTCGTCGTTCTATTTGTGCTTTGTCCTGGTGTTTTTAGTGGTGTTTTTAACTTTCGTTTATTTTAGTTTTGTAAAATTAAAACTAAAAAATAAGTTGTATAGTGTAGTTTTGCAAAACTTTAAAGGTTTTTTGTGATTTCGATTACAAAAATGAGGTCAGTTTGGCCCTTACCCCAAAAATATACAATTCCCAGCATAATTTTTAAGATTACAAACATTTGCAAACGATTAACAGCAAAAGTTAAAACTTGGTCAAGTCAAATGAGGGGACGGCGTTTACAAATGAATGTCACACACGCCAAGTTTAACTAAATAAGGAAAACTGCTACGGCAGCAGGAGCAAAATATCAGTTTATAAATTGAGATTTATTTCTCAAACTAGTTACAACAAAACTAATTGGTTTTATAATAAAATACCAACCATTCAGTTTTGTTGTCTTAAAACTAAGTAAATTTAGGGGCTAATTTTGTATCAAAATATACAGTGTGTCTACGCAAGTTAGCGTCATATGGAAAGCTTTTATCATTAACTTTGCGAAAAAAGTTATTCTTTTTACAAAGTTCTGCATGTCAGTCGTCTACGTGGTTTGGCCAAAAATTTAATTTTTGCTCAAGAGAAAAGTACCTGTGTTTTTGCTAATATCGCATATTGTTATAAAAAAAAGATGTCTAGAATTAAAAATAACTTTCAAATATAAATATAATAATCTGCGAAAATAAAAAAAATAAGTTTGTACATTGTACACTCTTTTTGTTTTGATAAGAATAAATTTAAAACGTTTTTTGGAACTGTCCTATGACATTTACAATTATAAAATGTAGTGCACTAATGTACAAACCTAAATTTTTCACCATGGTCAAGCTGAAAACAAAAACAAAAATATATTTTTTGAAAATAAAAAAAAAAATAGCATATTTAGAAATAATTTTTATTTTTAAACATATTTTCCTAATAACAATTTTTGATATTAGCAAAAATAAAGGACCTTACTCTGAGAGGAAAAATTAAATTTTTGGCCAAACCTCGCAGAAGACAGATAAAATTTATTTTCTGATGGTTGCTTTTAGGGTTTTGGACCATGCAAAACTTTTTATAAAGAATAACCTTTTTTCGTGAAATCAACAGTAAAAAAGTTTCCCATATGACACCAAGTTACGTAGACACACTGTATTAAGAAAAGCTTTTATAAACTTGGATTAGAAAATGCATTGTTTCCAGACACAGAGTGTTAAAATAACGGTTTTTTGTTAATATAATCAAGATCTCTCATCTAACGAGATCTACGAGTAGAGATAAATTAGTATACCACTGCACGCATTCCCGTTTAGTTTGAGAACAAATTGACTTCTTTTGTTTGATGTATGGTTTTCGTGTAAATAAACCCAAACCATTTTTAGGCCAAACCATTTAAGGTCATTTTACTTAGCTAATTTCTAATTGCTTAACCTTGGAATCACTTTGAGCGCTAATTTTAACCAACTTCCAGCTATTCGATTTCTTTGGAAACTTTGCACACGTATTAAGGAAACATGACAATGCAATAAAAATCTGCAAACAGTATCCCACGTTATCTTCTTTTGGATCGCCAGGAAAAAAATTCCGTCTTTATATTATAAAAGAAACTTCAACACCTAGGATGCCATCTGTTGGCAGCATTTCAAGCTTTGCTATTAAAATGAAGAAGAAATTTTTTAGTGGGTTTGCAATATATCGGCAGCAGTCCAAACGTGCCTGGATCTGCCGTCTGTTGGCAAATTTCAAGCTATGCTACTTAATGAAGAAGAAATTTTTTAGTGAGTTTGCAATCTGTTGGAAAAATTTTAAAATTTGCTTCACTCTTGTTCATTAAAAAAATTTTCGCCATTTTGTCCAAGAGTAAGCAGAAACTAAAAAATGAAAAATAATTGATAGTTTAAAAAAACTAAAAAACACAGCGCTTTTATATGCAACCAGACTAAAAATTAGAAAATAATTTTTCATTAAAAAAAATATTGTCATTTCATAGTAAAAAGCGTGGGGTGCTAAATATATTAAATGTTATAATTATTATATTTGCAAATATCTATGATGGAAAAGTTATGAAAAAATAGTAAAATGCACCCCACGTTTTTACTATGAAATGACAATATTTTTTGTAATGAAAAATTATTTTCAGTGTGGATATTTCTAAAGAAAAAAACAGACCAGATAAAACATCTGAATATTCTGTTACCATTGAAAAAGTAGGTAATATTATTCTTTATTTTATATTGGTAGGAGAGCCCAATGAAAGATTTCGGAATTTACTATTTACAGATTAATATACCGGAGGTTACCTTGTACCCAGTACCACCAAATATGAGCCCCGTATACTGGGCCGATCATAAAAAACAAAAATAGATCCATCAGAAATTGTCGAGAGCGTCAGATATGGATAGGGCGGTTTAATTCCATGCTAAGCAGTCTATATTCCACTAATCTGACAATTTGAAAGTGACGTAAAGAAGACAGGCTACAAAAAATCATTTTGACAGTTTCGAGCGTGGCGATTTTTTTATTTTAAAGAAAATAATTAAAGGATAACGAAAGATATATAATCCGATATGATCCGAACGATTTCCACAAGCCAAATTAATAACAAGATTTTTTTGACATATTTTTAAATCTATAGCCGCTTTTTCTCACCGATCAAAATATAGGTATACATTATAAAACAATTTTTTTGTTCTTAACAATTGAGCTTTGCCACCCAATAAGTTTCTTTGACGCTTAAGTAAATCCCAATTTAGCATCGTGGGCTCCCTTACTATATTATATTGTATTTATGTGCAGGGTATAATTTAATTGATGGTTAAAAATACAGGTATGATTCCTTAGCTTATTTTGGAAAGAAAAGTTTATATGAACATATGCCCTAAACATCTTAACCTCTGAGATACAGAGTGTTATAATTTTCAAAATAGCAAAAAAATTTTTCCAGATTGCAATTAATTGTAAAGATTTTGTTTCATAAATAAATAATAATCATTACTTGCTTTAATTTTAAATTCCAAAATAGTATTTTCTTTTATTTAAAGGTTCTCGAAGTTGCAAGCTTTCATTCATTTGGACCCTTGGTACCATCTGATATTTCAAAAACTGAAAATCTTATAAATCGACCATCCATAAGTCCAGAAGCTCCAGTGAAAGATAAAGAAAGCACGTATACCAAATCAGAAGAAGCAAATGAAAATATTTTACCTCAAATAGAAGAAAGAATTCTTTCTTATAATAATAACAATAAAGATGGTTCCAATACTTTGACCTCAAAAATAACCATTTAAGCATTGTTTCAAATAAACCAATTAATCAAAATAATGCGGAAATAAAAAACCCATTGGGTCAAGATAAGCCACATATATTGGAGAATGAAAATTATTCTAGCCTAAATGTTACAGTTAGAAATACAACAAACATTGATATTTATTCAGTAAGCAGCAATTCAACAAGAATTAAGTAATATGCAAAAAGTCTATAAGGGTAAATTAGTTTTGGAACTCCCAAGGCCAATTAAACCGAAACCTTTTACTAATACCACAAATGTGTCAAAAATACACTTTGCAAAATATAACAAACTTGGTTGCAGATGATTTTAAAAATAGAGAGTCCTATAAAGCAGTTGTGCTGAAAAATAATATAAGCGGTAGTACTCAGTCTAATATTAATAACGAAAAAGAATTAAAATTTGTCAACTCTACAGTAGGTGAACTCGATAAACCTTTAGATTTTATTGCTGGTAGGGCGGCATTAATAACAAATAATTCCAAAAATCTTTTACTGAAGAGATTTTACCTTTACAACACTTTACAACTGTATCTACAGAACAACTTAACGCAAGTAG
Organism: Listronotus bonariensis; assembly: GCA_014170235.1. Taxonomy (NCBI): domain Eukaryota; kingdom Metazoa; phylum Arthropoda; class Insecta; order Coleoptera; family Curculionidae; genus Listronotus; species Listronotus bonariensis. The sequence goes on from JACEGR010000598.1 coordinate 228,123, forward strand.
TGTTTCTAATAAAAGTAATGACGTAGAAACATATGTGCCACAAATTATAAAATTCTTAAATATGTCCCAATCCAGATCAGCCTCCAATTCTATAAATGTAAATATTCCGATGAAAACAGAAACGAATTCATTTGCAAATACACATTTTACTGATACTAGTACTACAGAAATTTTACAATCTGATATTACTGAAGTCAGTTTAGAATATATGTTAGATGTAAAAACTCATCAAATTTCGCAAATCATGTAAATATGCCTAAATCCAGATTTGCCTTCGATTCTAAAAATGTAACGATTTCGTTGGAATCAGAAACAGAGTCAGTTGCATCTACAAATTTTATTGTAGACAGTACTACAGAGATTGATCAATCTCGTGTAACAGAAACCGATATACATGTATCAGCGATTAGAAAATCGCCAAATGGCGTAAATATCTTTGAATCCAGAGTTGCCCTCGATTCTGAAAATGTAACTTTTGCGCAAGAATCAGAAACAGAGTCAGTTACATATACCAAAATTAGCGAAGGTAGTACTACAGAGATGGATCAGTTTGCTGTAACTGAAATCGATTTAGATATGTCAGAGATAACTAAAATCGATTTAGATATGTCAGAGAATATAAAATCGTCAAATATCGCAAATATTTTTGAATCCAGAGTTGCCTCCGATTCTAAAAATAAAACTGTTTTATTAGAATCAGAAACAGAGTCAGTTGCATATACAAATATTAGTGAAGATAGTACTACAGAGATGGATCTGTCTCCTGTAACTGAAATCAATTTAGATATGTCAGAGATTATAAAATCGTCTATTGTTGTAAATATGTATGAACCCAAAGTTGCTTCAGATTCTAAAAATCTAACTATTCCGTTAATATCACAAACAGAGTCAGTTGCATATACAAGTTTTAGCAAAGATAGTACTACAGAAATTGATGAATCTAGTGTAACAGCAATTAATTTAGATATATCAAAGATTATAAGATCGTCAAATGTCGTAAATATGTCTGAATCCAAAGTTACCTCTGATTATAAAAATGTAACTTTTTCGTTAGAATCAGAAACAGAGTCAGTTGCATATACAAATTTTGCTGATAGTACTACAGAAATTAATCAATCTGATGTAACTAAAATCAATTTAACAAATACTAATAATGTCCAAGATACAAAGTTACGTAATAGATAATTAAGCTAAAAAGATTTGAAAATATTGTTTGTAAACATTAGTAATAATTAATTTAATTTAAGTAATATGCAATAACAAATATTAAAAGAAACTAATAAAGGAGACCTGTATCTTAAACAAGATCTTTTAAAACTATATTGTTGTTTTAACCTTAAAAGAAATAATATTTCTTTATAAAAATATTTTTAAAGAAATTTTACTTAAATAATTTATTTTTCTTACTAAACTAGATACTGGTAATCCATTAAGTATGAATAAAATATTAAAATATCAGAATCTACATTATTAATTCATATTTAAGTGTAACATGTAATGTCTGCAAGTTTTTAAATATTAATTTTGAAAACAAAAAGCTGTTTATTGTACAAAATAAATAATTATATCAGTTTATTGTGTTAATTCTGCAGTTTCTGAATCAATAATTAACTTTTTACTATCTTTTAAAATATACAGGGTAGGACAAAAAGTATTTTTTAATGGAACACCCTGTACGTTATATCACCAATAAAAAAATATTTTAAATAGCTTTTTAAAAATACTACATATCATATATTTATCCTCATTAATTTCTAAGATATGATTATCCAAATCTAAAAAAGTGTAAATTTCAATTATGTACGTAGGATATATTATGGTAAATATACCGGGTGGCAACAAAATTGTTTTATTTTCTTCAGTGCAACCATATAGTTTTCAAATTTAGGGACGTTATATTGTATCATCGGATGCCAATTTTAGACATAATAGCATCTGTGTATTACTTTCTATTTAAGCGGAAGTCATATAACCTTTGATTTAGTAAATTGAGCACCCTGTATACGTTTTAGGATTTGAATTCTACAGGTCATTCCTGATATAACACCTTAAATATATTCATAACCTAACTCTTTTGGTTTTGGAGAAAATGGCGTTTAAAAATGTCCAAACGACAGCACATTATGCAGTTTTATGGGAAAACAAATAAGCATCGCCAAAATTTAATATGCTTTAAATAGTTCTTTTCAAAAGACTCTACCCTTAGAGACCATTATAATACTTCTTCCTGTTTAACCGGAAGTGCTGTAAAATTTGAACTACCAAGTATGATAACCCTGATAATTTTAATCGAACACCCGTATATTTCCTAAGATTTAAATTTTATAAGCTATTCCTGATATAAAATCAATATACCTATAACCTAACTTTTTTAGTTTAAGAGAAAACTAAGTTTAAAAAGGTCCAGACAACGACAAAATATCCATGAAACTGTCTATTGTGAGGTCGTTCAGACCTTTTTAAACTCTGTTTTCTCTAAAACTAAAAAAGTTAGGTTATGGGTATATTTTAGGTTTTATATCAGCAATAGCTAAAAAAATTAAATGTTAGGAAATATACAGAGTGTTCCATTAAAATTATCAGGGTTATCATATTTGGAAGTTTAAATTTTACCGTACTTCCGGTTAAAAAGGAAGAAGTATTATAATGGTCTCTAAGGGTAGAGTCTTTTAAAAGAACTATTTTTAGCATTTTAAATTTTTGCGATGGTAATTTGTTTTCCCATAAAACTGGCATAATGTGTTGTCCTTTGGACATTTTTAAACGCCATTTTCTCCAAAACCAAAAGAATTAGGTTATAAAAATAATAAAGGTTTTATATTAAGGAATGACCTGTAGAATTCAAATTCTAAAAAATATATAGAGTGTTCCATTTAAAATATCAAAGTTTATATGACTTCCGGTTAAACCGGAAATAATACACAGATGCTATTATATCTAAAATTGGCATCCGATAATACAATATAATGCTCCTTAATTTAAAAACTGTACGGTTGCACTGAAGAAAATAAATTGCTGGATAGTAATTTCGTTGTCACCCGGTATAGTGTAACCCAATTTACCTTAGTTACAAGGTAGATCGTTGGCAAGATCAGGGTGTCAAATTTTTTTTTTTTTTTTTAAAAGGTTTTTAGGGTAAGGAATCAAAATATGCTAATATTTTTGTCGTAATATGTAAAGGAGGCATCTGCAGCCCTTTGCTTAGGTTTAAAGTGGTATAACTTTTTTGCCACGGTGCGGTGTAGCTATAATTTTTAGTATAGAATTGTTATTATTTTATATTTTGTGTACAAAAAAGGTATACTTAATAAATATCTATACTAGCAACCGTTTTAAGGATATTTCATATTAAACATTTTACTTAATACCAAAGTCTGCCATTGCATTTATTTACGATTTACCTAGGCCACCTGGTAATATCCAAAAGTCTATACAAAATGCTACCCCAAAATCTTTGCGCCAAAATACAACGATACCTTAGTCGAAAGGTTGCTGGTTTGGAAGATACGGGGTGTTAAATTTTTCATTTTATTTTTTGTTGTTTACTTGGACACCCTGTATCTCGCAACAAAATTTTCAATTAAGGCAAATAATTTTAAATCGTTGTATTTTAGCGTAAGGAAATTGTAGTTAATATTTAGACAGATATTTTAGAGAAACGCGGGTGGTCTAAATACAGCGTAAAGAAATCCGAAGGAAATTTTTTATGAGAAATAAAAAGTTTTGAAGACTCTTTGTTTGACCTCCGGACAGTGCGGACGTGCGTAGAGGACTACAAAGTTCTTCCCGGAGTGGCAGCTAGAGGTGTCGTACGAACGTTTTTACCTTCGGGGATCAAGGAAAGATTCACGCTAAATTGACGGCATCTTTCTTCTGGATCTAAGCGCTGTGAGCGAAGATTCCTAAAGGCTGATGGTATCCTGTTTGGTGGTGAACACGAGGTATTTCTCAAATAGCGGGAAATAGATGGGCGTGCCATGGGAACACTGACAGTTCAGTACGGTGAAAGTGAAGGTTATACGTAACACCAGTAGCAGATCTTGGTCTGACAGCCGACAATTTATGCATTGCATCGATTGTTGAATTGTTTGTTTTCTTTTGAATTTCTGGGAGCTACGAGCTCGATTATCCAGATTTTCCGCCGACGAAGCCCTGGAAAGCATAGTCCGAAAGGAGGAGAGTGGTGGATTGAACCTGAAGGGACCAAAACCAAGAAAAATATAGAGAGAGATAGAAATAAAACGTTTAACCTAAAATATCTCATATTCGGTTACTTCTAGCGATTTTTATCAAATGTACTGTTTTTGTGCAAAAATATGGGATGGAATAAAAATTATCTAGAATCATAATTTACCGGGGCAAAAACAAGTAACGACACTTTGAACAATAGTAAAGGACTGCAGGTAGCTAACTCTAAATTTAACAGCAAAAATATGAGTTGCTTTTAATTTCTTATCTTAAAAGTTCCTTATACCGACTTTTGTAAAAATCAAATTCAATAAGAAATAAAATATTTAACAATAACTAAAATAAAATAAGAACTTTGACACCCCTACAATCCTCAGCATTCTTGATGCTATTCAAAAGAAGAGCTGTTCGTCTTATTAATGATCCTTTACGTACTCAAAGACTTCCTTCTCTTGCCCATCGTCGAGCTGTGGGAGATCTATCGCTCTTCTATAGATACTTTTACGGCTTCTGCTCTGACGAATTATCCAGTATAGTCTCTCCTCTTGCAGCTCCCAACAGAGAAACTCGTGGTGCCGCACGTATGCATCCCTATAAGGTCCAATTGGACAGGCTTCGAACTTCCCATTTCGTTCGCTCTTTTATCCCTAGAGTTTCTAGACTGTGGAACCTACTGCCAGCGGAGGTCTTTCCTTTTCCCCCAAATCTTCAAGTTTTTAAGTCCCGTGTTAACAAACTTCCTCTTACCTTGCTTTAGACACCCACGGTACGTTAATTTAGGCTTTCAGCCTTCAGTGGATTAGTCCACAGATTTAAAAAAAAATAAAACGCATCTCGCGAACTATCAACTTTTCGACTAACGCAAATTACGTTAGATTGTTGTATTTTTAGCCCAAAGGAGTCTATGGTAGCATATTGTGCAGATCTTTTAGAGACACCTCTGTATTAAATTTTATTGACCATATCCAAACCAGATAAAAATGAATAATTTCTTTCTTTACAACATTTAAATAATAATTAATTCTTGGCAAAAATAATATTAACATAGCCAGTCTGATTTATAAAAATGTTGTCTTATTTACCGCTGGAAAAACCTTAGAATTTTAATAAGGCCGTAAACTCAAAGGTTAAATGCAGATCAAAGTAAATTAATAAATAAATATGCCGGAGGACTTTTCGAAAGTAATCTATTTTTTTACTTTTATAAAAGATGACCCAATTGTCCAAGAAAGTCCATATATATTATTTTTGTTGTTTAAAGAGATATGACAAAAAATATTTGATTAAAGTTATAGGGTTTTTCAACGTGCATGTCTCAAAAATATTTTGATGTATACAGGGTGAGTCATCGATAGAGCAAAGTAGATTTATACAAAAACGGTAAAAATTTTTAACAGGATTTTTTTAGTGATATGTAACACAAAGTATTGCATATTTCTAAAATATTTTGATGTGTACAGGGTGCCCCAAAAATTATAGCGAACAAAAAATTGATTTTTTAAACGGAACGCCCTATATTTTATTACATATTTTGAGTCTACATAAAATTCTTAGCATCTTGGCTATTCATATTCCTATACCTAAAGTTAATAGTTTGGGAGTTATAAACAATTGAAAATCGGAATTTTTTATCTTGACCATTTACTGAGCAAAAACAGTTCAAGATGCAGCAAAATGGCTTTCACTTTCCTATCTTAACTTTTAAGGGCTTTCTAATGGTAGCAAAAGTGAAGGTTAACTGAAGGTTAAAAATTCACCTTTTTCAACCTTCAATTGACCTTCATTTTTTATTACCATTGGGTGGCCCTTAAAAAGTTAAGATAGGAAAGTGAAAGCCATTTTGCTGCATCTTGAACTGTTTTTGCTCAGTAAATGGTCAAAGATAAAAATTCCGATTTTCAATTGTTTATAACTCCCAAACTATTAACTTTAGGTATAGGAATATGAATAGCCAAGATGCTAAGAATTTTATGTAGACTCAAAATATGTAATAAAATATAGGGCGTTCCGTTTAAAAATCAATTTTTTGTTCGCTATAATTTTTGGGGCACCCTGTACACACCAAAATATTTTAGAAATATGCAATACTTTGTGTTACATATCACTAAAAAAATCCTGTTAAAAATTTTTACCGTTTTCGTATAAATCTACTTTGCTCTATCGATGACTCACCCTGTACCTACCATACCTCGTGCCTCAAAAAAAGTTACGACTAAAAAGCTACTTTTTAAAAATTGTAACCCCTATTTTTGTTTACAAAATCGGATTTAGATTTTAAGCTATTTGAATATAGTACGCTATTTTATTTTGGCCACTTATGGCGATGTTGCTACCCTATTTATAATTTACTGAAGCTTTCGAAAAGAACAGGATACACGAAAATTAGATAAAATTATTAGCTTAATATTTTTAAAACAGTAAGGAAAACCGAATAAATTTCACAAAACAAGGTATTCCTTATCGCATGGGCTAGATTTCATCATTTAAAATCTTAAAACTTAATTTTATTTTTAATGAAGCACTCCGGTATATTGGGTTATTTTTAGATTTAGATATAAATAAAAATAAGATTAGTTTTTAAAGCAATTCCTATTTTGACTTTTTGATATGACAAAACAAATACTTTTTTGATAAAAATTTTCCTTTTTATTTATTTTTTTTAATGAAACACCCAGTATGTTTTGCAAATTTTCTTAAAATTTTATCTTCTTCTTTTAAAAAAATGTTACATAAGCTATGATTATTTCCAAAAAAACGCATTTTTGAAACGTCAATAAATTATATCTGGAAATAACCATAGATTATAATACATATTTTAAACAAATAGGATAGATTTTTAGCAATATTTACAAACATATTTGGTGTTTCATTTAAAATACTAAAGTGCTTCTTTATCAAAAAACTACTTGGCATGAATTTTTCAAAAACCTTAAATATCTAAAATTCTTACTATTTTTGGTATAGGAGTCGCTGAAGAAACCTACCTTATTTCTATTCCTTAAATCTAAAAATGGCCTAAAATACAGGTAGTTTTATTAAACAAATTAAGATTTAGCATTTTAAATATTAAGGTATTAGCCATGCTATAAGAATAACCCTGTATAAGATATAGTAAATTTTCTAACAGAAATTTATTCTATGGTCCTAAGTGTGTTAAAACACCTAGCTAAGTATTATTATTAAATAATTTATTTTCGTTTTTATCTTATTTTTGGCTAACCTGTTTTTTACGAAAGTTTTAGTAAATTATAAATAGCTTGGCAACATCGCCACAAGTGTCAAAACAAAATAGCGTACTAAATGCCAAATTTACATTTCAAATCGTATTCTGTAAACAAAAATAAATAACTTTTTAGCTATAACTCTGTATACATCAAAATATTTTTATGACATGCACGTTTAGAAACCCTACAACTTTTATTTAATTTTTTTATATTTTGTTTTTGCAAAAACGGAAATATTGGACTTTCTCGGACAATTTATTGGTCTATCCCGTATATTGTCGTTAAATTTGATTTGGCTATTGTGGGGTTGCACTTGTTTTACCCATATAATAAACACAAATTACCAATTATTTTAATTTTTGGTAGTTTTAAAAGTATTACAGTTTATAATATTAATAAATAAAGGGTATTTGCAAAGTAAATGTTAACTTTTGGCACTAAATGGTAGGTTTTTAAGGAAAGTAAAAGTTTTATCATTAAAACCTTATGCGTTTAGAAACAAAAAGTAAAAGATTTGCACTTGACTTTTAACGATTTATTGGCATTATATTGGCATTATTAAATTACACACAGTTAGTCAATTAGCAAAGTCGGTCTATATAAGGTCACGACATTCGGCCATATTGCTTTGACGTATTATGACGTCACATCTCCCATTTTTCCAGCCATGTTGTTCAGTGCCGGAGATATACAGTTTATTGTATTAGTAGAAAAACCGTTTACGCAACAGTTTTTAATTATTATTAAGTTGTAAATTCTTTTACTTTAAATAAAAACATTTGGAATTACATCTTTTAACAAATATCACTTCCAAAACAATGAAAAATGAAATGCGCAAACTCTAGACGCCACTGGATTGATCATCAGGTTTGATTTTACCCAGTCTTGCCAACTTTTCTCCGTGGAGTGCCCTTCCTTGCTTCCCCGACCTCGAACCGCCTAAAAGTTAAGGGTATGTCGCAACCTTATAAATATAAACTAACCTTGGTCAATTAGGACTTTAAAGATGAAGTAGGGATATCTGCGAAGCCCCGCCCACTTAAGGAAATTTGAATGTTGTGAAGTGTCCATTAAAAATGAATTGGATTGCTTAAAATTATTGTTTATATCAAGGTATGCTGTGTGTTTCCAAGACACTAAATACTACATATTAAGTAAAGAAGCTAGATAGGTTGTATAACGCCGCCCACCTAGATTGGACAAGGCTGCCCTCCAATTAACATATTTTTTTACTATAAAACAAAACAATTTTAAAGTATTTAAATAACATATAACTTCTGATCCAATATATTATTATGAGTCCTAGACATTCAGATTCTTCTAAATAATACAACTTATGTTAGTTCTCATGCTAAAAGGTAAAACTCATCATAAATAATTAATAGTTTAAAAAAACTAAAAAACACGCTTTTATATGCAACCGAACTAAAAATTAAAAAATAATTTTTCATTAAAAAAAATATTTTCACTTCATAGTAAAAAGCGTGGGGTGCTTATATATATTAAACTGTTATAATTATTATATTTGCCAATATCTATGATGGAAAAGTTATGAAAAAATAGTAAAATGCACCCACCGCTTTTTCCTATGAAGTGAAAATATTTTTTTAATGAAAAATTATTTTTAATTTTAGTTCGGTTGCATATAAAAGCGTGTTTTTTTAGTTTTTAAACTATTAATTATTTTTCATTTTTTTAGTTCGTTATATTGCACAAAATTCTTAATATAACAGTAAATTAGAACATACTATTTAATTAAGCAGCAAAAAGAAAATAACCAGCCCCCTATGAAATGACAATGGTAGCAAATTTTAAAATTTGCAAAAGATTGCAACTCACTAAAAATTTCTTCTTCATTAAGTTGCAAAGTTTCAAATTTTGCCAACAGATGGCAATCCAGGCAATGTTTGGACCGTTGCCAACATTTTGCAATCCACTAAAAATTTCTTCTTCATTTAATAGCAAAGTTTGAAATTTTTCCAACAGATGGCATCCTAGGTGTTGTTTTTATAATATAATGGATTTTTTTTCCTGGCGATTAAAAAAAAGATAAAGGGATACTGTTTGCAGATTATTGCATTGTCGTGGGTCCTTAATACGTGTGCAAAGTTTCAAAGAAATCGAATAGCTGGAAGTTGGTTAAAATTAGGCTCAAAGATTCCGTTACATAGGCAGCCAGATAGATAGATTGATAGATAGATAGTTACAACCCAGTTAATAAAAGCGTGTTAAAATAATTAATAGTTTAAAAAACTAAAAACACGCTTTTATATGCAACCGAACTAAAAATTAGAAAATAATTTTTCATTAAAAAAATATTGTCATTTCATAGTAAAAAGCGTGGGGTGCATTTTACTATTTTTTCATAACTTTTCCATCATAGATATTTGCAAATATAATAATTATAACATTTAATATATTTATCACCCCACGCTTTTTACTATGAAATGACAATATTTTTTTTAATGAAAAATTATTTTCTAATTTTTAGTTCGGTTGCATATAAAAGCGTGTTTTTTTAGTTTTTTTAAACTATTAATTATTTTTCATTTTTTAGTTTCTGCTACTCTTGACAAAATGGCGAAAAAATTTTTTAATGAACAAGAGTGGCAAATTTTAAAATTTTTCCAACAGATTGCAACTCACTAAAAATTTCTTCTTCATTAAGTAGCAAAGTTTGAAATTTTGCCAACAGATGGCAATCCAGGCAATGTTTGGACCGTTGCCAATATATTGCAACCCACTAAAAATTTCTTCTTCATTTAATAGCAAAGTTTGAAATGTTGCCAACAGGTGGCAACCTAGGTGTTGTTTTTATATTTTTATAATATAAAGGAAAATTTTTTTCCTGGCGATCCAAAAAAGAATGTTAATTTTTATTAATTGCACATTATGTATTATGTATACATTACACATAATGTAATCTTTATTATGGAATCCTTGAACTAATGGTGCAACTAACCCTATATTTTTATTGTTCATAAAAATTGAACACCCATGGTGCAACTAACCAAATTGTGTAAAAACTAAAAAATTTCTTCTTCATTTAATAGCAAAGTTTGAAATGTTGCCAACAGATGGCATCCTAGGTGTTGTTTTTATAATATAATGGAATTTTTTTTCCTGGCGATTCAAAAAAAGATAACGGGATACTGTTTTTAAATTATTGCATCTTCATCGGTCCTTGACACGTGTGCAAAGTTTCAAAGAAATCGAATAGCTGGAAGTTGGTTAAAATTAGGCTCAAAGATTCCGTTACATAGATAGATAGATAGATAGTTACAACCCAAGTTAATAAAAGCGTGTTAAAAAAAGAAACATTTTGACCACATTTCACATGAAAATAAACTACATAGAAGAAACTAATACGCAAATACTTCTTGATTTGGTGACAACTTGGCCAAAGCAATTTTCTTTCGGCGGTCTTGCCCGATAACACATTTTTTTCCTTCCCATAGCAATTTTTTTAAAAATTTTAATCAAATTATACAAAAAATAAAGAAAAAAGTCACAAAACCAAAATTACATCAACCTACATCCAACACGTTTTTTTAACGATAAAAAGATTAAAAGCGGTTTCACGGAGCGCAAATCAGCTAAGTTTTTGTAATCCCTAAAGGCTTTTTAAAAGATTATTATCATCATTTTGCTATTTATTGGGCGGATATTTTTAGTAGCAGCAAATACAATTTACGGAGCATACATTAAATTTTAAATTATTTTATTTATTTAAAATATAAACTTATAGATATTCTCTTATTTTTAATGTCGTTAAAATATGAAATATAATAGGCTAAAATCCAAATGGAACCTTTACCCATCTGTTTACCGGATTAAAACTGTGTTATATTTAATTGTTTAATGGGTTTGCCTAAAAAAATTAGGTCAAGGCTATGACCAATTAAAAAAAGTAAGATTTTAAATTTTTGAGTGACTCTGTATAATGTCAATTTTATTTTTTTACTGTTCATAACAGTTTAGACATATCAGTACATTTTGTTGCTTTGAACTTATAAATAAAGCTGTGGTAAATTTTTCAATTGTAAAATTTTAAAATATAGGGGTTATCATTATACAAGGTGTGTCAAAAATTCTGGGTGTTTTTTTTTAAATTAAATATGACTTTAACCTAATTTTTTTAGACAACCCCATGGCTATACATTTGTTAAAATACCATCTTTAACATAAAACCAGTTTTTATCCGGTAAACAGACAGATGAAGATCGCCTCCTATTCGGATCTCGTACTAGAAGTTTAATTAACAAATTACCGTTATTAAATAAAACAATGTTAAAAATGTATTGCTTAGTAAAATTTTACTGCAAAATTTATAACAGTGTTAAAAAAATAATAATGAATATTGTGACATCTTACAAAAGGATAAGTAATGTGTTTTAATAATAATTTATTAATATATAGGTACACTTTAGTGATTATTTTTTATAACACGTAATCAAAGTTTGTTTAATAAAGAATTTTAAAATAAAAGGTATTTTTATTACCTCTCCAAACTTGCCTTTAAAAGTTTGTTAGAGTGAGGTAAAAGGATACTAGGTTATTATTATTTAAAACTATACAACTAAAAAGAACCTAGCCAAATCACCAACATAAAAGAAAAAGCTTAATATTTTTTGCCCCTTTTTAAGCATAAAAGTCTAAAAATATTAATTATAAGCTGATTTTTACCAATATTAATATTAGATGTCTGTTTTCCAACCCTAAATTAAACTTTGTGTTTGAGTATGTTTTACAAACACCAACTTTATCTTAAGACTAGAAAGCAAAATTCGTTTATAAACACACAAAATAAATTAAGAAATAAATAAAGGGTGTTGTATTTGAATGTGATTTTTTCCAAACAGAAGGATAAAAGGATCAATTTGATATATAAACACATCTGGAAGATGTAATTAAACTCTGCCTGTATATTAAAAAAATCATACCATTAAAACTGTTTGCATTTATATAATAAAAAAATGTTCATTTAGTATTGTATAGTTTTTGCAATGGTTATTTGTATAGATACACTTTTGTTAGGCAGAAGTAAACACATCATATTATTAAAGTCCCTCCATAAAAGTAATACATTGTTTTACAAGATAAAACAGTAACACATTGTATAGCGAGAATTTATTACATACCTAAAGAATTTGACCCACCTAAAAAAAACTTACCAGCCTTGCCTAACACCTACATTAGTTTTTTAATATCTTTAGTCATCCTATACAGCATAAATTACCCAAAAGAAACTTAAAACCATCTACCATTAAACTAAACACTAATAATTATAGTTTAAAAAACTCAAAAACACGCTTTTAAAGCACAATAAACTAAAAGTGATAAATTAGTTTTAAAATCTTAAAACAAGAAAAAAATACCAGTTTTATTGTAAATATTGGGCGCTCAATATACGAAAAATATGACACAAGGCGCCCACCCTTTTTACAATAATACATTATTTTAGGATTATTTTATAACTTATTTATCACTTTTTATTTTATTGTGCTTAAAAATCGTGTTCTTTAGTTTTTAAATTATAATTATTTTTACTTTTAGTATCAAATACTAACGTATAGGGCCTACCGGAGTATTGATCACGAATGTTGTAATACGCAGGAAGAAGGAAAATATGGTGAATTTAGGTTAGTCTTTTAACGAAAACTAGCTTTAATTAACGAGAACTAACCAGATCATCGACTAAACATTTTTTCAGATTCGTAATCAGCGCCCAAAAAAACCTCCGTATGCCAAAAATCATTAATAGCAAACATTCGGGATCATTGCTAAGGTAGGCGCTAGACGTAAATGTTTTACATGCTACGAAAATTATGATTGTAGTGACACCTACTCTCAAATATTAAAAACAGTGGTTTAAAATACAAAAATATGCCTGTGGTGACACCTAGCGTTAAACTCTAAAAACAGTCGTGAGGCATTCAACTTCGGTTACAGGGACCAATCCAAAATTATGCTCGTAGTGATACCTATTATCAAAGCAATAATACTTGAGGGTTACATACATATGTATTTAATTTACAAGTGAAGCTTATAAAAACGTGTTAAAAAAAGAAGGTGACACAGATTTTGATATTTTTATATTCCTTACCGTTTAGCCTTTACCTCATGATCCCCCTAAAAAACACCCTTTACAACAAAAATTACCAAAAAAATTAATAAACAGGCGCGGCGAGTTTTTATATTATTATTTTATATCGGTGCCATGGTGTCAAAAAGTTAACGAGAAAAAGAAAGATCCTTGCCTTTTAAATCACACATTTTCCTCTTTTCTTCTCATTACTTAGCGCCTCTTCCTATGTATAATACACAAAAGACGCGTACGGAGAAATTAATTTTGGAAGGAAGCAAGATATTAACCTAAAAAAATTAAAGAGCAAAAAAACGGACTTTTACCTACAATGCCGAAGCAAACATATCTGAATAAACATACTTTCATTGGCAAATTCGCCAATAAAAATATTGAAGAGAAAAGGAAAGATCCTTGAAAGGACATTTTCCCCGGAGCAAAAAATTCAACCCGGAAAAATTTGGTACCTCATTTTACATATGGGTGCATTGCACCCATAAATTTTACTTCTTTGGGTGCATTGGCACCCGTGCATCCACGTAGTCGCCGCCTCGTTAATAAAAACAATTTTTACAATAGTTTTCATTTTACAAATTCTTTTTAAATAATTAAAAAGCAGACATAAAACTGTGTTAAAAATCGTCACAGGGAATTTTACTTATATTTTACGACCAGAACACAAAAATGTATCAAAATTATATTAAGTTTAAACGAAAATACCTAATTAAAATTCTTACAATATACGTTGCTGAATATTTAGATTTAAGTTTTAGCAATAAATTACAATATTTTAAATTTTTTTAAAGATCAAGATTATTCCAAAAAGACCTGTTTTATATTAATTTTTTAAACCAGCAAAACAAGCCCATTACGCAACTAGTATTATGTGGTTTACAAACGGAAATGGATCTATTTTTAAGTTTGTACAGACTGTTTTGTAAAAATCTTATAAAGGGTAAGTATATTAAATATTTTTAAACTAAACTTGTTTTATATAAAATTTGAAATTTTTAACTTATTTTATGGGGAGGGAGGGAGCCCACGATGCTAAATGGAAATTTACCTTAGCGTAATAGATACCTATTGGGTGACAAAGCTTAGATGATAAGAAAAAAATGTTAAATAATGTATATCTTTTTATCGGTGGGGAAGCGGCTATAGATTTTTAAATTTAAATGTCAAAAAATACTGTTAGTTTGGCTTGTGGAAATCGTATGTATTTTTCGTTATCTTTAAGTTATTTTCTTTAAAATAAAAAAAATGTCCACGCTCGAGAATGTCAAATTGTAGCCCTCCGCTTTCCTAACGTTACTCTCAAACTGTCAGATTAATGGAATATACACTGTTTAGCATGTTATTATTTTTAATGTGACGCGATCAAAAATGTCTGATGGATATATTTTTGTTTTTTACGATCGGCCCGGTATACGGGGCTCATTATTACCAATTCTGAAATTTCAAATTGACATTTAACAATAGGTTGAACCCTACTTTTAAATTGGGATTTGACAGGTTGAGTTAAACCATAAAGTAACATACCTACGGATAAGAGAAACCATGGCATGCTAAAATTTTCGTACCGCTTTTGCGGCAGGCTTGTCATTTTTCAAGTTTACACTTTATATGCGTCGGTCGAAGCCTCGCCTCGTGTAACATCAGCGGTGGGGAGAAACGAATAAAATTATATTGGGAGTTTTCGCATGACCTGTCCTTAAATCGGCTATTCCATGATAACTCTTATAATTTTCTTACTCTATGGTTAAACCAATTGTTTAAATGTCAATTTAAAATTTAAAATTGGTTATAAATGCACGGTTACGCCAGCCAGCCGGCGTTTAATCGGCCAAATTTACGCCATTGGGAGCGGAATCTGTTCGTCTAGCGTATGTCTATCTGTGGTATTAGGTATATGTTACGCCGAATTTGTGTAATTGGCAATTTTACGTTTTCGGCAAAATTTTGCTTAATTCGTGAAATAAGCAGTAGAGTTGCCTATTTCTTGTAATTAGGCAAAACTGTGTCTTAATACGTGAACTTGGCACATTTATAATTGCCAAATACGCAAAATTGGCAACCAATAAACTAAACGCATACTTAAAAGATTTAAATAATTATGACCGCCGCCCCCCAATGTGACAGTTCTGTATGACAGTCTGTGATGCTTTCAATCAATCAAATTACCTATTT
>JACEGR010000599.1:0-243762 GCA_014170235.1 Listronotus bonariensis
ACTTCCTTTCTTTTACCCTTTCGAAGATGCCCTTACTGGCCCCCCTTATCTTGAACACGTTGTATTGTAAATAAAAGCATCATGAATCAAACATCTTTGAAAGACCTACATTTTTACCAGGGCTTATTAATAAAATGTTTAGATATTATATTGTACACTGTTGCCGGGTTGGGGTATACGGCTGATGTTAGGGGATGTTTTGTAGGGCTTAAAATTATTTCTTTTAGGTATATCTTTGAGTGTGTGCTAAAGGATGGTACACCATGTTAATTGTGAATATAACAAAAAGTTTTCAAAGAATACCTTAATATTTTTATTATGATAGAAGGATCTATGACTCGCTACGACTTCGGTGGTTTGCCTCTATCCGATGGTCATTATTTTCAATGACCAGTGTTGCCAGATCTACCGTTTTTACGGTAGATCTACCGTTTCCAACCTTTATCTACAGCAATTTTTTATTCCGGGTAGTCACATAAAATAATAAATGTTTGATTGATGATAATGTATTTATAACTGGATATTGTAGATTTTTCTGTTTTAATTGGGATTTTAAATATAATAACAAATTACCATTTGACCACCCCTCAACCAAAAAACAAAAAACTGGTGTCGCCACTGATGCTACCGTTTTCTACCGTATTTCTTCGGTACAAGCTACCGCAAAAACCTTCGATTAACCTGGCAACACTGTCAATGACTCTGAGACAATTGAGGTTGTTTGACCTCCGAACAGTGCGGACGTACGTAAAGGACTACAAAGTTCTTCCCGGAGTGGCGGCTAGAGGTGTCGTACGAACGTTTTTACC
Organism: Listronotus bonariensis; assembly: GCA_014170235.1. Lineage (NCBI taxonomy): Eukaryota > Metazoa > Arthropoda > Insecta > Coleoptera > Curculionidae > Listronotus > Listronotus bonariensis. The sequence continues at coordinate 810 of JACEGR010000599.1, forward strand.
TTCGGGGATCAAGGAAAGATTCACGCTAAATTGACGGCATCTTTCTTCTGGATCTAAGCGCTGTGTGCGAAGATTCCTATAAGCTGATGGTATCCTGTTTGGTGGTGAACACGAGGTATATCTCAAATGGCGGGAAATAGATGGGCGTGCCATGGGAACTGTCAGTAGTGAAAGTGAAGGTTATACGTAACACCAGTAGCAGATCTTGGTTTGACAGTCGACAATTTATGCATTGCATCGAACGTTGAATTATTTGTTTTCTTTTTGGAGTTTCTGGGAGCTACGAGCTCGATTATCCAGATTTTCCGCCAACGAAGCCCTGGAAAGCATAGACCGGAAGGGGTAGAGTGGTGGATTGGACCTGAAGGGACCAAAACCAAGAAAAAAAATAGAAATAGAGGTTCAATGTTCTTTATGTGCCAAATTATACCATCCTTTTGGTCTTGAATTGTTGTTGGCTTATTGACGTACACTTTTTCTTTTAAATATCTCCCAAGAAAGAAGTTCATAGATGTTAAAACACATGATCATGGTAGCAAAGTAACATCGCCACGACATGAGAGTACAGGGCTATATTGGATTTCTCGAGTATAAGAGCCATTGTTTCGTTGGCTCTGTGGCAAGTGGTACTATCCTGTTAAAACCACATATCGTCCATGTCCATACTTTTAATCTCTTGCCACAAGAATCACGCTTGGCACACCTCATTTTCAAAGATGTTCAGGGTGGGCCAAATTCGACGCTTTTATCGAAAACTCATGTTTTTGTATGTTTTACATTAAGACTGACCCCATTTGCGAGCCTCAAATTTCAAGCCAAACTTACTGGTGAAAACCGGAATTCGCCATCTTGCGTCGTTTATACTCGGTGCAGCGTGTTTCTTAATTACGTGCGTTTTCTTTAATCCATATAACTTTTTTATTTTTGGAGATTTTTAAATCTGTAAAAAAATTTCACAACAACTTATTATGCAGCAAATATGCTCTTAATTTTTTGACTGGGTTTTTTATTTTTGTTAATTTAAAATGGAACACCTTGTCTATTATTTCAGTATTAAAATGCTAAAAATACCTTTTTAAAAATGTATCAAACTTCATAAATATTTTTATTTGTTTTTGAGATATTGCATATTTTGTCATTTATTACTGATATTGGCTAAAAAGTAGGCCATGAAAACAGTAATATCATGTTTTACTTTAAACAATCTTTATATAGATTTAGTATTCTATTGACTTTTATGACAGAAAACCATTTATAATAATAATTTAATGACTTAAATAAGGGTAAAAATAATTCTTTTTTAAGAGTAAATTAATTTATTCTGTAGATGTTTCGCCCCAAGAACTTTTTAATCAGATTTTATTAATGCGTTGTGATTTAATGTAACAAATGACCATTATTTTTACGTATGCTGGTAAATTAAAGATGGCCATGGAAAACAAATGCAAACTAAATTTAGGCCTTTATAGCAGAAATCTTGAATTTGTTTTCCAGGGCCATCTTTAATTTACATGCATACGCATTTGTTACATTAAATCATAACGTATTAATAAAATCTGATTAAACATTTCTTGAGGCAAAACATCAACAGAATAAATTAAATTAATCAAAAAAAAAATATTTACCCTATTACGTTACTAAATTATTATTATTATAAATTGTTTTCTGCCATAAAAGTCAATAAAATACAAAAGCTATATTGAGATTGTTTAAAGTAAAAACATGATTACTGTTTTCATGGCCTACTTTTAGCCAATATCAGTAATAAATGACAAAATATGCAATATCTCAAAAACGAAAAAAAAAAGAAGAAATAAACGGTGTGAAACATTTTTGAAAAGGCATTTTTTAAGCATTTTAATACTGAAATAATATACAGGGTGTTCCATTTAAAATTTACAAAAACAAATAAATAAGTCGAAAATGGGACATAAAAAGTTGCTGTAAAAAGTTTTTACAGAATAATCAATCCCCAAAAATAAAAAAGCTATAAAGGATTAAAGAAAACACACGAAATTAAGAAACACGCTGTAGCGAGTAAACGACGCAAGATAGCGAATTGCCGTTTTCACCAGTAAGTTTGGCTTGCAATTTGGGCCTCGCAAAAGGGGGTCAGTTTTTGTGTTAAACATACAGAAACATGAGTTTCCTATAAAAAGCGTCGAATTTGGCCTACCCTGTACAGCCCGATGACGCCGGCAGCCCATAAGCCGCACCAAACAGTTACTTTTTGTGGATGCATCAATCACCCTTGGACCCTAATTTGCCCATATGTGGCAATTCCGCTTTTAAACGAATCCACAAAGAATAAGATCATTCGGCACATAAACAATATTAAAACTCATTGAAAATATGGACTGCCAGATGCCACCGAAGCCTTGGCGATCATTTGATCGATATTTTGTTTCACATAATTGTCATAGATCCTTCTTTCATAATAAAAAGAAATTTCTTAAACTGTTTTATTTACAATTTTATTAACATCGTGCGTTCAAGTTGGACCACCCTTTATACCCACAACAACCAAACCAGATCTAACTTAGAGAATTCCAGCCTTATGCAACCAGAGTGGAAAATGACATTCGACTCGACTGCCTAAGATTGAATAGGACTTGCCTGTCGAAAAATTATTATATCCCTCTTTTTATAATAAATTTTCACAAGAACTAAATACAACGACCTCATCTGTTTTTAAAGCGGAAAGTAAATGATTACCTTGTACAAAGGCAATCTTTAAAATTTTTTAATGGTAACATAAGTGCATAAATTGTAAGAGTGTGTACATATTTTATTTTAAGTCTGATGTAAAGAAAAGTGCATTTTTGTTATGATGTTAGATTTAAATTTGAATTTGAAAATTTGAACATAAAATGGTGCGTTTTTAATACTTGGACAATTATGAAAAAAATTATAAAAATAATATGCAGAGTTCGACTCGTCTTTATGATATTTCGTTATATTGTAAATAAAAGTACCATCAAACATTTTGGAAAGACCTAGATCTTTAACAGGGTTATTTAATAAAATATTTAGATACTTTACATGTAAGAACACGCATTTGAATTCAGCAAGAGAATGTATGATACTTCTATCAAAAGTGTCGGCAGTATCTTCGGGGTTCATTTGAAAGTTATTAATAATTTTTTCATGAAAATAAAACAATCTTTTTCACTGATATTGAAGAAATCATTATTGATTTCTCTATAACGCCAAGTAAGTGTATCTCTTTTATAAAATTGATTTCTACACTTTCGTAGATCATAAGTTGATCTACAAAAGTCGTTTAGTTTTAAATCTACATAGTTCAAAATCATAAAGCAGAGTATGAGAGCATATACAAAGGATAAGGATATCGGAATTTTTGTCTCAGATAAATAATATTCGAGACTTAATAAAAAAGATGCCATTCATCAGGAAATACTTTTAAAACTTGATAATAGTCCGCGTCGATTTCTAAGATTTTTAAAAAGAATATCTAATTTTTCGGTTACACATAAATGTTCAATATCTTCCACTGATGGCAAATAAATAGTACATTTGGGCAAAACTACTTCATCTAGTTTTAGGTCGGTGTTTCTTCTTAACACTGTCAGTCTTTTTTCATCATTATGCACCAGAATTTTGTGAATTGCTGACATTATTTTGTATCCTATAATGTTGGCATCTGGTTTAGAGCAGTCTTCTAGATCCGGCTTTATAAAGTAACTGTCATATTTAACCATATTCATAAACTTGCCTAGGTATTCAAAGCTTCTGAATTTCTTTAAAAATAATTGTGGAACTAAAAATATACAAGAATTATACACATATCCACATTTTGCTAACAAAATAATTTTTATTTATGTTGTAACAGAGGGAGTCTGGAAAATAAAGGTCAATTCAATTTCTCTAATTCTGTTTGACCTGGTCATATCCATCATAATAATATACAGGGTGTCTCTAAAAGGGCTGTACAAAATGCTGCCATTAATCCCTTGGACAAAAATACAATGATCTAACCCAATTTAACTTAGTCGAAATCTTGATACTGGGTGTCAAATTTTATTAAATTTTATTTTAGTTATTTTTAAATATTTTATTTTTGTATAGAAATTTTTCCACAAAATTTAGTATTAAAAGGTTTTTAAAGTGGAGAATCGAAATAATATGCTGTTTTTGTCGTAAAATTTAGAGGAGCCACCTGAAGTCCTTTGCTTAGATCGAAAGTGTCATAACTTTTTTTGCCGCGGTATATTTTAATTTTAGTAGATAATTTTTATTCTCATATTTTTTGCACAAAAAAGGTGTACATAATAAATATCGCTACGAGCAACCGTTTTTGAGATATTGCAGATTAAACATTTTATTTTACCTAGATTAAGATTATTGGGTCTAGTGACGTCTCAGTGGGCACCACACCCAATATTATTGAGAATAAAAGTACGCCACTGATTTTTTATAAAGTTTTTTTCCCAATTAACCAATTAAAAATGGAACGCTTTTAGTTTTTTGTATTTTCTTCGTATGTCCCTTTGTTTACGAAAAAAATTTGAAGCCTCTTTGAGTGATACAAAGTATACATACAATATAAAATTAAATCCAAAACTAAAAAATAAACAATTTTTACCTTGGTAAACAAGAAAAATGACGATTTCCGATAAAATACACCACTGCTCATTTATTTTAAGGCAAATTATTGTTTATTTTGCATTTTGGTTTTTTACCATAATTTCTATGGGTACTTCTTAGAAGAAATTAGAGTGGCTTTAATTTTTTTCTCGAAAACGAAACTGGATAGGAAGAAAATTTAAGAGACTAAAAGTTGCATTTTCAATTGCTAAATAGGAAATAAAAACAAACATTTTGTTAATAGTCAGTGGGATACTTTTTCTCAATCTCTTTCTTTAATCTCCAATTTATGTTCTAAATGTTGAAAATTAATAGGACTGTGGTGCCTTACTGAGACGCCACTGGACCCAATAATCTTAATCTAGGTAATCCAAATCAGTTGAAGCGTTTTTAAGATATTTAAAAATACCGACTTTTTTTTAAACGCCGTGTATCTCTAAAACGGAGCGTCTTCGGATATATGTTTATTTGCACTTTTCTAATTGAAAAATTATAAAGAATCATCCCTTAAAATGAAAGTCATCACTTATATTACACCCTGTATAGGGTAAATGAAGGACTATCTTGCACCACTATCTCTTTATTTTGGTTGTTATTGATTAACAAACGGACATGTTTCAACTATATAAATAGCCATCTTCAGCATTACATTTTAGGCGAAGAACTTTGTCGTTGCGAAGAACCAATTTTAAAACGGTATTTACTATTTACCAATCGGTTATGTTGACGTTTAAACAATGTATTATACGTCTAAGTTGTCACCAATTATTACCACGGTTATAATTGGTTGAACGCCTAAAATTGATGAAAAAGTATATCCTTAAAAGGAAATGTTAGTGAGTTAATGACAATGACATGACATAATGGACCGGCCCCGACGTATTGCTGCTGTGAATTTATTTGCGGCCAACGAAAAGAGAGAGGTCCGAAAGAGAGATGGAGCTAATTACGGCAAGAAAGCCCGGCAAGTAATGGAATTTAAATGGGAATATGGGGTTTAAAGTATATTTTCAGAACATTGTGCTTATTTGTTAAACTTTTTCGACTTTTTATTAATAGATTAATGAATTTTTAGTACACTATATACATATTTTTTAACTATATAATTCTTGTAAAGTTATTTTTGTTACTATTCTTGGGTGTTTTTGTTAGATACCGCTTACTACAATCTTTAATTAAAATATTTTTTTATTATTAAAAAACATTAATTTATCCTTTGTTGCCGTAATTAGCTCCATCTTTCTCGCACTGCTCTGGCGTCAATAAGCGATCGTGAGGGCCGATCCATTATGATATGTCATTGGTTAATGATAATAATCTAACCTTATCTAATCTATTATTAAACAATAATTTAAAAAAAATACATTTTATAAATCTCTTCACTTTTAATAAGCCGAAAGAGGAAAAAGTTTGTGTTATAAGCAGGGTTGTCTTGTTTTAAACAACTGTTTTAAACATTTGTTTGGGTTTAAAACCGATTTTGTTTAAAACATTCTTTAATCAAAACAGTTTAAAACATGTGTAAAGCACCTAAATTAAACAAGCGTTTTTTCATTTCCTTATTAATATAATAAATAAAGAATAAACATAGGAAAAATTCTCAAATACATTATACAAACTTTTTACCATACATATTATTTATTTATTAATAAAAGGAGCACAAGAAAAATTGGAAGGCTTAAAATATTCATTTTACTTGTTTAAGAAAATATGATTTAAACAATGTTTTTTTAAAGTTTTATTTGTTTAAAACATAAAATTAAAAAACAAAAAAAATACATGTTTTTTACCCTGGTTATGAGGTTTTTAAGAAAATTAGATAAGTTACCTTAAGTAGCTGGTTTACATTCTTAGGAATTAACATTGTGGTGTAAAATTGTTACTAAAGTGGATTTTACTGACATGTTAAAAGATCCCTAATGGGCTTTAGATTTAATTAATTAGGTAAGTTATAATAAATTAACCATCATTATCATATAAAACATATTTTCCATATTTAAAAGTATTTTTTTCATTCAAACAATTTTTTTTTCATTAAAAACATTAATTTTATATATTTGCTAAATTAACTTCATCCAACCCATTACTAAGGATTAAGATTAAAAAAATGCCTTTTTATATTTTTTTCTTTTAGATTTTATAGTTAGGCCTTTAACAAAAAAATCGACTATAGAAATGCACCACAGTAAAGAGAATGTTAGTAAAAATCCACTTTCTATGTAACAATTTTACCCTACAATGTTAATTTCTAAGAGTGTGGTTAAACCAGCTAATTAAGGTCAGCTACCTATATAATTTTCTTAAAAAAACCTTATAACTTTTATGGCATATCAAAATTGAAAAGATTTATAAAATGTGATTTTTTTGTTAAAATAATTGTTGGTTAGATTAATACCATCAATAACAACTCACTAACATTTTCTTTCTATGGATAAACTTTATGTTACGCTGAAGATGGCTATTTATACATATAGTTGAAACATGTCCGTTATTCAGTCAATAACGCCCAAAATAGAGATAGTAGTGCAAGACAGTTCTTCATTTACCCTATAGACAAAGATGTTTTTATTGTTTTAAAACATTTTCACATCCCCCATAAATTTCGTTTTGTTGCCATTGATTTTTATTATTTTATGCAGCACCCTGAATATGATAATATAAAATAAAATGAAATGAATTGGACTTGTAAAGTTGTAAGGTCTGTTTGTTATTTAGAAGTAATAATGACATAAGCTGGATAAACTTGTTGAGCGTAACGATGTAAACTACTGATCTTACATCAAAACACGGTCGAGTTACTTCCTTTGTAAATAAAAGTCCGGATTGCACAAAATTACTAATATTTACGGAAATAAAGAAACAAAGGCGCAACTAGGGGAGGGGCTAGGGGGCTTGGCCCCTCCAAGACGACGATTAGTCCTCCAAAATTACTGAACTTTTAAAGTATATTAGTGTTATTTGCAAATATACTCTATAAACAGGATCTAAGGACCCCCAAAAGGCTTCGAAGGGTTATGAAGTCCAATGTTTTATAGATTAAGGCTTCATATTGTTTTATTTTCAAAGTTAGATTTTTTTAATGTGTATATTTTAAATTTAATTTTAGATGTTGTTTTATTGTTTCTTAATCATTAGTAGCTTGTTATTTTTTACTGCTTTTTAAGTATTTTGGTGGTTAACTAAAATATAAAATTTAAGTCATGAATATTTGTTAATTAAAAAGCTTAGTACTAGATATATATGTAGATGCTTGTTATTTAAAATTGTAATTGGGCAATGCCCGTAAATGAGTAAATAAATAAATAAATAAATAAATAAATAAATAAAAACCTGAGGCTACTTGCGACACTGTAAAGAAAATAATCAGTTTTGAATTTGAAATGATAATTGACTAAAAATATATAGAGTAATGAAAATGTGTGTAAAATAAATGTTAAAAATATCTAGGCACTGTATGTAAAATAACTGACAGTCTCATTCGAAGTTCTTTCGATACTCTCTCACGGTCAAAAAAACCAATGTGTCTTAAGTGGCAGAAGGTTTGTTTAGTCTGAAATTGGTACCATAGGAATTGCGCTATGCTTAAGCTTTAAAAATACTGTGTATTATGGAAAAAATAACAAAAAATTGATATTAGATTCTGGTGTAAACTATACTTTGGGCACTTTAAATTGAGAAAAACACCCAAACAAAAGATGAATTACATTGGTTTAAAAAGTCAGTAACAACCATAGTTACTTACAAGGTATTTTTTCAATATAATGTGCCCAAAGTATAGTTCTAAAACACGTTTGATATAAAATCAGTGCATATATTTTCCAGTCACCCTGATTATTTTATAAAAGTATTACCATCTACTTTTTCCTCGGCTTCTTTAGTTTCTTCTTTAATCTCCAATTCATCTTCTAAATGTTGAAAATTAATAGGAGGCACTTCTTGTATACATTTTTGTCTAATATTAAAATGCTCTAAAATGGGCACTACAGAAACAGGCATGTAGGATAAAATATCATCTTTAATTTGTTTAAAAACAATGCATCTTTCTTCTTGTGTGTCAAAAGTATTTAAAATTTCTTTAATTGCAGTTTCTAGCGTACTTTGTTTAGAAACCCACTTAAAAATGCCTTCAATTTCCTCCTGTTCGTTTCCACTTAAAGTCAACTGAATAAAAGTACTAAGAAAAGTTTGTTTTATACTGTCATTTCCAATTAACACAGGAAGAAGGTAGTGCTTGGTCATTTTGGTATCAGAATCTTTAAAATATTTTTCCATCATATCAATGGTATATATTTGACATGAAATATATTTATATTGTTTTCTCAAATTCGAGGACAGTTGCACATTAAAATTTAAGGAAGTAATAGGAATGTACTTTGAGCCAAATATAAAAAAATCAGAATCGCAACCCAAAATTGGACAATCCAATTGCATTGCGAGACTTGCCAGTTCATTATCAAATTTATATGTAGTTACATAGACATTGAGCTTTAACTCCTTAATCAGATCCCTAAGCGTATATTTAAGGCCAAGAGGGTATATAAGCCCTTTTCCTTCACTGTAAAAAAATTTTCTTCTTAAATCATTTCCATATATTCCCCTAATAGTATCAGGTGTTAATTCACTGGCTTGTTTAGCTCTTTTTGTAAGCTCTCTTTTTAAATGAACTTGTATGACTTCCCCTGCCTCCATGAATAATAATGTAAGCAGTAACATTACAATCTTTTAATAATTTAAAAAAAACCGAAGTGTTTGTGCAAACTTATCATAATCACCTCCATAACAATTTGGCGAGAAATGGGTATAGCCACTTTTGAAAGAAAAAAATCTCATATTATACAACTTACGAAGACACTCTCCGTCTATCACAAGATTACAATCATGAAGCTCATAATCTTTAAAGAATTCTTCTTTCCTTCTTCTTGTATATGTTGTAAGGCCTCTTATACCCATCTTTAACACCACTTTAAAACAATAATTAATAAACAAAAATAAAAAAACAGAAAAAATGGTAACAATACGTATACTAAGTCTATAGCTTATTTTGCACACGGAACAAAAAAGGTTTACATTGGGTTATTTGTTATTTGTATTTTGCTTCTGTAAACCACAGGATGACTTTGTTTTGTCTATTCATGGGCGTAGAAGATAGTGAATTCAAATTAAGAATGGCAACGTTGTTAAACGCCCCTCACCGGAATAATTTTAAACCATAGATAACCTACATTTAGATCTGCAGTGGCAAGAAGCATTTTTCGGATTTTTACCACCGCGCGCAGTGGGTGGACGAACATGCGCACTTAAAAGCCTTGGCAAAATATAAACACCGGCACCCCGTACCTTCGTCCGCGGTCTGACCGTAACGCTCATTAGCTACCGTACTTCGAACAGAAAAGCAGGACGCGGTCAACAAATTCTTTCCTATAATGCGAATAGTTTGTTTGGGTCCGGGTGCGTTTACCCTCAACTGGCTTGCGTACAAACCGGTTTTTTCGCCCATGAAATGTAACTTTTGTTTCGCGCAGGTTATAAAATTGGTAATCCATTGAGATCAGTGTTTTAAACTAGCTTAGTTGAACACGGCAATGCAAATAAAGCCGGCTGTCCATGAGAGCGGTTTTCCGCTCGCGGATGATAATTCAGAGTTGTGATTGGTTAGTGCAAATTTAAAATGCTTTTCCTTGGTTAATCGTCTTGCAACGGGACCAACAACAAAGAAAGCTAAAATGCTTTTCGCGCCAATCACAACGCTGAGTATATTTCTGTAAATATTTTCGACAAACAATGCAAAATGAAATGCGCAAATTCTAGACGCCACTGGATTGATCTTCAGCTTTGATTTTTACCCAGTCTTGCCAACTTTTCTCCGAGAAGTGCCCTTCCTTGCGTCCCTGACCTCGAACCGCCTAAAAGTTGAGGATATGTCGCAACCTTATAGATATAAACTAACCTTGGCTAAGAAATTGCTTAATCTTAATGCCATATAAAAGAAGAACCCTGTAACTAACCTCAAATTCCAGTGGCTTTTGTTTTAGATTTAAGTGTGATTTAAGGTGTTGACATGGCATAAAACCAATAAAAACAACCTGGAAAAATGGGAATTAAAGGTTTTACAAAATTTATAAACGACAGAGCCCACCTATATTTTGAGAATTACGAGCTTCGCGACTGTATTCTAATAATAGATGGACACAGTATATCATGCCAACTGTACAACTGGAAGCATTGGCAATTCGATGCTAGATCAAATAATTCCTATGGGGGTGATTACGATAAATACGCCTATATTGTAGAAAACTTTTTGGTATGCTAAAGGAGGTCAAAGTAAAACCTATAGTGTTCTTTGATGGAGGCTTTGAGCAACGTAAATTGCCTACTATCTTAAGTCGGATGCAAGATAAGATAAACATTGCGGATAAGTTAAATCCTGAATTTGAAGCACAACAACCGAATAGTGTAGTATTTCCATTATTCTTAAGAGAGGCTTTTAAGGATATTCTAAGAAGTCTTGATATAGAAATGGTCATGTGCGAATACGAAGGCGATACAGAAATTGCTAGTATTGCCAAGCTTCTTAACTGTCCCGTCCTAACTTTGGATTCTGACTATTTTCTTTTGGGGCTCAGTACATTCCTTTTAAAACGTTAGATAGCAAAGTTCAAGCAATAGAAAACTGGAGAACAGGCACCTACAAATGTATAACTTGCAAAATGTATAAAATTGAAAAGCTCTTGGAAGACTTTGAGGGGCTTCAAGAAAGTTCACTTCATCTGCTACCAGTGTTAATAGGTAATGATTACATAGACCAGAAACTATTTAACAAATTTCTAGAATCTACAAACTTGGCTGATACAAATCTGCAGAATAAAATTCAAAAAATTCTTATGTGGCTAAAAACTGATACTACTGAATCTGCTATCAAAAAAATATTACAAAGCTTTAAAACGGCAAAAGAGCAGCTGTTAATATTAAAAAAATTGAGAAAATAATGTCAGGGTATTATTATGTTGAAAGTAGACTTTTGAAGTACTTAAATATTAAGTCTAAAAATGTTATCAAAAGTAAAAATTTTGATTTTAAACCTTTAGAAGATGAAATTACTCAGATACTAGAATCTGATCTTAGAAGTGGTAGTGTTGGGGTTAGTTCTGAAAATACTGAAACCAGTGAAAAGGCCTTAAACTCAGAAAAATGATATTACTCAGGTGGTACTGGAATCTAATCTTGAAAGGGATAATGACGTGGTTAGTTCTGAAAATACTGAAAAATTTGACCAAGAAAATGCATCTTGTTCAGAGAATATTGAAAAGAACGTTGTGAGTAATGAAATATCTAATGAAAATATCCATTCTCCTAAAAATACACTTGACAGTACAAGTACAAAAGAAAATGAAGACATGGATATTTCTTCACAAAGTAATTTAGATTTAGATTCACCAAAAAGTGTCAGTGAAAATGATAAAAACGGAAATACCAGTAAAAGCCTTGAACATGTTAATGAAGATACATCTGTAAAAAAGTTGAAGATGAAAATGAAGATATGCCAATTTCTGTCACCTTTAAATTTGAAGAAAGTCATCTGGAAAAAGAGAATTCCTCAGAAAATCCAGTGACAACGTTGTTTTTAAGAAATTTTACAAAATGCCAGTATCCCTCCTCATTTATGGACATACTAACTCAAAACAAGTATTACTGCATTCCTCAGGTTGAAAATCATGAAAAAGAACATTCACACGCCTTTTCTTTGGAACTGTTATGCGCTATTCACAAAATTCTTACAAACAATTCTGCCAGTGACTTTACAGTAGTGGCCCGTGGTGAAGGGACTCGTGTCAAATCTTTTCCTCAAGACAAATATTGTGTACCTGTACCTTCATTAGAAGAAATTGAACAATTAACTTTACAGGGTAGGAGAGAAATATTTTTAAAAATCTTGAACATTGACAATAATTTTATTTCACTTCTAGAACATTTTCCCACAGAGTGGCATACATTTTTACTTGCTCTCAAGTATGCAGCATCAAAAACCACATTTGAAACACCTTTAATTTACTCTTTAGTATTATGTTTTATTATTTTAAACTATGTGGACCAAAGAATAGGTTACTATAGGTCTGCGGAAAGGTATAAACAAAAGTTTTTTTCTTACATGCAAAATATACGACCGTTAAATGAGCATATACCATTTAGAGCAGATAAGAATTGCTTTTATTATTTTCCCACTAAAGATTGCATAATTTTCATGCAAAGAGTTGTCCACTTTTTCACAATGAATCCAAAAGAAAATGCACAAACGTTTGATAAAAATTTGGTACATTCAATGGCGCAAATCCAAAGTGTACTTTTGCATATAAAATATTTAAACTCTTTGTTAAAGAATCCTTACCCAAATTTAGTAATCCACCAAATATTTGATGGAACTTTTATTTATAACTTGTCAAAAACATTTACAGAAAAATCAACAGAGCTACAGAATAATTATTTAAATGTATTTTTCAAAGACTGTCCCAGCATCTTGGCTGGTTTAAAATATGTGTTAAATATGCTAAACAAGCAAATTATTTTGTAGGAAAAAGTGGTTATAAGGGTTGTTAAATGATGGTCATTTATTTTATGTGACATATGACCGTCATTTATATCACAGTTGCTGTATTCCTTTTATGCTCCAGAACAGCCCGGAACGACACCATAAGTGTTCCTTTTACCATTTTTTTGTCATTTTTTCGTGCTGTAGAACCGTTCTTGACACAATTGACAGTTCAGAGAACGGTTCTACAAGGCAAAAGGAATACACTAATTTATGATAAATTTTTCATTGCTTTATTCTGCAGTTTAATTATGGAAGCATCAGACAATTTATTTATACTGGTAAAAACTAAAAACATATACAGGGTGTTGTCTACTTAAGTTCCCACCATATAAATTTTTTTATTATTTTTTTTTGTTAAAAAAAATAATGTTCTTTTAAAAAAGTTCTGCAGGGTCTTAAACCCAAAATGCAATTATCAAATAATAATTTTTTGGGTAATTTTCTAGAAACCTGCGGCAACTCCGATTTTAACGAAATTTGGTATACGGGGGTTTTTGGTGCGCTGATCACGAATGTGAAAGATTTTTTGGCGGAAACGTTTCGTTCTCGAGATATTCATCATCAAAGTCAAATTTGAACTAAGCTTGTTTTCACTATATTCCCCCTTCTTTTTGCACACAATTCTTGATTTAAAGCTAAAGTGTCACACAATATTTGATTTTCACCTTTCAAAACCCCGTTTTTCTACATTTTTTACATTATTTTTGCATTAAATTGCGTTGCTTTTCTTTGATAATGCGGCAACCATACATACACATAGGGCTTCATGGCACACTGGGATTAAAATAAGTCAAAGTATAGCTATGCAATTTAATGCCAAAATAATGTAAAATACGTAAAAACGGGGTTTTAAGAGGTGAAAATCAAATATTGTGTGCCACTTTTGCTTTAAATCAAGAATTGTGTGCAAAAAGAAGGGGGAATATTGTAAAAATAGGATTAGTTTAAATTTCAAGTCTGATGGTGAGTATCTCAAGAACAAAACGTTTCCGCCAAAAAATTCTTTCAGATTCGTGATCAGCGCCCCAAAAACCCCTGTATACCAAATTTCGTCAAAATCGGAGTTGCCGCAGGTTTCTAGAAAATTACCATTTTTTGCAGTGGTATGTCAAAAAGATGAATTTTGCTTAAGAGGAAAGTACCTTTATTATTCATAATATTGAAATTTTTTATAAAGAAAAGATGTTTAGCATTAAAAATAATATTTAAATATGCAAACCTGATCATTTTTAGAAAAACTTTTTTATGTGTTAACGGTAAAAATTTAAGTTTGTACATTAGTGCATACCCTTTTCAAAATGTAATATGTAAAGAAAGCTTAAGAACTGTCAAAACAGCAGAAAGTCACAGAAACGCTTGTTTTCACAGAAAAAAATGTTTACTTTTTAATAAAGCAATTTTGATATTTAAACACACTAATTTTAATCCTTTGGATCATTTCTTTATAAAAATTTATAAATTAATTATTTATAAAAAATAAAGGTACTTTCCTCTTGAGCAAAATTCATATTTTTTGACATATACCTCATATACCACTTCAAAAAATTAATATCTGAATCTGGTAATTGTTTTTTGCGTTTTAGACCATGCAGAAGTTTTTACAAGTAATAGGATTTTTCGTAAAATTAATAATAAAAAAGTTTTCCATATGGTGCAAAGTTAAGTAGACAGACCTGTATTTTAATATCAACAAAACAAACTGATATTCCTAATCAAAAAGTACCACAGCCCTCAAAATTAATTAAAATCCTCTATAAAACACACAAGAATGTGTAGTAGGATATGTGGATTATAACTTATTTAGTTGTTAATAAAATAATATTATTCAACTAAATTTTTTCGCTGTCCATGGTGTCATTGATATAAAAGTCGTTTAATGCCTTGGAAGTGTAACTTCCTGATTGCCACACTGAATTAAATGTGTTGTTGTATGTCTGAATGATTTTGAACAGTCAGGAAATTTTAATAGACAAAAATAAGCGACATGGGTGTCATAAAAGTAAATAACATGACCGTCATTTTCACTATAATGACAATATGACATTGTCAGAATGAATGTGAAAACTTACAACTCTAGTTGTCATATTTCTATGTAGAAATAAGGATACAGAGCTTTACTTTCAGAAATTCTTTAAATTTATACATTTTAAAATTATTATTAAAAAATAGTTTAAACATTGTGAAGGAGTGTTTTCTGCTAAGTTATGATTTATATAATATTTAAGTTATTATTGTTGACTTTTGTTGCTTTATTTAATAAGGACCTAGTCTAAAGTTACACTTCTATAGTTAAAAATCATAAATTTTACTAGATATGGTTTACGAAATTTGTATTTTTCTACCTTACTGTTATGTTTAAGTGTAAGTTGAATAAAATTTATAATACTAATATTAATCCAACTACTTACATACATGTATGTTAATTAGAATTGGGTTAATTTGTATCAAGTTCAAATATTATATAATATATTTTAAAGTATTCATCAATTGAATTTATTTTGTTTTGGTAAGTATGACAATAGAAATAGTAGCATTGATTTCTTTGCAAAGTATTAAGAACAGCTGATACAGGTATATATTTGCAATTTTCACATCAGATATGAAAAAAGATAAAAATTAAATTTGGTTCAACCCTTGGTTAACACTGAATTTTGTGCATTCTGTCACTCTACCTACTTGATTTTTTAAATGTTTGTGGGTGGCTAGTCTAAAGTTATATTTTTGTAAAAAAATATGTCTTTTACCTGATATGGTTTCAAACCTTTATATTTTTCTACCACTGTTGAATTTAATAATAACTGTAAGTTAAAAAAGTGTATAATACTTAATATAAGAATCTTTACTACTTATGTATGTTAATATGTGTTACTAAAATTATTGTTATATCAATTTAAACATTAAATGTTTATGGTTTTTATACAGTTTTTATAAAAGTGCAGTATTTTTGTTAATAAAAACATATTTTTACTTATTATTGATTTTTTAAGCCCATCCGAATAAAACAACAGTTAATGCAACATGAAAACATTTATTTGGTACTTTATGGTTAAGATTTAAATCTTAGTGAGGTTAAAAACAAGTAAACAAAGTTTAAAAATGACAGCATGTTCATCAAAAAGTTCATATCAATGAATATTAAAAGACCTAAGAAATAACTTTTGAGTAACAGGGGCATAATCTACATGTGCTATCATACTATGCAATTCACATAATCACCTAACTTATTGTCATTAAAAAAAAGACTATTTATTGATTTAACTTTTTGACAAAATGTACATTTTTACATAACTGATCAGTCTCCTTACATACTAAATTAACTTTAATAAAATATATTTAAACCAAATGATATATTACAAGGTATAATGAAATGCTGAATTTTTAAGTAAAGATACCAGATTTTTCGGCTGCTTTAAACTAGGGACATTCCTTACAAAATAGATGGTCCTTCTCGAAGACACCCTGTACAACCCGCAAATTTTAAAGTAAAAATATATTATTTCTAAATTATTATAGATATTTACAATATTGAGCTCTTCTGCATTTAAAAACCATGAGTCGCCACTGTTGCTTATTAACAAATAAAAAATCTAAACAGCTTTCTTCTAACTAACGAAAATATATAAAATTATAAAAATTATTTTAAAGCTAAAAGAGCAGAGTCATTTAACATATGGTAGTCTTAAATATATCTACAGGGTTGTTCTATATAAAAATATTCTCTACAGGGATTACATAAACTTCAAAGAAATACAGTAAAAGTGGAATAAACAAAAAAATTAGTAATAAAATTCATGATACACCTGAATACCACTGAATTTCGCTTAAAAATCTTTATCAAACAAAGAAAATATAAAGTAGATAATGGTTTGTTAATAACAAAAATGTCCTTTTTAAAAACTGTAGCCACAATTTTTTATTATGATTATGGGACACCCAGTACAGTGCATTCTTATTTAGAACACCCCAACATATCTATACTCAGAACATCTGGGTTTTTAGCCCTTAGAAGAGCAACATTTACAGTAAGATTAATCAAAAGTCAATGGATTTAGGGCAATTGTTAATATGTCTAATAG
Organism: Listronotus bonariensis; assembly: GCA_014170235.1. Taxonomy (NCBI): domain Eukaryota; kingdom Metazoa; phylum Arthropoda; class Insecta; order Coleoptera; family Curculionidae; genus Listronotus; species Listronotus bonariensis. The sequence goes on from JACEGR010000599.1 coordinate 18,081, forward strand.
ATATACATTTGTGGACATACCGGGTTAGTAGAAAAAACAGAACGGTGGATTATCTCAGCAACCGTCTAACATAAATGCACCAAATTTTGTGCCAGGGGTAACTAAACATGAAAAATTCAAAAATTATATTTGCAAGGTTGCCAAGTTTATTGTTTTTTCTTTAGGTTAGGGAATTTTAAATGGAATACCCTAGTTTTTATTATTGTAATTAAATGCTTCTATCAACTTTATTAACTGGTATTATCATTTTTTTACTCAAAGTCGGAGATATGGGATCATGCTTTTTTCGATATTTATTTATTTATTTATTTCATTTATTACAAACTCTACAGGTTTGATCCCTATTACAGAGTAGGGAAAAAGACAACTTAACATGAGTACAGATTAACTTATTCTAATATTATTTTCTTAAGTTTAATTCCATTAATCCAACCAAAATTCGTCATAATTAGTACAGGGGTGAAACTGGACATTCTAAATTCATAAATTGCATTTTTGCGATGTTTGCAAGATTCTAAAAAAAGTCAAGAAAAGGAAATAAGGAAATTTAATTATGAAACATCGCAAATGCAATTCCTGAATTTGGAATGTCCAGTTACTCCCCTGTATGAATTTTGATGAATTTAGGTTGGATCGTTTCTGAGATAATTGACCCTACCTAGTCGATTTTGTGTTCATTATGTACAGACATATGATGCCATATCTCCGAAATTGGAAGGAGTAAACAAACGATAATATTAGGTCATAATAAAGTTAATACAGGCAAGTGATTACAATAATAAAAGTTAGAGTACTACATCTAAAATCTCAAATTCCTAACCTAGAGAAAAAGCTATAAACTTGGCAACCTTGCAAAGATAATTTTTGAATTCTTTATGTTTAGTTACTGCTTCGACACAATTTGGATCATTTATATTTACGGGTTGTTGAGATAATCAACCGTCCAATCAAAATTCTACTAACCCTGTATAATCAGGTAATAATAACCCTCTTACATCTTAAATTTGGTAGCCTTTAATAAAGGGAATGCCTGTCCCAACTTTGTGTTGATAATCCACATAGTTTTGTCCAAAAAAGTTGAGAAGAGTAATTTCTTCAATGTAGATGCGGCTTTTAAAAACATCCAGGAAACTGCTGCATAGGCTGGTATACATAGGGGATTTACAAGAATTAACTAAAACAGATTTTTTATAAATTATTATTTATTGGTTTTATGAACCTTTCTTTACTAAATGCCTTTACCATGGGTAATTTTACAATTGAAGACCTCGGTGCACAAACCAGGTGAGTCCAATTATTATCAAAAATTGCTGGTACTAAAATCAGGTAAGTACAACGCATCCTATGTGAAATAGCATTGGATTTCACTTGCCTGGTCAAGTATTAGTAGCATATATCAGGCAAGTCCAAAAGGTTTTTTAAAACCACATAAGTCCAATTATTATCAAAAATTGTTTTTTCAAATATTCTAAATATTTATATCATTGCGGATCGTCTGGTACTAAAATCAGGTAGGTATAACGTATCCTATGTGAAATAAAGTTGGATTTCACTTGCCTGGTCAAGTATTAGTAGCATAAATCAGGCAAGTCCAAAAGGTTTTTTTAAACCAGGTAAGTCCAATTATTATCAAAAATTGCTTTTTCAAATATTCTAAATATTTATATCATTGCGAATCGTCTGGTACTAAAATCAGGTAGGTATAATGTATCCTATGTGAAATAAAGTTGTATTTCACTTGCCTGGTCAAGTATTAGTAGCATAAATCAGGCAAGTCCAAAAGGTTTTTAAACCAGGTAAGTCCAATTATTATCATTGCGGATCGTCTGGTACTAAGATCAGGTAAGTACAACGCATCCTATGTGAATAGCATTGGATTTCACTTGCCTGGTCAAGTATTAGTAGCATATATCAGGCAAGTCCAAAAGGTTTTTTTTAAACCAGTCCAATTATTATCAAAAATTGCTTTTTCAAATATTCTAAATATTTATATCATTGCGGATCGTCTGGTACTAAAATCAGGTAGGTATAACGTATCCTATGTGAAATAAAGTTGTATTTCACTTGCCTGGTCAAGTATTAGTAGCATAAATCAGGCAAATCCAAAAGGTTTTTTTAAACCAGGTAAGTCCAATTATTATCAAAAATCAGGTAAGTACAACGCATCCTATGTGAAATAGCATTGGAATCACTTGCCTGTTCAAGTATTAGTAGCATAAATCAGGCAAGTCTAGAAGTTTTAATTTTAATTTTCCAAAACTTTTTATAATGTGACTTACCCGGTTTTTGCACTGAGGTCTTAAGTTGTAGTTTAAAATTTAAGAAAATATTACCATTCTTTGTTTTAATTTTAAATCATTTAATTTCAAAAAGAAATTAGTTTGCAGTAAAGGTTTATATTATTGTTTTCTTTTGAAATTAGTTACAAAATCAAAGTCAGTCAAGGTTTTCATTTGTATTTTGCCACCTACTTTAAACTATAACCAAGAAGTATAGAAAAAAACGTCCTGTATAAAAGTTTCATACTTTTTCATCTATTTTCTTTTGAGCATAAAAAAAGAATCAAATGAACATCAGAACTCAAGAAAAATGAAAAGGTAAACCCTTTTTAAATGGGACACTCTGTATATTATGTCACCATTAAAAGGAGCTTTTAAAAGGCTTTACAAAAATACCACATTTGATATAACTCACGATTAAAAAGCAAATCCAAAAAAGTAAAAACATTATCTTTAGTAGTTTCGGAAATATAGTCATTTAAATCTGAATATAATTTACATTACATATTATCGTTGGTTGAAAGGGTACTGTACTCTTTCAATTAACGATATTATACAGTCTCACCTTAGTGCCGTAGGTAGATATGGAAATAATTAAAGATAGATATATCAAAAGTGACATTTTTGTATAGCTTTTCAAAAGACCTTTTAATTGGTAACATATTATACAGGGTGTTTCATTTTAAAAAAGTTTACCTCTTCATTTTTCTCAAGTTTTTGATGTTTATTTGTTCCACTTTTTATGCTCCAAAGATAATAGATGAAAAGGTACGAAACAGGACGTTTTTTTCTAACCTTCTTGGTTATAGTTAAAAGTGGGTGGAAAAATATAAATGAAAACCCTGTAAATAATAATTTATTTATTAAATTTTATATTTTGTTTATAGTAGGGCTGGCAACCGAAACCGGTTTTTCGGTTAACCGGTTAATCGGTTTTCGGTTAACCGCGGTTTTGGCCAAAACCGAAAACCGGTATTCGAAAACCGGTTTCGAATACCGGTTAACCGGTATTTGAAAACCGGTTTTCGAATATCGGTTAACCGGTTTTAAAAAGCGGTTTTCAAATATCGGTTTTTCATATAATCGGTTTTCAAATACCGGTTTTTTGGATAATCGGACCAAAATCGAAAAGCGGTTCTTCGAATATCAATTAATAGGTTTTTGGTTGATTGCGGTTTATATTATATAACAAATATGTACTAAAAACTTCAACTTACTATAATAATACACTAAATTAAAATTTAAAAATCACCACTTTTCCTTTTCTGTTTTTTTATTAACCAATAAACCAAGAAAAAACAGCGAAAATAGAATATCAATTTTAAATAATAAGAAAAAAATAAATTATGTATGTATGTACGGAATTTTACATCGCCTTTTAGAATCTTGCATTTTATTAACAGGGATGTTAAATTTTTATTCTCATTTATATTTAACCAATTTCTTTTAAAGAATATTCTAGGATGAATAATGATTATCACTTAACACAGTTAACACCACAGCTCATGGGCAAATCCGTAATCAACACAAAAACGATTAATAGAGAATAATTACTTTCCGATTTTCTGTTAACTGAGGTTTAAAAAAGCCTTTTTCGGTTTTGAGAACCGTTTTTGGTTTTCGGTTTTAAAGACAGTTTTCGGTTTTCGGTTTTAAAAACCGATTTTGATGTATTGGTTTTGAAAACCGTTTTCGGTTTTTCGGTTTTAAAAACCGGTTTTTAAATATTCGGTTAACCGGTTTTGTTTTTTTCCGGTTTTTGCCAGCCCTAGTTTATAGTAGGGAAGACCAAGTTGCTAAATGGAGATTTACTCAAGCATCATAGAGACCTACTGGGTTGCAAAGCTTAGATGATATAAAAAAATATGTTATATAATTTATACCTTTTCATCAGTAGGGAAAGCAGCTATAGATTTTTATTTTTAAATATGTCAAAAAATACTATTGTTATTTCGGCTTGAATTATTTCTTTCTTTACGTCACTCTCAAATTCTCAGATTAGTGAAATACACACTTTTAGCATGTGATTAACTCTCCCTATCTTAATCTGACTCGCTCGAAAATTTCTAATGAATATATTTTTTACTAATCTGATCCTTTATCATTGACGGGCGGCCTTATATACAGGGCTTATATTTGGTAAAGGTACTTCACCAGATACAAGGTATCCTCCTGTATATTAATCTGCCGCGATGTAGTGATCCCGAATCTCCCTCTTGGGCTTCCCTACTATTATAAATACACAAATAAATAAATAAAAACAATTTTTAAAAAACAGAGGGATTTAAATTTATGGTAATTCTAAACATTTACCTGTGTTCCAATAGCCCAGTAGAACCATCCAACATAACTGGGGTGACGAAACCAAGAATATATGCCACTGGTAACAAGGACATGATCTTTTGCCTTTTCACACTGAACCTAAAATATTTTTAAATACATTTATAAAAATATATTTTTGATAATTAAATATAAACAAAAAGTAAATGGAAAAGAGACAAGATTAAAATATAGAGAATACATTTTTTTCCTTATACAGGGTGTTACTACAATTATTTTAAGGGCATATTTCTTAGGACTAACCATATTGTGTTTGTAAGAGTTGTAATTTTGTATTTGTTTTTTTGTTGGGAGAAGGCATGTAACATGATTGCTGTAGCTTGAGACAAATGTTCATAGGAAAATATTTTGTCCCCAAAAATCCCTAAAATATGTGTACTGAATTTTAAAAATCCTGTATTACCAATATTAATTGTTATGAATTTTTCGATTTTTGTGTGGCCAAAAGAAAATTTATTTATAGTAGTGTTATAGGCACTGATCTCAATGAATTGCCAATGCGAAACAAAGTTACATTTCATAGGCAAAAAACGGGTTTGTGCGCAAGCAAACCGAGGGTAAACGCGCCTGGCGCCAAACAGACTATCCGCATTATCGGAAAGAATTTGTCGACGCCGTCCTGGTTTTCCGTTCGGAGTACGGTGTCACGGTCAGACCGCGGGCGGAGGGCACGGGGTGTCGATGTTTGTAATTTGCCACGGCTTTTAAGTGCGTATGTTCGTTCACCCTCGATTTGTTTACTGCGCGAGGTCGTAAAAATCCGAAAAATGCTTCTTTCCACTGCGGATCTAAATGTTGGTTATCTATGGTTATAGGCAACGGATTCGGACAATGCATTTTGAAGAAAATCATACTTGAGATTACCTGTTTTTGCTCCATTTTGTGGATGAATTAAAAATGTAAATTTTTAAAAAGTAGAACAAATCAACTTATTAAAAACAATTATCTTTCCATTAGCTTTTTGCTAAATTAAAAACAAGTTTAAGTTAAAAAGATTAATTTGCAAATTTTTCATATTAAAAAAAATGTATTTTAGGATACTGCCATATAAAATAAAAATATAATGGAAGTAGTAAATACTTGCAGTGGAAAGTTATATCAAATATTTGAAATATAACAATTTGCAGTCATCACCACATATGTATTGTGTTTCATACCAAGAAGAGTCTGTATGTGAACATGTTTCGACTGCTTAAGTAATCATCATCAGCGTCTAAAAACTAAAAATATAGAAAAAAACTATTGGCGGTGTTTTTCAGAACGCTGTAACTTATTTAAGGGTGGTAGACAATGTTATGTTTTCAATGATAATACTTTCTTGAACTTCCATTGTCTTTATTTGTAGCTGATACACATATCTTTAGCCATTTTCAAGTGATAACTGAAACTTATGTTCTACACAATATTTCTAGCTTAAAATTTATATTTATACTGTCAAAATATATGTTAATAAATCATAATAAACCTAAAGCTCTTTCTATTTACTGGCCGCAGAAAAAAACCCCTTAAAAATCCCTAAAAAACAAGCTGTCACATGGAATATCCCTCCTAAGAGTCCTTTACGAGCAATGAAATTATTGTTCTGTAAAAATCCTTTTATATCACTGATCTCGATGGATTGCCAATGTTATTACCTGCGCGAAACAAAAGTTACATTTCATGGACGAAAAAGCGAGTTTGTGCGCAAGCAAATCGAGGGTGAACGCGCCTTTCGCCAAACAGACTATCCGCATTATCGGAAATAATTTGTCCATGGCGTCATGGTTGCCTGTTCGGAGTATGGTAGCTAATGAGCTTCACGGTCAGACCGCGGTCGGAGGGTACGGGGTGCCGGTGTTTGTATTTTGCCACGGCTTTTAAGTGCGCATGTTCGTCCACCCGTCCATTTGTTTACTGCGCGAGGTCGTAAAAATCCGACTTGCCACTGCGGATCTAAATGTAGGTTATTGATGTTTTTTATGGATACAAAAATATAAATTTTAATTTAAAATGTTTTAACCTCTTTTTATGTTAATTTTCTTTGTGTGGTTTCCTTGTATGTAGGTGGTTATTAAATGTTGTGTTTTTTAAATGTTATATGGTAAATTTTATTTTGAATTACTCCTACAGTTTTTGTTTTAAAATGCATTCTTTTGGTCACCACACAATCCCTTCTATCCCCTTTCATGGTGGGTTTAATAGTATTTTTACATTCTCTTTTTCTTTTTTTTATATTTTTAGTTTTTTTGCTGATGATGATTGTTTAAGCAGTCGAAACATGTTCACATACAGACTTTTCTTGGTATGAAACACAATACATATGTGGAGATGACTGCAAGTTGTTTTATTTCAAATCTTTAAATAAAAATACCTTATCTAGAAAAATTACATTTTTATATAGTTAGTATAATTATATTAAGAAAGAAAGCATAAGGATCACCCATTTGTTAAATGTTTTATTTAAACCTTAAACTAATGTGCTTACCAAATGATTAAAGTTGCTTCCTGCAGAGAACATGGCCAGTTTTCTTAAGAATTCGCCACATATACATATAATTAAACCAATGTAAGAAATTGTAAAATATTGTTTTAGGCCTAAAAATTAAAAAAATATATATTGTAACAAACTATGTAAAAATAGGAATATTTTTACTTAATTCAGTAAAAGGAAAATATGAGGGAAAATACTGTAACCACAGTTATATAATTTTAAACATGCTGTATATCACTTTATTATTAAAGTATTATTATAAAGTAAAGTATTATTAGTGTAAATCTTATATATTAAAGTTAAGGTTATTGTCTAGAAAGTGTCCGCAACTCCGATTTTAACCACATTTGGTATACGGGATTTTTTGGGCATTGAACACGAATCTGAAAGAATGTTTAGTAGGAAATATTTGGTTTCTGAGATATCCACCATTAAAGTTGGCATTTGAACTAACCTCATTTTCACTATATTCCCCCTTTTTTTGCATATAATTCTTAATTTTAAGTTAAAGTGGTACACAATATTTGATTTTCACCTTTTAAAACCTCATTTTTCTACGTATTTTACACTTTTTTGAATTAAATTGCATAGCTTCGCTTTCAATCGTTTTTAATCGTAGCAGATTACGGTGGAGTCGGTGAAGCAGTATATGCACGCTTGCAACGTTTTTAAAATGACATTTCCCTATTTATTTGATAAAAGGTGTAAAATACATAGATAAACGGGGTTTTAAAAGGTGAAAATCAAATACTGTGGGCCACTTTAGCTTTAAATCAAGAATTGTTTGCAAAAAAAGGGGGAATATGGTGAAAATCAGGTTGATTCAATCGCCAACTTTGATGATGGATATCTTGGAAACAAAACGTTTCTGACTAAAAATTCATGCCCCAACAAAACCCTGTATACCAAATCTGATCAAAATCGGAGTTGCGGACACTTTCTAGACCAAAGTTAACCTTTGGTATAATTAAATAAGTAGCTTACCTGGATAAAAATAAGCCTCAACAAAAACTCAATCCAAGATGTAATAGCAGCAATGGTATACTGAGGGCTGTGGTTGATGACAAATGAGTCTGTTGACACTTGTGTGGGCTGGATGATGGCAATAGTCAGGAATTCGGAGAAATGGAAGAATGACATGACAGACATGTATAATCCAAAGACTCTGTACTGAGGAGAGCACATAAGGTAAATGTAGAATCCTAGAGAAAAGAGGCTTCCAAGCATAGCTGCCCGCCATGATATCTGAAAATTCTGAGGTATAGGGTTGGGTAAAATTTTGACAACTAATATGTGGTTATTCTAAAATAGAAATGAATGGATTGGTAAAAGTGCCGAAAAGGGTTTTCTGCCGTTTTTAAAATTAAAAAAAAAGTGATACTAACTGATTTTAGACCCTTTTCTAAATACAATACCAGTGGCGCTAATCCAAATTATCCCGTTTTTAATTAATTATAACTTAATAAACATTCGGAACCGGGATGTGAATAGTAGTGCTGGGCGATGTAAAATAAGTAAAATGATTTAATATTCGTCAAAATCACATCCAAAATTAGGTAAAAAAAATTTTTCTGAATATTTTGCTTAAAAATGGTGAAATTTAGAAGAAAATTGAAATTTAAGTTTTATAACCTCAAATTAGCAAAACAGGAAAAGAAATGTCATTTATTCCAAATAAAATATCAAGAGCATTTGGCAACATTAAAAATATGTCAAAGATATATTTTTTTAAATTCCCTTGTAAAGCCAATTAAAAAAGAAATACTTGACTAACCAGAGCTAACCTGACCGTGAATTCTGACACGATGAATTTTATTTAAAAAATCCACTACATATTAGGCCTAATTTTGTGGGTAGACATATATAAAAGCAATTTGCGGCCAGTGTTGATTGTACAAAAGTGAATACTGAAAATAATATTTAATAAAAATAAACTCTATTTAACTAGTTTATTATATAATAGAAAAATTTGTAATGTATACTCATTGTATATGCATGCTGCATCCATGTATGTACATAAAAAAGAGATATTACAAAAATTTGTTAATCATAGGCACCAAACAAGAAACAATGTAAATAAACATATTGTAATTCCGTATTGTAAAAAAACAGTTACTTTAAAATTTATAAACTATTTAGCGCATATAAGCTGCAGCCACTTAGAATAACAGATATTTCAAATCATAAGATTTTTAACAAACAAACATTGCAGAAAATATATTTTTGATAATTATAATACCTTTGTAAAAACTATGCTGTAAATTAAGTAAAAATGCAACAAGACTCTAAAGAAACTTGCTAGGATCAGAGAATTTTTTTGATTTATTTATTTATTTAGTTAATTGTTTAATTTAGGATTATTTTGAATATTGTTCATACAACACTAGAATTAAATATATTTAGGATAGCTAGTCTGACACATACAGGTGCAACAAGCATCTAGGTGTCATTAACTAAATTAAAAATCTATTTTTGTTAAGTTTAAAATTTTTTATATATGTAAAAAATTGTAGTTTATAATTAATCAATAAACAATAAACAATATAGAGCTCGGATGTATAAAGTTCAACAGATAAGCCGTTGTTGCCAAATGTTCAGATTAAAAGTAAAGAAGTTTCAAAAAATTCAAATTTTTGTTTTTTACAAAAAAATACAAAATATTTTATAACAGTGCCATTATATTATGATTAGGAACAAATAGGAGATAACATGTAAGCCAAAATATTTTTAAAAATCATAAAAACAGCAGAAAACCCTTAACGGCATAATTACCAATAGATTTATAAATTTTAACAACAAATATTATTCAGAGTATTATAACTTGTAAAATTATGGAGAAGTAAATTCTAAAGAGTTTTTTAGATATCATTGTATTTAAATAAAAATAATATAGAAAATTGCAAAATTTTCAGTCACTTAACACGTTCGCTACCGAGGGTCATTTTGTGTTTCGACCCCATAAACCACTTTATTATTTTTTGTAAAATTACTTTATTTTGATGTTTATTGAAGTGCTAATTAGTTGTAGTGTTGGAATTCAACATATTTGAGTGTTTATTTAACCCGACTCATATATGAGTCGGTGGTCCATTTTATTACATTTTTTTTTAAATAGACCTGGCTCACATACGAGTCGTAAATAAAAGTTACTTTCACTAGATATAGGTATTTACTAACAGTATATAGGTACATTTTGATATCAAAAATCGTTAATAAAAAAAATAATTCTAAGAATCTAAAAAACTAAACTAAAATCTAAAAAAAATATATATTTCTTGTACAAAATTTTTGGCAAAGACTACATAATTTTTTTTCTAAATATCTAAAAAAATAACTAAAAAAAAAATTGCTTCTATGATATCTTTGACATAAAAAACTAAACAAAAATATATTCTAAATATCCAAAAATGAACTAAAATAAATACTATACTTATACTAAATGCTACACCCAGACCACCTGACACACATACGAGCCGAAGCATTACACAGACCGTGTTTTAAAACAAAACCTCTACAGGAAACCCCGAATTTTTAAACTCGCTTTTAGTATTATAATGTAGCCGGCTCACATTTGAGCCGGCGGTCTATTTTAAAATTGTACTGGCTCATATATGAGCCGCTTGGTAGCGAACGTGTTAAGATAAATCTTTTAAATAAATTCTTCTTTCATACAGAAAACTAATAAAATGCTTAAAAAGTCTTACCTCATACACTTGGTCAGTAAAAGCGATTCGTATTAAAGTATATATCATCAGTCCCGAAATAAAAAATATAAAGGTATTAACGCCAAATGTGGTTAAATTGTATTGGTAATTTAACCACCCCATAATGGAAAAAACAATAAAAGAACCCCCAAAGTGCTCGATACACACTCTTGTTGGTGAAGCCATTTTAATACCGATTCTTGGGATGTCAGAGCTACAAATAATCTTTTAATTATAGAATAATATCTGTGCAATAGGAAAAAACGTTTTTTTAAGCTCGGTGATCTACATTTCGCAAGAAGATATTTTTTAAAATCTGTAGTAAACAAATCTTGACACCATTTTTTTATTCCCACAGGCAAAAGTCAAATAAACAAAAGAGAAGCATTTGAACTACTCCAAGAATAGTGAAAAAAGGTTCCGACATATGAATTTGCTCTCCCAAGTGTCAAGAACGGTTCTACAACATGAAAAAATGTCAAAAAATTGTAAAAGGAACACTTATGGTGTTGTTCTAGGCGGTTCTGGAGCATAAAAGGAATACAGCCCTTGTCGCTTGGTCACGGAACATGCGTGAGAGAGAAAGAAAATAAGTCTACTACCTTTCTCTTACGCTCTGCCTGTTCATGGTCATAGAAGAGGGGTAATTGCTTAAACAGTACTTGAAGTGAAAGAAAAAGATACTGGACTTATGTTCTTTCTCATGCGCGCTGTTCGCAAAGTGGTTCGCACGACCAAGCTACATAGCTCCCTCTAGAAGGCATAAGCTCTAATATTACATCCTGTAAAAAACATTTGGCGAATGCGCTAGAGTAACACTGTAATGCAACTCATTAATTACACAAAACAAATCAAACAAAAATATTCATAAACATACTCCACCATACGCTAAATAACCTGTTTTACTTCGCGAAGATTGCCTATTTCTAAAAATGGGTTCTTTTATTTGGTTTGTTATTATCTATATCTTGTTCTCACCCCACTCATACTTATAAATAAAACATAAAACCCATTATCCCATACCTACCATCCTACTAAATTAATAAACCGCTCCACTTGCAGTGCCTTTTTGGTCAGCTTGTTTTAAAAACCACGATGAGTCATCGCGTTGGCGGACTTTTTGCTTCAATCACAGGTCAACAAATACCAAAACAGTTGGCGTAAGCTCCTAATTTAGAAGAAATTCGTTTTTTAGTCATTTTATCATATACATACATAAATATTAATTTCCAAGTTGTTATGATTAATTTAGCCTTCGATCTTGGGTTAAAACACGAATTTAAAAAAAACAACAACAAGTCTTAGGTACCTACAAGAAGCAACGCCAATTGCGTGTTATTAAAAAAGTGTGACATATTTTTAGCATGAATTATTTAATTTTTAGTATTTTTCGTTGGAGTATCATCCCTTAAAGTTTGTCGGTAGAGTGTAGAGTTACTGGTCACCCTTATAAACTTCAAAAACCAATTGAAACTTTAATGGTTCACTTATTAATAAAAAATAAGGAAAATTTGTATACGAATATACAGGGTATTCGAAAAATGCGTTAGGAAATTTTAAGGGGTTATTCTGCAATAAAAAATAATGTTAGTACTGTAAAACACTATTCTTTTCAAAACAATTTTATTACTATATAATCAACGCTCTCTTTATTTAACAAATTTTAGCTTATGTGTTTAGGAAAGGATATATCGAACTGCTCTTAAAAATATTCCTTAACTATTCTAAACACTTGAAAAGGTTTTATGTCGTAACGCGATCCCTAAACGCATATTTCTTTTGGTTTATATTCGTCATCGATGGCATTCTGTCTCGGATATTTTCTGTTGATTACAGTAAGATCTTTGACAAATGTCGAAATCTTCCTTGGTTACCAAGTTACAGAGGGTTAAAAGTTTTTTTATTTTTAATTTTTTCGCCATATTACATTTATTTTTTTTAACCAATCTAGTTGACATTTGGCACACAAATCAAGCTTTGCAAATTCTAAAATTTAAAGATAAAAGTTTTTACCAATTTCAAACAAATTACCTACATACATACAGGGTGTCCAGTAACTCAACCGACAAACTTTACGGGGCGATTCTACAATGGAAAATATTTAAAAAACTTCATATAAGCAAAAGTCCTAAACGTCTTAGTTTTTAAACTACGGTTTGTTTACTTTTTTTTAGTTTTAATATCTATAAAATGGCGCCCCCAGCTTTGCGATATCTGTCAAAATAAAAAGTTATGATGTAAACTCTGATGTAAATAAATTTTAAGTTTCAGGTAAAGTGCCCTCTGGCGGTATTAAAAAAGTACTTTCATCTTAAAATTTTAGAATCTGCAAAGCTTGATTTGTGTGCCAAATGTCAACTAGATTGGTTAAAAAATAAATGCAATTTGGCGAAAAAACAAAAATAAAAATTAAACTTTTAACCTCTGTAACTTGGTAACCAAGGAGATTTCGACATTTTGTCAAAGGACTTACCAACATTATTTTTCATTGCAGAATGACCCCTTAAAATTTCCTAACGCATTTTCAGAACACCCTGTATATTTTCATTTAGAACATGCCATATACATATTCATATAAAGTCTATTACTTATTTTTTAATGGCTGACCAACCCCTAAAGTTTGTAGAGTTTTTGTAAACAGTACCGGCTTCAGATTATGTGATGCTCTAAGCAATCGACTCTCTGTGGGGCCCCCTAGTTATGCTACCTTTAAATATTCATTTTGCGTTTAGAATTTTTAGGAACAAAAAAAAGACTTAGTTTATAGAACACATACTACATAATTCATTGTGCGTTTAAAACTTTGGGGAACAAAAAAACTTCATCTTTAATAAAACACGCACAAAATACATGTTCTTCCTTTTATACTCTTTATGGTGCACCCCAAAAGGTGTTTCCCTAAGCAATTGCTTAGTTTAATTTTTCAGGAACAAAAATGCCTTAGTGTACAAAACACATACCTACTACAAAGTTCATTTCGTGTTTAAAATTTTTGAGGAGCAAATAAACTTCACCCTTAATAAATCAAGCACAAAATACATTTTCTTCCTTTTGTACTCTTTATGGTGTCCCCCAAAACGTAATACCCTAAGCAATTGCTTAATTAGCTTAATTTTTCAGGAACAAAAAAGGCCTTAGTTTATAAAATACATAATACATAATTCATTTCACGTTGAAAATTTTTGAGGAGCAAAAAAACTTCACCTTTAATAAAACACGCACAAAATACATCTCCTTCCTTTTATACTCTCTATGGTGCCCCCTCAAAAGTGATACCCTAAGCAATTGCTTAATTAACTTAATTTTTCAGAAACAAAAAAAGGACCTTAGTTTATAAAGTACACAACACAAAATTGCAAAGCTTCACTTTCGCCTTGGCGCCCCCAAGGCTACTGCAATTGAAAGAAGGGGTTAGCAATTTTTATGGAAAAATAGGTAAAATAAATAGAAAAATAGGGATTTAGGAGGTGAAAATCAAATATTGAGTACCAATTTAGCTTTAAATCAAGAATTGTTTGCAAAAAGAAGGAGAAAAATAGTGAATTTAGGTTAGTTCTGGCATTATTTTTATCTCATATAAAAACAAAGGTTCTGGTTATTAAGTCTGATGATGGAATATCTCGAGAACGGAACGTGTCCGAAAAAAATGCTTTCAGATTAGTAATCAGCGCCCCTGGGATTATTGGGGCGCTGATTACCAAATACTCATTATTAAAATTGACGGTGCGTCCGGTTTGTAAACAATTATATGTTTTGGTGAATGTTTTTGAAATGTAAATAACAAACTACTTTCTATTTTAAATTAGAATAAATACCCTTATTTATTAAATTATATTAAAAACACACACATTTAACTTATATATGTAGGGATATTATACAGTTATGGTTAAAAAATAAGAATATATTTATATTATTTACATAAGAGTACAGAAATAACCAGTACTTCACCAGCATTAGTACAATTATCAGTTAGTAGGGTTTGATAATATTATACTAAAACAAGAGGAAAAACAGCACATCACAAAATACTGAAGGAAGAGCAGCACATCAAGTAATACTGATCGTATAAAATACATTAAAATGCATTTTTGCAAGTTGCAAAATTGTCCACACCAAAACACCAAAAATGATAAAATGTCATTTATGTTATTCACTTCACTAATCACTGAAGATTTAAGAGTGCGTTCCTAACCAAAAGGATTCCCTGGGTACGTTCCTAACTAATAATACTCCTCAATTTTTTTTCCAAAGAACAAACTTTTGAGTTATGCGATAAAAGTTATACTTATCCTTAAAAGTACAATCAAAGAATTTTTAATGAGTAAAAATAATTATTTAAGACTTTTTTATTAATTTTATTTCATTATTAATTTAAGTTTAGAATACGGTCAATATAAACGTTTCATGTAGGTTTTAAAGAAACGTTTTTGTTACGTTTATATTAAACGTTTTGTAAACGTTTTTATTTAGTCTTGAACGTTCGGACCTAAAGTGTACCTGAAACGTACGTTTTCCAAACATTGTGTGTTGTTAGGGCACAACGGCCGTAGGCGACCGCCTACACCGCCTACAGCAACGCTACTGTCTGTCGATATATGTATATCAAGATTAAATTTAAATTGAGTAAGCAGATCTTATAATAATAAGGTACACGGAAAAATTAGTTATCAGTAAAAAAAATATGCATGTAAAAATAACTAAATTCTCAATCATAATTTCAAATCGCTATTGCGATATTCTCAAAATTCACAATCATTTAAGAATATTAATAAAGTGTTTAGCAATTGTTTATGTAGAGATGTTGAAATACTAAGTATTTGGTACTGTATATAGGACTATATTTCGATTTTTGTTAAATATTTTAGTTCCTCTACAACAGGAGACCCAGGAACGGCATTGCCTCTAATCCCACACCCTGCTGGTAAATCCACCACTGACTAAAAAACTTACTTATTGGTTATTCGTATAAATACTCCTGTAGCAACGTACCCTATTCACTTGAAAACGGCTGAAGATATGTTACCAGTTAAAACGTTGTGTTTTTTAAATACCTAAATAAAATCAATGGAATTCTAAGAAAAGCACCTTTCATTATATAATTTTTTGAAGTTGTTTTTATTTAACAATTAGTAAATACACTCCTGGACAAGAAAACCGGACAAAGAAAATTTTGTTAAAATTTCAAACCGAAATAACTCTTTGGTTTCATGATCGATTTCAATAATCTTTTGTCCAGTGGTAGCTTCTTCCATCAAGATTATTATTTAATATGGTGATTTTAAAAAGTTTATTGTTTAGGATTTGGTGTTATACATCAGGAAGATTCAAATGTTGCATTTGGACCCAAATTTTCCCCTGAAATAATTTAACGCCACAATTTTTTACCAGTGGACTAAATTTTGAAGCCCTTTTTTCCTAACAGTACTTTTTTTTATTTATATCAATATCTTTATTCTAAAAGGAAACGCAAATTTTAAAGAAAACAATGAATTATTTTTAGTTATAGTTTCAGACCCTCCTTAAATTTTTATTTTTTTATGATAAAAATTAAATACAAATATTCGTTTGTTAAGTTGCTTTTATAGTTCAAATCAGTAATCAGATTTTTGTTATCTTTTAAAATATACATGGTACATGACAAAAAGTGTAATTTTAAAAATTAACACCCTGTATATTATATCACCAGTAAAAGATCTCTTTAAAATCTTTAAAAAATACTACAGTGATGGTTTGATACTCTTTATTAGTTTCAGAAATATGATCATCCAAATCTTAAGTTTCCCAATATGTTTGCATTATTTTATCTTTGGACAATCCACGAAGGCTGAAAGCCTAAATACTAACGTACCGTGTGGTGTCTTAAGCAGGGTAAGAGGAAGTTTGTTAACACGGGACTTAAAACTTGAAGATTTGGGAGGAAGGGAAAGACCTCCGCTGGCAGCAGGTTCCACAGTCTAGAAACTCTAGGGATAAAAGAACGAACGAAATGGGAAGTTCGGGGCCTGTCCAATTGAACTGTATAGGGATGCATACGCGCGGCACCATGAGTTTCTCTGTTGGGAACTGCAAGAGGAGGGACTATACTGACAATTCGTCGGAGCAGAAGCCGTAAAAGTATCTATAGAAGAGCGATAGATCTCCCACAGCTCGACGATGGGCAAGAGAAGGAAGTCTTTGAGTAAGTAAAAGATCATTAATAAGAACAGCCCCTTCTTTGAATGGCATCAAGAATGCTGAGGGTTGTAGGGGGATGCCATGCCCCAGACATGAGAACAATATTCCAGAGAGGGTCGAATTTGGGACACATACAAAGTGTATAAATTGGAAGGAGAAAAATACTTTTTGGCTCGAAAAAGAAATCTAAGCTTTTTGAAGCCGCGGTGGCTATAGATACAATGTGTTTATGCCAGTTAAGGTTATTCTCAAATGTGATGCCCACAAGGTTGAAATGTGTCCCCGCTCTGCAAAACCTGGCCACTTATAAGGGATGAGTGTTTGATGATTTTTCTTGCGACAAGGAACACGATTGTGTTTTGGATGCATTAAATTGAACGAGATTTTTGGCGCCCCAATCCAATATCAAATTGAGATCCCCGTGAAAGAGATATCTGCATCGCCCTGCGTTTGCTTTCCAAGTCGGATTGAGAGATTGGTTTGGGAACCTGAAAAGTGGAGTGAAGGGTACTATCGTCAGCATAACTATGAATGGGATTGGTTGTGGAAGAAAGAAGGTCGTTGATGTAAAGAAGAAACAAAGTTGGTGCTAGTACTGAACCCTGTGGCACTCCAGCATTAATTTCGTGAAAGCTTGAAGAGTGGCCATCAACAATAACTGATTTACGTCGATTAGAAATATAACTGAAGAGCCAAGAGCAGAGTTTAGTTGGAAGACCGTAGGAGGGAAGTTTTAGATATATCAAGAGCAACGATCTGGGACTCACCTAGAAACTCAAGAGACTTGTTCCAGTTGTGTGAAACGAAGGAAAGAAGATCTGCTGTAGATCTCTTGTGACGAAATCCGTATTGCCTGTCAGCGTATATTACGACCATCATAATTAAATTGCATTGTTTTCTTTTAAAAATTGTATTTTTTTAAATAAAGATATAAATAAAAAAAGTTATGTTAAGAGAAGATAGTGCTTTTAAAGTCCATGTTTTTTTTTTTTTATTAGGGACAATCCTATAAATGATTAGGTAATTAAATTGCTTGTTTTTTTTTCTGATTAAAATAATATATCATAGTAGGTGGTTTAATAAATTTTTTACGTCAAATATTGGAAAAATTATGATTTTAAAGACGCATTGCGGCTTCTATCTGTTTTTTAAATTGTTTTATATTTTTATTTTAAAAGGAATCTGTCATCCCTTAGCTCAGGAGACATTTCCGTAGAAAAAACAAAAATTAGTTTACAACAACTAAAAACAGTTTACAACTTAAAAAAAAAAAAAACTAATTTTTTGTTTTTTTTTTCTACGGAAATGTTTCCCTGAGTTGGCAGTATTGTTTTTAAAGAAATTTTTTTAAATACCGCCAGAGGGTACTGCACTAAAACTTAAAATTTATTTACATCATAACTTTTTTTTTGACAGATATCAAAGCTGAGGGCGTCATTGTAGACAATCAAAAACATAAAAATAACGTACTCTTTATTAAGTCGATAAACCTCACCGTTTAGGCACTCAATACACATCAGTTCAATCAATTACCTACATACATACAGGCTGTCCAGTAACTCAACCGACAAACTTTATGGGCGATTCTACAACAGAAAATAGGAAAACTTTAAATAAATATATGGTCCTAAACGTCTTAGTTTTTGAACTACGTGTGTTAAATATTTAAAAAAGAACCTTTTTGTTAAATTTTTAACACCCCGTAGTTCAAAACTAAGACGTTTAGGACATATGTTTATATGAAGTTTCTTTCTTATTTTTTGTTGTAGAATCATTTGGTTAAGTTTGTCGGTTGAGTTACTGGACACCCTGTATGTATGTAGGTAATTTGATTGAAATTGATGAAAACTTTGATGTCTATTGGTGCCTAAACGGTGAGGTTTATATCGACTTTAATAAAAAGTCCTTTTTTAGTTTTTGATTGTCTATAAATAGCGCCCCCAGCTTTGCGATATCTGGCAAAATAAAAAGGTATGCTGTAAATAAATTTTAAGTTTTAGGTAAAGTGCCCTCTGTCGGTATTTAAAAAAGTACTTCAACAATATTGGTTAAAAAATAAATGCAATTATCGAAAAACCAAAATAAAAATTGAACTTTGACGGCTTGTTATTTGAAAACAAAATGACATTTTTGAAAAAAATATATGAAGCTTTACACTTATTTTGTCAAGTAGAATCACCCCCTTAAGATTCGTCCTCGATTTTTAAATCACCCTCTATATTGACTATATTGCATAATATTAAAAAAATATATATTTTCGAACAATGACAAATAATGATAAAATATCGAGCGTCAATTTCTAGAAATTTTTTGTTTTCGGGGAAACAAAAGAAAAAAGCACAAAGAAAAAAGATGCGTCACGACGCATAATCTAAGCGCCACACGAAGACGCCGCGATGCTTAACGAAAATTTTTTAAAGGTAATCAACAAACACTGTTGCCGTCTTTACAAATACAATTTTTAAAAATAAAAAAATAAGGGGTTGTGTGAGTTTATTCGGAGAGAGTGCAACTGCAGATCATCACTACTTTTTTATGGTTTACCTAATGTTATGCTGAATAATGCATCCCTTTCGCTAACATTTTGTTTAGTTTAATACATCTAAGACGCGATCATGTTTGCTGTCGCAAAATAGTTTGTCATTACTCATCATATACTTTTAAGCGACCATATTTTGCAAAGCAAAAACACAATTACTCCTGTGAGCGTCACATTTGGGAATAACCAGCCCCTTTTTAAAATATTGTTCCCGTGTCTCTGGGGAATGGCCCGTAAAATTCCTTTCCTGTTAGCTTTTTTACAGGACAATACGTGGTGCATCTATTATGCATGCCTTTACAGCCCAACTTGAGAAGCCCCGAACTTTCCACTTTCTTCGTTTCTCCATCTATAGAGTGTCTAGACTGTGTATTATATTTTTCCTTTTTCTTTTAATCTCCAAATATTTAAGTTCGATGTCAATAAGTTCTATAACTAAGTGGACTGTCCCTAAGGTAGAAAATAAGCCCAGAAGCTAGAAAAGAAATTAACAACTACATAATTACATATTATGTTTATACAGGGTGCTTATGAATTGTGGTGTCAAATTGGATGTTTGTGAATATTTAAGAATATGAAATATAACTCCGGTCAACAAGATTTTCTGGGTCTGACTTTTTACATATTAAATTTTAGTTTCTCCTACGCCAAAATTAAGGAATATACAGGGTGATTTAAAAAACGATCACGAAACTTAAGGGGGTGATCCTACTTGACAAAAATAAGGGTAGAGCTTCATATAACTTTTTTTCAAAATGTGATTCGTTTCTCGAGTTACAAGCCGTTAAAGTTCAATTTTATTTTGGTTTTTTCGCCATATTGCATTTATTTTTAACCAATCCAGTTGATATTTGGCACACAAATCGAGCTTTGCAGATTCTAAAATTTTAAGACAAATAAAAATTGAACTTTGACGGCTTGTAACTCGAAAACGAATGACATTTTGAAAAAAAAAATTATAAAGCTCTAACCTTATTTTGTCATAGAATCCACCCCCTTAAGTTTCGTGATCGATTTTTGAATCACCCTTTATATATTTTTTTAATGAGAGTTTGCTTTTAAAGAAATTTAAACAATTTTTTATGATTTTGGCAAAAACCAATGATTTTTATAAAAGGTGTAATTTTAATGATAAAGGTGGAAATAGAATTCTTAAGTGGATTTATAAAATGTGTATTGGTCTTCGTTTAATAAATGATTTAAAAAAGACTTGTTTACCAGAACTAACCATTTGTAAGTGTGTATTAGTCTTGGGTTTAATTAGGAAATTAAAAAAAATGACTTGCTTACAAGAACTAACCCTTCGTAATTCCCTAAAACTGTTTTAATTACCCTGTCGGGTGCCATACCGTAGTACCGTAAGGTAGGTATACAATTTAATAATAAAAGGTAAATCTTATCAAAAACATTCTATGGCCCGTACATCCCTGGTCGAATATGTACATGTCCTTATATGACTCTTTTTCTTGGGCAGTAGCGATGCCAGAGGGGGCAGGGGTGGCCCGGGCCACCCCTTAAAAATGGCTGTCCACCCCTGAAAAATTAGTGGGCCCCCTGTAAGGTGAAACATATAAAGGAAAGAAATAGGTACTAGAAGTTAGAATTGTCGGGACACGGAAGGACTTTTTTTTGGTCTTCTAAAATTGGCCACCTAAAAATGTTCGGCCACCCCTAAACCAAAAAGTTGGCGTCGCCACTGGCATTAAGGGGCTAATTTAGCACTTAATTACATTTTCGGCACCTAAAAACATATTTCTAACAAAAAAGGTACGCCACTGACTGTAAAATGTGTTTAAAATATTTAGATTTTCTTTAGATTACACAAAATAATACAGCCTTCATGTCTCACTAATTATTTTGAATCTTGTTTGGTTTAGAAAAAAAAGTAAACTCCCCTTAATTTCTTATTAGCATTTAAGTCACGACAGAAACAAATACCTTAATAAATAACGTTTATATCTAGTCTGATAATTTTTACTGAAATACTAAGGTAAGTGTTTATGAATTTTCTTTTTTTCAAAAGTTTAACACCCTGTATATTAAGAACCTAAAATATGCAGACCCATGTATTGTAAAAAATTTCTAGCTCATCCTGACATTTTACACGCTTTGACAACACTGTTAGCGTCCCCAGCCGCTTTTAGCGTTTACATTCGAATTCGAAAGAAGCCGTCAGACGAACCATGCTTCGGGTAACGTTAACACGTTTGTTCGTTCTCTGAGATCGTGCTATCCATGGCTGTGTTTTGTTTTTAATTTGATTCGTTTTAAAAATACAACACTCAAGATTTCTTTGTTTCGAAGTTTTTGTGTTAAATATTGTGGCAGGCACTCTGGATTTTTGGATTATTTTTACAGTTTTTTTTGCACCGAGACGAAATAAAAATTCAAGGTGAGTGTGTGCGACAATGTCACCAATGGTTCTTTTTGACCTTTTCAATAACAAAAAGGCATGTCGCAATTTTTTCGAAGGTTTTAATTAAATTATTATTTTTAAAGGAGTTGCCAAGGTAGAATTTAACTTAACTGTTGAGAAATCTTTTAGGTTTTAATGAGACTTCCAAATATAATTTATTTTAGGTTGTATTTTGTGTTCAATTATTATGTTTTGTTTTTAAAAATTCAAAATAATTCGGTTGTCATGGTGATAAAACAATTGTCACAGGCAACTATGATAAACTAGTTTATTTGAAATTTGATTTTCACATATTAACGAGTTTTCTTAATTGCAAATATTTTATGCAGGTATAAAATATCGCCACTTTAGATATCTATATAAATATTTTTAATATTTTAATAAATTAATTTATTAACATTTTGTATGTTTTTGTTTAATTACTTAAAGGTAAAAATGGCAATAAAAAAAGAGTCCCAAATAAGGTGATGTTAGTGGGTGATTCTCAGACAAAAGGGCAAAGAAACCTGAAAAGGGTACATTCTCTGAACACATTTTCAAAAAGCTTGTCCAAAGCAAATTTATTTACGTTTTTGACCTTTCAAGTAATTAATTTATTTCTAACGTAAATATAAACAATTAACAATCTCTTGCAATTAAATATTTCATTCATAAATGAGTCATTTTTCAATTGTTACAGAAACAACGTTGCGTCATAAGAGGACCTAAAATAGGATATTCGTCGTTGCAACCCTGTGTCGCGGCGTGACTGCTTCCAGTTATCACAACAACATCGTGTAGTGAGTGACTTCTAATATCACAATGCAAAACGTACAAGACTCGGTATCAAGACTGCAAGACATCGAGAAACCCACCTCTAGTGATAACGTTATCACAGCTAATCCGCGTGACGTCGCAGTAACCTCGCCGGGAGTGGATACTGTGATAAAAAAGATCCGCATCGTCAGCGGTGGTGGTGGTGGTAGCAGCTGTGATATGCGAGTGCCTCGGGTAAATGGCGATAACGGTGATAAAACCAATCAGCAAGGAACTGTGATAAACGGGCAAAACTGTGATAACGATAATTTTGAAAGTGCTTTGGTGGCGGACAAATATCAGCTGTTTGAACAAGTTGTCGGGAGTTCTTTGTATCGGTGTGTTGACGTAAATACAAAACAGGAATTAGTTTGTAAGGTGAGTAATAAAAGAGTGAATCACAAAAAAAAAAAGAATATCACATTTACAGGGAATAATTTAAAAAAAATATATATTGATATTCTACTTAATTAAGTGCATATCTGAAGTGCTTTTTTTTTTTAATGGAGCATTTTGCATATCTAAGGTTAGACAGACAGTGATGGGTTAGATCTAATATACCTGATGTAAATTTCTATAGAAATTTTTGGAAAGGGTATGGGAGGGTATGTACAGACACCAATAAATTTGGGGTAGAATAAAACATAAAATATCCCAAGACGCCCACATTTATTGCTTAGGGGAAACAAAATTTCCCTTGTAAGGTGGTCGGATTATTAAATAGGTTCGAACCTCAATACTTTTCAATAAACTCTGTTTGCCTGCACACTACCTATTATTTATTCCTTTTTAATTCTGAAAAATACAAATCTACCTGCTGTCGTCTCTTATGTAATTTAGGTAAATTTTGGACCGTTTAATACCTGCCCTAGGCCGTATCCGACGCCAGATCTATCCACCCCTGAGTTTCTTATTAGATATCATATGTTCACGAAAAGGGAAATATTTTAGTTTTTTAAATTTTGGTGTTAGATAAAAAGGCGATATTAAACGTAGAATTTTCTTAAGTGTTAGTGGATAATGTTAAGGATTTTTAAATTCTATTTGATTTGTGTGTAAAAGTGCTGATCTAGTAAAGTTAAATATGAGTAATTAATATTTTAAATTAATTAATTTAGCCTAGAAATACTTGTGAAAATACTGAACAATTTTTTTGTATATATAAGTATGTAATATGTAACATTTAACACATTTATAGTACTTTAAAATTATTGTTATTTTCACGATTTTGTTATTGGCATTGACTAAATCATAAAAATAATAATTCATGGTTAAATGCCACTTTTTTAACTTGCCTTCATTATTTCTTTATCTCTATTATCGCCTACTTACGTTCCGTGGGTCTGTTGAGTAATGTTAGAGGCAGTTTATTAACATATGAATCAAATATTTGGACAGAAACTTCTGTTGGGAAGCTTGGGGCTTTTTAAGATAAATTTTGAAGGAATGCTTTGGCCCATTCTTGAGGCAGAAGGGAAAAAAACCTGTTAAAGAACGCAAGGTTTTTTTGCATAGATTTAAAATGCTTAATAAATTAATTTATGTATGTAATTTTTAAACACCTATCTATTTGCTTTTTATTTACGTCATTTCATTTTTGCATGATATCATATGACGATACAATTAAATATATTGCTCCATTAACTCTAAATAATTATTATTTCACAATTTTACGAAAATTTAATAAAAATAATTTTACACTTTACGTATTGGATTGTAGATATAGTGTTGCACAACTTTTCACAATTTTGTTGCAATTTCTTTTGTTGTTACCAGTATTTTTAAGAAAATCGTTTAAAAATAAATTTTTGTTTTGTAAAAAATATATACATTCGACAGTTTTTGTATACAGTGTGTCCCAGGAAAGGTGTTACAAAAGGACAAAACGAAATTTTGTTAAAGCTGTTTCCACGGTCCAAAACTAAAAAATATAAAATTTTACTCCGATTGGTATCATACAGGGTTATAACTAAAAATATAAAGAATAAACAGGAGTAAACTACTTTTATTTTTAAAAGATTTTTTTATATTACCTAAGTATGTAAAGAATTGAATTTTATGTTAAAATTTGAAGTTCAAGCATGAAATTTAGAAAAATGTTATAGTCAACTCTTGGTCATTTTTCATACTTTTTGCTATAACTTACCCTGTATATTACTAATAGAAGTAAAATTTTGTATTTAGTAGATTTGGACCATGAAACCAGTTATTCCAAAAGGACGTTTAAAAATTCCAAAATTGTTGGTCCATTTGTCCTCTTATACCCATCCTGTGACACAATGGATCAAGCACTGTGTACACCCAAACAGCACAAACTTTCCATTAAGCAATCCCCCATAGAAGTAAAGCATGCGTCCACACTATTTCTTGACCTTGCTGCAGAGCTGGGCTACACTACCAAACTATGGTTAATCTGTGGAGCGGACATAAAGCACCGCGAGACCCATGCTTTACTTATATGGGGGATTGCCCAGTGGAAATTTTGTGCTGTTTGGGCACGTTCAGCCAAATCAAAAGGTTCATAGACATTAGGTAATGCTTGGAGAGGAGACAGTTTTAACGTGTGTAGATCACTTACAGGTAGAGATTAGACTATGAATGCCAGCATTTAATTAAGGTAACGCATCGGTCCCGCTTTGTTATTGCTTTACTGGCCTATAAAATCTTTTAGTTTGGTTAAACGTGTATAAGTGAAATATATATTAAACTCCTTTTTTTCCAAGAACACCCTTTTTAAGTAGAATTTTTCAGTCTAAAGAGGGTGCATATTAAAATAAGAAATCAGAATTTCCCACCATCCTCTATAATTAATCAGCACATAGAGGGTCAAGGGCTATAAGAATTAAAATACAAAATACACCCCTCAAAACACCCCTTTTTAGATTCTCTCACGAGATGACCAGAGGAATTTTTAATCAAAATTATTTTGCATATTTGTCTTATTCAAAGTCTACTATACCAGTTTTAAAACTTTTATATGTCGGAATGTATCGAGCTTCCCCCTCGACGTTCTTCTGTGTGCATAGTTCTAATACAAGGTGTACCAGTGTGTAAGTCTGGAGAGTAATCTGGACAAGGTCATGACCAAAACAAGTTACTTTTATCAATTGATTTTAAAAGGTGCATTTGGTATTTACATAGAATTGTTTTGATTTTGAGGGTGAATTTTTGATTATGTAAACTTTTAGTTTTATGATAAGTATACAAAGAAGTTTTAAGGAAACCGTATGATGCTTGGGAGATTTTCGGCTAAAACTGAAATAGGTATTCTATGTATTATTATGAGCTATTCAAGTGTGATAATGATGCGATTATAAGAGGATGACTTGTTAGTTCCTTCAAAACAATACATATAAAAAAAAACATGCACTTTTTAGAAACATTACTTAGCGTTTTTGTTTTTAGAAAGGTCAACGTTAGCTGTGCTTTGAAAATTTAAAAAGCATGACACACTGTATACTAGGTAGACTGTCTTGCGTTTGTTTCACACCAATTTGATTTTGTACTTTGTGCTGTTGTTTTGTTGACTCTTGTTTTCGGATTTTGTATCTTTAAGTAGACTGGTTAAATTGTGTTAATGATGTTGTTTTTTTTATTAAGAACCAGTTTAAATTACCTATAAAACATCGCAAAAAGTCAAAGTCGGTCTATATTGGGTCGCGACATTCGGCCATATTGCTTTGACGTGTTATGACGTCACATCTCCCTTTTTTGGCCATGTTGTTCAGTGCCGGAGATATACAGCTTATTGTATTAGTAGAACAACCGTTTACACAACAGTTTTTAATTATTATTAAGTTGTAAATTCTTTTACTTTAAATAAAAACATTTGGAATTACATCTTCCAACAAATATCACTTCCAAAACAATGCAAAATGAAATGCGCAAATTCTAGACGCCACTGGATTGATCATCAGCTTTGATTTTACTCAGTCTTGCCAACTTTTTCCGTGGAGTGCCTTCCCTTGCGCCCCGACCTCGAACCGCTTAAAAGTTAAGGATGTGTCGCAACCTTATAAATATAAACTAACCTTGGCAAAAAGCTAGTTATCTTCCTATTTCTGAGGGTTTTTCCAGTGACGAAAATTTTTGTGCGTCACGCTCCAGGGCTTGAAGCTCTTGAACTGCTCTAAAAGTTAGTCACTGGAACGCATCCTTAGACAAGGAAAGAGAGATACTTTAAGAAATTTTAAAATTTCGTTGTTTTTAACCTTGCTTGGCTTTATAATAATAATTTATTTTAAATATCTAATTTCATTTTAAATAAATAATTTTAAAAAATCCATCCTTAACCATAAAAAACACGTTTGAAGCACAAAAACCAAAAGTGGGGTTGGTGCATGAGGGGCAAGGGGAAAGAAAAACGGAGTAGCTCAGGTGCATAACACTTTCCGTCACTGGAACGCCATAAAGTAGAACGAAATGCTCCTGAGCTACTCGGGAGCGCTCTATTTGCGTCACTGGAACGCCACTCTGTTTAAAGGGCGCCAGGCGCTTACTCAAGCGCCCCCAAAAATAAAAAAAAAGAACGCAAACAAAGGTTTGTCTCTATCTTGACATGTGATTTATTAGACAATAATAATTAAATAAACCCGTCATGTCATAGGTACTTAAGTACTTTGGAAATTAGAATTTTTATTAATTATTTATAGTATATTATAAGGATATATATTTTTATTAAATTCCATAGACTTAGATGCTGGAATTTTAAGATCTAATAATTTTTTATTAATTTTTGCACCTATACCTATATACTTTAACAACATTTACATAATAATTTAATATTACAACGCTTTTGTCCATAATAAAGTCTGACAATGACGTCAATAAAATAATACGTCCATTTAAACACGTATTCCAATTTTATAACCAAATTGAGGTTAGGTATCAAGGTGTACTCCTTGCACGGGCAAGAGAGTAATTTGTTCAGTGATGTGACGTACCGTATTTCAAGGAGAAAAAGGTTAATGTCAAAAATTATTATTTTGTTTTGAATTAAGTACAGACAAATTAGAACAATTAAGCGGTTTTTTTTATTAGCGAGTGTGTACATTTTAAATTAGTTTTTTTTCTAGTTAAAGTAGTTTTATTTTAGTGTGTTAAACACTAGCAGGTAGAGATTAGACAAAGAATGCGTACATGTAGTTATTCCGGATAGGGTGATAGGTAGTAACAAGACCCCCTTCCCGAAAAACATCAGAGAGCGAAAAATGCTATAAGAAATATACCGCTACGTCATCATTCTTGCTTGTTTACATACTGATTATTGGGGTCGACGATTCTTGGATCCTCATATTGCCAGCATAGTCAACAGATAGGTTTTAGACCCTGGCTCTAAACCATAGAAAATCATCCAAACTTTTACAAAGAAGGCCTTTAGAAGTCAACCTTTCAATGTCGTAAACAATCGCGTAGCACTTTTGGATGGTAGGGTGAATTTCCCTCAAGCCCTTAATCATGCCTTTAGAAATCGATTCCCGAAAAACACGACTAACCAGAACGAAGGCCAACACGAAAATCCCATCATACGACATCACCACTATAATTGCTATCACAATTTTTGAAATTGAGTTGTTTAGTGTACTCAATCATGCCTTTAGAAATCGATTCCCGAAAAACACGACTAACCAGAACGAAGGCCAACACGAAAATACCATCATACGACATCACCACTATAATTGGTATCACAATTTTTGAAATTAAGTTGTTTAGTGTACTCAATCATGCCTTTAGAAATCGATTCCCGAAAAAGACGACTAACCAGAACGAAGGCCAACACGAAAATCCCATCATACGTCATCACCACTATAATTGCTATCACAATTTTTGAAATTGAGTTGTTTAGTGTACTCAATCATGCCTTTAGAAATCGATTCCCGAAAAACACGACTAACCAGAACGAAGGCCAACACGAAAATCCCATCATACGACATCACCACTATAATTGCTATCACAATTTTTTGAAATTGAGTTGTTTAGTGTACTCAATCATGCCTTTAGAAATCGATTCCCGAAAAACACGACTAACCAGAACGAAGGCCAACACGAAAATACCATCATACGACATCACCACTATAATTGCTATCACAATTTTTGAAATTGAGTTGTTTAGTGTACTCAATCATGCCTTTAGAAATCGATTCCCGAAAAACACGACTAACCAGAACGAAGGCCAACACGAAAATACCATCATACGACATCACCACTATAATTGGTATCACAATTTTTGAAATTAAGTTGTTTAGTGTACTCAATCATGCCTTTAGAAATCGATTCCCGAAAAAGACGACTAACCAGAACGGAAGGCCAACACGAAAATCCCATCATACGTCATCACCACTATAATTGCTATCACAATTTTTGAAATTGAGTTGTTTAGTGTACTCAATCATGCCTTTAGAAATCGATTCCCGAAAAACACGACTAACCAGAACGAAGGCCAACACGAAAATCCCATCATACGTCATCACCACTATAATTGCTATCACAATTTTTGAAATTGAGTTGTTTAGTGTACTCAATCATGCCTTTAGAAATCGATTCCCGAAAAACACGACTAACCAGAACGAAGGCCAACACGAAAATACCATCATACGACATCACCACTATAATTGGTATCACAATTTTTGAAATTAAGTTGTTTAGTGTACTCAATCATGCCTTTAGAAATCGATTCCCGAAAAAGACGACTAACCAGAACGAAGGCCAACACGAAAATCCCATCATACGTCATCACCACTATAATTGCTATCACAATTTTTGAAATTGAGTTGTTTAGTGTACTCAATCATGCCTTTAGAAATCGATTCCCGAAAAACACGACTAACCAGAACGAAGGCCAACACGAAAATCCCATCATACGACATCACCACTATAATTGCTATCACAATTTTTGAAATTGAGTTGTTTAGTGTACTCAATCATGCCTTTAGAAATCGATTCCCGAAAAACACGACTAACCAGAACGAAGGCCAACACGAAAATCCCATCATACGACATCACCACTATAATTGCTATCACAATTTTTGAAATTGAGTTGTTTAGTGTACTCAATCATGCCTTTAGAAATCGATTCCCGAAAAACACGACTAACCAGAACGAAGGCCAACACGAAAATCCCATCATACGACATCACCACTATAATTGCTATCACAATTTTTGAAATTGAGTTGTTTAGTGTACTCAATCATGCCTTTAGAAATCGATTCCCGAAAAACACGACTAACCAGAACGAAGGCCAACACGAAAATCCCATCATACGACATCACCACTATAATTGCTATCACAATTTTTGAAATTGAGTTGTTTAGTGTACTCAATCATGCCTTTAGAAATCGATTCCCGAAAAACACGACTAACCAGAACGAAGGCCAACACGAAAATCCCATCATACGACATCACCACTATAATTGCTATCACAATTTTTGAAATTGAGTGGTTTAGTGTACTCAATCATGCCTTTAGAAATCGATTCCCGAAAAACACGACTAACCAGAACGAAGGCCAACACGAAAATCCCATCATACGACATCACCACTATAATTGCTATCACAATTTTTGAAATTGAGTGGTTTAGTGTACTCAATCATGCCTTTAGAAATCGATTCCCGAAAAACACGACTAACCAGAACGAAGGCCAACACGAAAATCCCATCATACGACATCACCACTATAATTGCTATCACAATTTTTGAAATTGAGTGGTTTAGTGTACTCAATCATGCCTTTAGAAATCGATTCCCGAAAAACACGACTAACCAGAACGAAGGCCAACACGAAAATCCCATCATACGACATCACCACTATAATTGCTATCACAATTTTTGAAATTGAGTGGTTTAGTGTACTCAATCATGCCTTTAGAAATCGATTCCCGAAAAACACGACTAACCAGAACGAAGGCCAACACGAAAATCCCATCATACGACATCACCACTATAATTGCTATCACAATTTTTGAAATTGAGTGGTTTAGTGTACTCAATCATGCCTTTAGAAATCGATTCCCGAAAAACACGACTAACCAGAACGAAGGCCAACACGAAAATCCCATCATACGACATCACCACTATAATTGCTATCACAATTTTTGAAATTGAGTTGTTTAGTGTACTCAATCATGCCTTTAGAAATCGATTCCCGAAAAACACGACTAACCAGAACGAAGGCCAACACGAAAATCCCATCATACGACATCACCACTAATATAATTGCTATCACAATTTTTGAAATTGAGTTGTTTAGTGTACTCAATCATGCCTTTAGAAATCGATTCCCGAAAAACACGACTAACCAGAACGAAGGCCAACACGAAAATCCCATCATACGACATCACCACTAAGTATAATTGCTATCACAATTTTTGAAATTGAGTTGTTTAGTGTACTCAATCATGCCTTTAGAAATCGATTCCCGAAAAACACGACTAACCAGAACGAAGGCCAACACGAAAATCCCATCATACGACATCACCACATATAATTGCTATCACAATTTTTGAAATTGAGTTGTTTAGATATTAAATCTTGATTACTGGTGCACTATATCAAAAACATTACAGACATACTTTATCCCACTATACCATTTTTATGAAAGGCAAAACAAGAATGATCTAGGGCGAGGACAGGCATTATCGTCGACCTTGCCGACGCTATCGCACTCATTGTAATGAAAATAACGATGCACGTTTCCTTTCGACTTCATGGGCAATAAAAAAAGACCCAAAATTTTTAAGTTGATATACCATAATTGCAGCGATATTATAATGACATTATCAAAACAAGTCGCAGAATCACTTCACACAATACTTAGCCTTATACCCAATAAATCTTGTAAAACCATTTAAGGAAACATGTTTTTCCCACGCATTTTTACCATAATGTTAAACCGGTAAATCCAAATGATTTTATAATTTGCTTATTTATATAAAAATGTATTGTATTCTAATGATTACCTGTAAAAAATTTGCCTAAGATTTTACGGTGTTTGTCTTCGTATTCGAAGTAAATAAATTAATGAAATTGACTTTTTGTCAATCTACCAAGAAAAATTGCTAAACGTATGCAGTTATTTTTTTAAAGAAATATGCAGAGTTGGGTAATATTCGAATAATCGGTATTCTAAATCGTACTCAGAATACATCGGGGTGGTATTCAAATAGTATTCGAATACATCTGTGTTTTTGGTCAGTATTCGGGATTTTGTATTCAGAATACCATTTTTAAATGACCTTTTTTTGTTCTTCAAAATTTAAAAATCAATGTTGTTGCTTTTTAAAAAGAAAGGACCTTTTTTGCTCTCCAGTATTCAAGAATACCCAATCCTGGTATTCATGAATCCCGAATCATTCCAATTCCTTTTTTTGTACGGTATTCATATTCATATAGCGATTTGAGTATTAGACGCAATTCTGGAAATATGGATGGTGTTAGGTCCTCTAGTTGGGAATTACTTGTTAATGTGAACTGCATGTGTAGAACAGCGTTTATTTAATTATGTGTATACAACTAGATTAAACGCGTCAAATTTCGAGGAGTTGCGTATCAGCTGACTTATAGCGCATTCACCATCCTGCAACGAAAATTTTATTGATGTAAAGAATTAAAAAATTGTGTTTAAAGGTGTTCTCTCTAGTAAACAGAGGATCATTAAAAAAATTATGTAAATTGGTGCAGTACAACTCTATTTTATTTTACTTATTTTTAAATATATTATAATATTAGAAACCACACACAAAATTCCGGTTTAGGAAGTTTTTCAAGGTGAGGAATAGGGTGTTGCGATTTTTTTATTTCTAAAAGGGCTAGTGTAGAAAAGTTGCCTATGATACTCAGTTGTAAATCACATTTTTTATTTTTCAATCAACTCTTCGCTATTACTTGTTTTATTGGACACAATTAATACCCAGAACTCACTACGAGAAGGTGGCAGCTTGGCAAGTTCCACCACCCTCCTTCCCTTTCCATTTCCACAGACCTCTTTGGGGCCTCAAAAATTACAAAATATCAAAATAATATTTTCGTTTGGTGTTAAATTGAGACATTTGTTGTTTGAATTGAATTCGTTATTGAATAAAACCATATCTGTTAATTTCACCACAAACTGCCAATGAAGCTTCAGTTACTTTATAAACCTTTTAACAACTTTCGTGTAAGATAAGATGAAAATCGATTTATTTCTAGAATTGCAGGATTTATTACCAAAGATGACATTATTTCATCAGAAAGATTTCGCAACAAGGGAGTCTTTGTTAAACTTTAGATCTATCAATCAAACAACTTTACAAAATCCACTGCATTAAAATTAATACTTGGTACTTTAAAGTACCTAATTCCTTTCACCTTTTCCGTTTTTCGAATTTCATCATTCTTGAATCATCAGTTTACATTGATATTGAAATATTTTCCAGATAAGCATAAAAACCATTCTTTTGTATAACTGGATCAATAACTGCTTTAAGGTTGTTTTTAGAAACTCTGGACCACTTTGTTATGTTAAGAAGATGACGTCCATAATGGTTTTAACTTAACGTAAAACCAAACTGAAGAATAAACTTTTACAATGTACAGGGTGTCCGGATTTCGTTGCAATTGCAGGGTATTTTGGTTACTATTAGAAATAGAGACTTGCGGTTTTCGCGAACTATTGCTACTTTTTTATGAAACGAAAGATGACACTAAAAATTTTTCATGACCGTCTTTTTTGACATACAGGGCGAAATTGATTTTTGGACCCCCTCGTATTTCACTTGTCTTGTAACTTACAACAATAGTAAAAACTGATGTTGGTAGATATTTTTACGTAGAATCCATTGGTGTAGAAAGATTTTTTTAATTTATATTTTTTGAGAAATGGACCAAAAATATGATTTTTCTTATGGAACACCCTGTATATTTCATCTTCATTAAATTATAAAGGATAAGAGCTTTTATAAAATATGTATTACCTAATATATAGACTAGTTATTTTATATATTTAGACCCTAAATTGATGTTTTTAATTTTAAAATTGAATTTCGCATAGTGGGCCATGATATAAATAAAGTTAGCTCTAAGTTCATAAATTATTAACATTTAATAGCGAAATCTAAGTATTAATTATTTTATCTTGCCCAGTATCCCTATTCACCCCTTGGTTCCTCAAAAAAAATGAATTTCTTCCTGTATGTCAGAAACTAAGAGGGTCATAAAAATATTTTAGTGTCATCTTTGTTTCATCAAAAGTAACACCAGTTTGCGAAAACCGTAAGTCTCTATCTCTTATAATAATCAAGAAACCCTGCAATTGCAACCAAATCCAGACACCCTGTACTTGATTAAAATTTTACGTTTGGATCAACGACCAACGATCTTTGGTGAAAAGAATAAGTTTTAGAATTCTATTTGTTGCTGTGAGCCGCCGGTGAGTGCTCCAATTTTTTAAGCAAATTTTGAGAACATTTAGGTGATATTACTGCTTGACGGTATCCCACAAATATTTGGGTATAACTTTATTGTAAAAAAACTTAGATTTGTCACCAGAGCCATAATATACCGTGGCAGAAAAAAGTTATTGCATTTTAATCATAAACAAATGACTGCAGGTAGCTTTCTCTGCATTTTAAAACAAAAGAATGAGCAGATCGTTCTCCATCGTGAAAACACCTTAATACCGAATGTTTTCTTAAAAATGTAAAATTAATATTAAGAAAAATATTTAAAAAATTCTAAAATAAACTGTGCACTATAACACTCTGTATCTCGCAAACTTCCTTTCGACTAAGACACGCTATATATGGGGTGTGTTCTAATAAGTTTAAAACCAGCTTTAAACATTTTTTTCACTATTTAAACAAGCAGTAGCAATGGTTAAAATTATTTGTTTTAATATTTGAGGAGCTATAAATGCTACAAATATCAAAAATGGTGTTGTAACCATAGGAAAAACTGTACACCATTAAAGTAGTGTTTATACGTTCCTTACTTTACCTTACCCGCTGATCCTCGCAATTATGCATACCACTTACACTTTACTCCAAGGTTGAACAAGGTAATACGCAACTCTTAATTGAATTATATAGATTACTATCTTATTGCTTTGTTCAATTTGAAGCTGTCAGAATTAATAAATATACTTGACCAAATAAAAATTCAGGCAATTCTTCATATTTAGGTGAATATTTAAATATAAAATGTGGGACACAATACTTACTGCAAACGACAATCATGATTATTATTTATGAGATCAATTAAATGAAAAAGTGTCTTTATTGTAAGTTTTCGTCGCTATACGGGGTGTCCAACGATGAACTGCAGCGATCGGTTTCTCGAAAAGTAGACCTTAGACAATTTGGAAAATTTGAGCGTAGTACATAATACATATAATATTTTTAGAATTTTTCGCACAATCTGAAAATGATAATACGCGGTGTTTCGTTTAAAATAAGGAAGTTGATAATAACTTTCAGTATATCCTGAAGTGCCAGAGATGTCAAAATATTTTAACCGTATGTCCCCCATTAATCTTAAAATGTTGTTAAATTTTCCAAAATCTAGTTTTCGAGAATCGGATCGCCTCAATTTGTCGTGGAACATCCTGTATAATAATGTTTCTTCGAAACAAAATAAACCAAGTATTTTTACTAGTATAAGAATGACTTTTTTATTTATTTTTTAGTCCATTTGTCCTTGTAAACCCCATCCGTGGACAGTCTGTGTATTGTCTTGTCAAACAGAGCTTAAAAGCAAAACAAATAAAATCAGAATAAAATTTATTACCATGCTAATTTTTTTCGTAAATTCGTAAGTAACGTCATGATATGATAATAAATTAACCTCATAGTTTTTAGTGGCTGCATACACTTTTTATTTGCAAAAGACTAAGAAAAATCTTAATACAAATTCTTTTGGCACTGTTGATATGAAGAGGACAAAAATACAGTAAAGTAAGATTTTTTTTTAAGAAACAGGGAAATACGGAAATGCATAGACATCTCATAAAATAATTGGTAATTAGGTACTTGATTAATCTCGATAAATGTCCTTGGACTAAGTTAATAGAGTTAAAACAGCAATTGGTTAATTTCGTTTGTTAAATGTTTGCTACTACTCAGTGCCCCTAATTGTTTGTTGCTGACCGGTGCCTTTTAAATTGGTTAAATTAAAAATGCAATACTTAAATCATTTAATTCCGTCATCATAAAAATAGCAGTAATACTGTGTTGTGGTGTGGGTTCCTTTCTGTTATTATACAGATGCTAAAGCTGTGTTTAATTTTAAACTTTCAAAACAAGCTCAAAAAATTATAGCTAGATTTTTCGCCGAGAATTACTAGTTTCTCTTGAGGTATCTCGTTCGATCACCAGGGATTTTGACAGCAAAATAAGTATCTATAGGCGAATTGAACAAAATAGGCCTACTTATGTTGCAAATATATTTGGTATAAAATGTGCAATATTATTTTGTATCAGTAAGAGTTTAAATTATTGGGTGCGTTCCTCAACTTTAATAAAAATTTAAGAAGAGAACTGCTAGGTCTTTTTGCCATGGCTTATTACATTTGAATTTTAATATATTAATACAACTCTAAAAAACAGTTGTACACACTGGAGTACCTACTTGCCAAATGTTTTTTTTATTTTCTTGTTTTCAATGTAAAAAATCTATTAAAAAATAATGAATATTCGTAAATTGATCGAATTTTTTTGGAAAAAAATGTGTTTCTTTAGATTTTATTTCAAATTTTGCAGATCGGCCTAAAATTAAATTCTAAACACCTTTTTTAAATACCATTTGTAGATATCTAGCCAACTAACGTTTTTGTATTTTAATTTAATTTTTATTAATTATCTTCCCAAACCGACGCCCATGAGCCGGATGTCATTATTCAATTTTAGGTTACTCGATAAGCAGAGGTGATTGCCAAAAAAGTTTTTTTAATAATTTCAAAAATAACAAAAATGTTTATATGTGTCTAACTCTTTAGCGGTCACTGTACAAGGGTATCACTTAAACTACTTTTTTACCTTAAACATAATTTTGAATTTTGGTCACATTTTGTATTCCTAGAGGGCTTAGCAATGTTTCTTTCTAATGAATAGAAGGTTATGTAGTTTGTTTAAAAGGCTTTTTGATTTTCTACTAAAGCCACTTACTTTTTGAAAATCAGTCCAGATGTTCCAGGCTCATGACATTTAAACCGCACATTTAGGCCAAACGCTTGTAAGTCCGGAACAGCTAGGCTGATTTGCAAAAACAAACTGCTGTTAAATAGATAATTAATTTTACCAGTAACGCAGAATCGTAAGACTAAGAGAAACCTCTGAAACGAATCCATTTTGCGAATTAATATTTTTATTGTTAATAGTTATTTATAATAACACATGTAGTAATTCGCTAAAATTAAAATTACAACTTGTAACTTTAAATTAAAAATGCATTTCATTAATAAATTAAGTGCAGTGAGTACAGTAAAGGTCGGTCGTATATCTACGTTTACAAAAAGTAGTTCTTGCAACAAGGTCAGTTTTTATAATTACTTAAGTATACCTTTTTGGCGTATTCAGATCCCTTGTAGATATAAGGTCGATCAGTGGCTTTATCGTAAATTAATAACGCCAGTAATTAAAAACCTGTACTACTTAAAAAATGACCAGCAAAAGGTAAAAAGGTCAAAGATAATATTTTAGTTGCTGCAATAGCTATACGCATTAACAATATGTATTATTCAAAACCTACGCATTAAGATATATTTCGCCACCTAAAATTCAAAGCCACCATCCTATTTTTGGTCTGTTAATTTTAATTTCACCATTGACTTAGAAACGTCTTAACAGAAATTAATATACTTTTTTTTTTGTAAGAAAATATATATTTTTTGGGCGTAGTTATGAAAGTTGCAAATATTAACCGTCAGTTGTAGATATTTGTCCCTGGGCCAGTAATCAAATGGACTTCATAATAAGAACACTTTTAAAACCCTTTTAGGAAGGTATCCTTTTGACGGGTCTACCACGAATATTTATACGCGAACGCGTCACTTTTTAGTCGAACAAGTTTACCACAATATTTTACATGCAATTTTTAAAATTTTGCCAAAAATCGTAAGGGTTACAGTCACGAAACCCTCTTAGTCCAATATCTTAAACGGGTTAAAACCTTATGGTTTCATGACTGTAACCCTTACAACTTTGACAAATGGTTTAAAAATTGCATTTAAAACATTGCGGTAAACTTGTCCGACAAAAATGTGACGCGGTCGCTCAGTCCGACACCAGAAATATTTGACATTGACAGGCTGGATGAAAGCGCCGCTTCCATATATGGCGGTATGAATATTCGTAGTAGACTGGTCAGAAGAAAAACCCCTAAAAGGTTTTAAAAGTGTTCTTATCATGAAGTCCATTTCATTACTGGCCCAGGGACTATAACATAAATATTCACCATTTACGGCCGTATTTACCAAGCTCTGACAAATACTTATCAAACTGATAGCCTGCTTAATTAAGCGTAAGTCTTTAGTCCTAAAATTTTACTGTTGAAAGGTTTGGGTTTACTTTATCATTAGGCATTTAATTTTGGCAATTGATGTGCCCCAGCATTAAATATCGCTAGACACACGGATTAAAAATAACAGTTTTTATATTGATTTTATCTTTGTAACATGTGCGTTTATTATTATAAATCGATAAAGCTGTTGTTTAAATGTATATAATAAAAATATTATACAGTTAACTGCAATAAATGGATGTATTCTATAAATACCAATACGGATTCTAAAATTAATAAAGACATAAACATTGTTTAAGCTCTTTAAAATCCAGACTTTCTAAGCCATTTAATTTCATCGGTTTGACCTTAACCCTACTTTGTACTTCTAGCAGTATGGCGTACGATCTGTAACTGGTTAAAGCCTAATTTTATATTGTTTAGTTTTAGTATTTTATTTATTTTATTTTTTTAAGCATAATAATTACTTTTTTCCACGACCGTTAAAAAAATTCCTGCTTTTTAACCGTTAACATAAAGTTAAAGTACTCCATTCTAGTACACTATATAAAGTGTTAAAAAAGTAACTTTTTAACACTTCTAAGCTTTTTTTCACACTTTCAGTTGGTATTTTGTTTCAATGCCTACTACAATGAATTTAAATAATATCAGTTTATGTAATATAACGGTAAACCCGACATCAACTGAACCAAACGGTCAAGTTACCATTGATTTCGTCATTATTTCTTTTAGTTTGTGTAACTAGTTTTAAAATTTGACAGTTTGCAAATAAATTTAATAGAAATTATTTAAAATTAATTGTAATTAATATTAAATTTGGCCCACCAAGAAATTAAAAAGGAATTTATACTGATTTAGTATTATTTCTAAAATTCTAAATTTGTTTTAAATTAAATAATTAATGCATAATTATGAAGAGGATAATTGTCTCTTAAAAATAAGGAGGCTATGATTTTTGTTGGAATATATTGGCTGTGCTGCAAAAATTAAATTTAATAAGTTTAGATAAATAAAACATGTATAAAAGGGTACTTTGAGAAATTTTTATACGTCCGTGGAAAAATATAGTATGTACCACATGCATAAGGTGTCTTTTTTACTCATGGAATTGCCGCACTCGCCTAACGGCTCGTGCTGTCAAACTTCCCATTCGTGACAAAAAGGTTCACTTTATGCACTTGTTACATAAGTTACTATTTACTATATTGTCTTGTTTATTTATAATCTAGTCGTAATTTTTTTTACTTTTTATTGTTTACTGAAGGTTACAATTTCGTAGACATTAATACTACAGCGAGACAAAACGAGGCAAAAGTAGGTAACTTCTCGTCTCGTCGTAGACTTAAGGGCATATGACATTCTGGTTTCGGTCAGAATGTCCTCTTTTTGTTTGAGAGACCACTTCCCATCTTTTCCGGTCTAGTCTTGATTATCGTAATAAAAACGTGAATTAAGATGTGTCTATGTTGAAGAGGCGATAAACGATCAGATCAACGCGGCGCGCTTTTTATAATTACAGTAATATAAGGCTGTTTTGTCGTGCCGCTCCTCTCTCATCGACCATCGCAGGCCCAAAATCAACACAGCCCTACTTCTTTTAAAGCTTGATAATCCTTATATATCATTAAATTCCTTGTTTTAATCTAAGGATGATATCTAATACTAGGTGTGCGTTTATAAACTTAAGCTTAACATTAAAAATAGCATTTGCTTTACAAGAGGTATATTTACTAAGTAAATTAGAATTACGCTCAATACTTTAAAAACACTTTTCTCATGGGGCTTTTATCACTTTTTTACGTGACTTTGTGGAACCTATTAACACGTTGGTACATAATCTATCCTAATTTACCTCAAATTAAAACATACATACAAAGCGGCAAAATAAAACCTTTATCGTTTTAAAAATGCTTGGATAAACCAGCCCAATTAAAAACTAATTTTGCTTACTAAGTAATGGCAGAAATATTAGGTGTAAATAAAAAATAAATTAATTAGTTATTTCGTTTAAGTACCGTGTTAGTTTCGGTTCGTACCAGGATAATGTTTTAACTTTATGATCGGATTTTCATTTTGTCCGTTAAGTATTAAATGTGATCGTTTCGTAATTTCCGAGTCCCTAACAACTTGCACGTAATCTGCAGAGTATAATGATTCATAAAAATAATAAAATCTTCTCATAGAAGACAGTATCTTTTTGTTAACAATGAAAAACGCAGCATGAGAGTTTCTTTTTGCCACAACTTGCCCTAGGAACTTTGCTTGTTTTCAAAAATACTGTTCAGTTTTAGAGCTATGTTTTTGGAGGGGGTATGTATTATTTATTTATTTCACCGCTTCTATAGGGAAATTCGTTAATAAAATTACTTTATAATGCATGTCATAATATAATATTGATAAAAATAAAAAGTCATAATTTGTAAATCGTAATTTTAAGTAAAACTGCAGTTAATAATTTAAAATTAGAGACAAAAACATTTGCTTATTTTTTGGGGATATGGATTTGTATCCAACGAACTGCAAACTTGATCGGTTATAGCTCCTCAACAATATGTCTTAATGGCCTATGATGCATACTGATGGATTGGCAATTTATCCCTTAGCAATAGTGTCCATAGTAACTTCTTTGTAAGCTAAATTAAGGAGCTACATCTATTTTAATGTAGATAGTCAGGTATGCTCAACGTACCCCATATGTGAGGTAAGTTGAGCAAGGGTATGGGGCTAGTGGAGCACTTAGAAAGTACAGCCAAATTATAGGTATAATGTTAGGTAGGTTTACAATAAAAATACATTTTGACAATTTGCTTTTTATATTTATAATCCTATAGTCACAAAACAACAAATCTCATCAATAAAACTGCAATGTACCTATCTTAGCCTAACTACTGAATTTAAACTTGAATATTTGTATAATTATTATTAACATAGCTTATACAAATCATATAAAAAACATTTAAGACATTTAGGAGTCTAAATCTTCATTTAAAACAAAACAAAGTAATTTTTATTTGTTTAAAAACTAAAAATCAAATCAACAAAACATCAACTCCAAGTTAACTTTATTATAGCATTAATTAAAGATTAGACTTTCTATTAATAAACAGACTTTATATGCAACTATCAATATTGCTGATATAATTTAAAAAAATATATTAAATAGATATTATTTGTCAGTGATTTGGCTCCTTTTGTTGGACCAGCCTTTGGGTATGGTCGAACTATTTCCGAGAAAATTTATGAATTAGATAGGTCAGCTCGTTTTTTTTTGTTGCTTGTACGGGATGCAGCCTCATATAAGTCTTGAGTAGTATAGGAACCTCTAGTAGTCGAACTTTTATAAGTCCGTATCCTAAAAAAATAAAAATCATTTTATACTTCTGTTAAAATCGTGGGGTTAGGTGGACAACTGTAGCTCAACTAACCCCAACCTGAAATTTTAAAGCAAAAGTGAATTTATTAAAAACGGATAGAATTATATTCAGTATCTTTATAAAAATCAAAACTGCAATAAATTTACTAAAGATTAACACTTACTTGATTGAAAAAGGATATTATTTAACTATTACAGACGAAATATTCTGTCTGAAAATTATTATACTTTTTAATCACAAAATAAACAAACCGTACATATCTGGACGTCGTCGGCGTCGGAGCGAACGCCATACTATAGGAGGTTTGAGACTAAATTAGATATTTTAGGAAGGATAACTAGTAGATATTCGATTTATGCACGAAAGTGAAGTAAATGTAATTATCTATTCAAGGAAAATAGCTTCTAAAAAATTGTAAGTACACTGTTGTTGTATCTCATTAAAATCAGAAAGTTTTAAGAAAAAAATGCCTCTTTTTCATATTTTTTTACCATTCCATATTTACACAATATTTGGTACCCTTTTTTGGCCAATTATGTTATGTTATACTTTTGCTGTAAAAGTTAAAAATGAATGTTCAGTTGCGTTTGAACAAGATTTGTATTAATTTTTTCAAAGAAAATACTAGTACGCCACTGCTTTTTTTAATCAATAATATTTTTAAAATACTCATTTACTTGGTCTCCTGATAATTTTCCGTACGACAAACGGTTTTCGTTTAAAAAGTAAAAGCCATTTTGATGCATGGTAAAATCGCTAAAATCTGATATCGTGTTTTGTTTCTAAATGTAAGTTAGGTTTTTGATATAGATAGATCAGCTTCCTAAGAGCAACAACTTTTATTGACATTAAAATTGTATTTAAGTATTTGACCTTACTTTAATACAAATTAAACGGCTTTTATTTTTTTAAACGAAAACTGTTCGTTATACGGAAAAATAGCAAGAAACCAAATTACCCCAAAGTAAATGAGTGTTTTAAGAATAGAATCAATTCAAAAAAAAGCAGTGCCATACTAATTTTTTCCTCAAAAAATTCAATAGAAATCTTGTTCGAACGCCACTGGTATTTTTTTTGTAATTTTTACAGCAAAAATGTAATGGAACGTTTAAAAAAGTGTGTCATATTTGGTGAAAATATCTAAAACGGTAGAAGAGTTATGATAAAAAATACATTTTTTTCTTAAAACTTCATCCTCTATCTTGAAAAAATTCGTTTTGGGACATAATTTTATTTGAAAAATGTTCTTATATTGTCTTGCATTTTTACAGTGTTAAAAGGAAAGTAGCAACTTAAAAGTTATCCCATATATTAAACAAATTTTGATGATAACCAGTATAGTTTTGACGCCTCACTGTTGGACTAAAAGTCGTTGAAAAAAATATAATAATTATTGTTGAAAAGGTTTTGAAGCCAGCTTTTGATTTAATAACATTTGTAATATTTTTTAGGTGCTTTATTGCTTGTAAAGCAATATTGGTATTTTTTTATACATTTCAGATTTTAATAAGATATAACCACAGTGCACTTATGATTTTTTTTGAAGACTATTTTTTTGTTGATAGATTATTACAATAACTACATTTTCGTGTAAAAATTGAATATCGACGGGTCATCCATCCTAAGATAACTATTTTTGTCCAAAATTTTCTCAAACATCATATAGTGCGCCGTACCAATTGAAGGATTTTTTTCAAAAACAGCCAATG
The DNA here is from genome assembly GCA_014170235.1 of Listronotus bonariensis. NCBI lineage: Eukaryota > Metazoa > Arthropoda > Insecta > Coleoptera > Curculionidae > Listronotus > Listronotus bonariensis. The sequence continues at coordinate 61,366 of JACEGR010000599.1, forward strand.
TCAAATTTTCAATATTTTCAGGATATTAAAAAGAAAACTTTATTAAACTTACATATACTACTTTTTATTTTTGCAGGGCTAATAGGTAGATATTCTCTGGGTTTGTTAAGTTTGGTTAAATAGGTTTAGTCAGGACCGGACTTACGTAAATTTTTCCGAAATAATGCATTTAACCTCGTCGCAAAAGAAATCGGATTTAGCTACAATTCAGCCTATAAGTTTTTTCTTGTCAAACTATGGAAAATGATTCAGTCAATAATTTAAGGATTCAGGAATTATGATTATTCTTGTTGATTTTAACAGGAAACTTTTTTTGTGTGCTTAAAAAATAAATAATATGAGGTTACCATGGTTCCTGAGTTGGATGCTGACACAACTTAACAGTTAATTAAAATTAAACATATTAGCTTAATTGTGGGTAAATTCGATTTATTTTGAAACGACGTTAAATGCATTATTTTGCAAAAAGTCCCGGAAGTCCGGCCCTGACTAACTCTATTCAACCAAAATTGACAAACGTAGAGAAAACATATCTACCTATTAGCCCTGTAAAAATAAAAAGATAGGCGCAACAGATAAAAAGTTATCATTAGTTAAAAAGTGTGCAAGTTTAATTTGGCCCACAATGTATATTTGTAAATATATCTTGTATTTTGCTTATTTAGAGCGTCTTAAAATTGACGCCCGTGCTTTTAGTTAGTATTTGATTCAGGGGCAATTACAAGTCAAAAAGTAAGAGTGATAAAATTTTCGATCTTCTTCGTTATCGAGTTGTACAGGGTGTTGTTTTCACGAACTGGTGCTACTTTTTCATGAAACGGATGACACAAACATTTTTCCATGGCCCTCTTAGTTTTTGACATACAGGGCAAAATTCAATTTTAAAATTAAAAACATCAATTTTGGGGCTAAAAATTTAAAATAACTGTTACGTATTACCTTTTAAAAAAGCTGTCATCCTCTATAATTAATTAAATAAAAAATACAGAGTGTTCGATAAAAATAATCATATGTTTGGTTCATATCTCGAAAAATATAAAATTTAAAAAAAAAAACTAACATCACTAGATTCTACGTAAATATATCTACTCATTTCAGTTTTTACTTTTGTGGTAAGTTACAAGACAACTGAAATACGAGGGAGGTCCAAAAATGGATAAAAATTAATTTCGCCCTGTATGTCAAAATCTAAGAGAGCTATGAAAACTATTTTAGTGTTATCTTTTGTTAAATCAAAAAGTAGTTCGTGAAAACCGCAAGTCTCTATCGCTAATAATAACCAAGATATCCTGCAACTGCAACGAAATCCGGACACCCTGTACAAGTCGATAACGAAGAAGAATCGAAATTTTTTTCACTCTTACTTTTCGACTTGTAATTGCCCCCTGAATTAAATCCTAAAAGCACGGGCGTCAATTTTGAGACACCCTGTATTTGAAGGAAGCAAAAACCCTTCAATTCTTTTAATGTTAATTTACCGACAAGCTGTGGATCGGAAACTACACTAAAAGCACAGGCACGTGTAATTTAATTGGTTCGAAACGCTACACTACTAGACATCATTTACAAAGCAAAAGTGAAACCAAAATTACATTTTTCCTATTGGTATTTTAGACATAAGTGTTTTTAAAAACACAATTTTAAATTAAAAGATAGAGTATTTATTTAAAAAACATATATAAATGATCCGCTTGAATTGCTCTTAATAAGTTTATTATTACAAATATCTATAAAGTGAATTAAACTCATAGGGCAAATATGTAAGGTTATTACTTATAATTGGTAAGAACCTTTAAAAATTACGTGATTTATCGTTTCAGCCACCTGATTTATTATTACATTAAAAATTTAAATTAGTGCTGATAGTGGATTATTGCTAATGTTTAAATTTTAAACATATTATCAATTGTGGAAAAAGGCGGTTATTACTAGCTTGACCATTTGCAGCTACATATGTTTATGTACGGAATGGGATACTCAATTTCTGTATCGACGAAGGCCAGGTTTATAAATAAAAATTAATTTTAGTAATAGTATTATTGTTAACTCTAAGGCCTTAGGTAAACGGTGGTAATAAAACGTTCTAAACTGATTTTAATGATTTAATTTTCACTTAAATGTATCTGTCTATAATCGACTTTATTGATTTTGTGGCGCCTGAATTCAATTTGGTGTGGAGCTAGGCTGCTACATTTGTAAAAAATAGATACAATTTGAATAAAAAGTGTTGTTCTTAATTTAGTATCTTGTAGTTTATAAAATTTTAAGTGTGTTTCTTTATGCTAAAATTGAGTTAAACTTTTTCGTTTAAATTTATGTTTTTGAATCCTGCAACTAAATATTAGTTCTAAAATTAAATTTTGAAAAAAAAAAATAAAGAGAAGATGGGGCTTAAAAATATAGCAAAAAGAGACATATTTGTTTTTTTTTTCACTGGGTGTTTAAAAGTTTCGAGTTATATTTACCTTTTTATTAACTCCAGTATAACAACAAATCCATTGTACATTTTTGTAGCTTCGATATGAAAAATAATGACAATAAAACGGCCTAAAACTCCGCAAAAATGATCAAATCCTGATGATCGATCGCGATCGATCTGAAATTAGGTACACTCTTAATCTTGATGACAATATAATCTAATACATTCTTTATTACTGTAAATCCAAGATGGCCGCCGATACAAAATGGCGGATTAGACATATATTACTTTACTACAACCTCAATATGGGTATCAAATGAAAAGGCTTGATTGGTAGAATAGAGCTTACTATATAAAAATTAAAATCCAAGATGCCCGCCGCCACAAAATTTCGGATTACATAATTTTTCCACAACTAGTTAAATATGCGTATCAAATGAAAGAGCTTGATTTGTATAATAGAGCTCACAATAAAAAAATTAAATTTTGCTGGCCGTTGCCACAAAATGACTGATTACATTTTTTCCACAACTACCTTCATATGGGTATTAAATAAAAGGGCTTGATTGACAAAAATAGAGTTCAGTATGAAAAAATAAAATCGAAGATTGCCGCCGCCACAAAATGGCGGATTACATATTTTTTTCACAATTACCTCAATATGGGTATCAAATGAAAGGGCTTAATTGGTAGAATAGAGCTCACTATGAAAAAAATCTAATATGACCGCCGCCACAAAATGGAGAATTACAAATTTTTCCACAACTACTTCAATATACAATCGTTGATTAGTTCTGGTTACTTATAAAGGCATTAAATAAACTTAACAGAGTGAGAAGTATCAACTACCAACAAAACTAAAAACAAAATGATAAAATAAATTATGTAAAAAGATTTTTTTACGTTAAACGATTTTATTGAACTAAAAGCTAAAAATAATGTGGTAAGTCCTAGCTACCAGATAGCACCAATCTTCTCAATAATATGGGGTATTGATCAGACAAATAATAAAGTCGTTGGGCAATTGACATTCTACCATATTATTTACTCTGGATACGCAACGCCCAAAGGTTTTATTATTTGTCTAATCAAGACCCCAGATTGATAAGAAGATTGGTGCGATCTGGTAGCTAGGACTTACCGAATGATATTTTAGCTCTTAATACATAAAATTGTTAAACATATTTTTTTTACATAATTTATTTTTTAGAAAAAACCGAAAACGTTTCTACTTAAAAATTTTCCGTTTACTTGTAGAACCTTAAAGAAAATATATATTTCATAAATATGATAAAATTTCGTTTAGTGAAATAGTGTATAAGCTTTATCGTACAACCATGTCAATTATCAATTTGAACTGACCAGACGGCGACAGTGGTTATTAACCTGAAGAATAATAATTATTTATAATACGACGATAAATGACATTTAAAATATAATAAAGTACTAACAATTTCCACAGCAGTGTTACCTTAACTTCTTATATGTCCGGTGCGTAGCGAAACCTCATCCTATTGCCATATAAGATATGGAAATTGCTGTTCGGTATGCACCAGATGTTTCGATCAGTCGTAGAAAAACTGTACCTACTTCCGCATTTTTTTTTTAATTTAGACAAAGGAATGCTTTTTTGATCGCGTATTCTAATCATATATTATATCAATAAAGTCGTTAAATTTTCTTGTAAAATTAAAAGCAGGCTTATTTCGTCTCGTTGGTATAAAATGAAATTTATGTTTATTAATATTGTTGTGGCAAACGAAGACATACTAGATAGTACGCCTTATTTAATGAAACTTTATTAAGACTAGGGTGTTCTAAATTAAATTCCTTTTCAAGTAAATTGCAGGCGATCAGGCAATACTCCTATACGTGATATCGACCATTTTATAAAAAGAAAAGAAATCGTTAAACTACTATTTCAATAATTGTTTTGCATTTTAGGTCAGGGTTTTAAGTACATATTGGGTTACTAAAAAGTACTGCAATTCTTAAATATCTTAAAAAGCGCTAGAGCTATACATTTCTTTAATGCCCCTCCCCTTTTATTTTTTTACTGATCAATTTAAAAAGAAAAAACCTTGGGATATAAAATTGATTCATAAATACTAAATTTTATATTAAAATATACAGATGATAAATTTAAAATGGCGGCTGAGCGCCATCTTGAAAGAAATTAAATTGAAAAGGGGGTCTTGTCGCACATCATTTTAACTCCTGACGAATACTTTATAACCCTAGAGTATAAAGTCAATACTTTCACCTAATACAAATGGCGGTACTTTAAAAATTACCTAAATACCTGATTTGAATGGCCACATTACCAAAACTAATAAAGTTAGATGTACCTAATGAGGTGTTTTTTTAACTCTTTAAAATATCTTTTGAATGGTGATACTAGTGATAATATACAGGGTGAGAAAAAAATATATTTTTAATAAAGCACCCTGTTTACTATATTACCATTCAAAAGAGCTGTGAAAAAGCTTTGAACAAAATACCACATTAAGTACATCTAACTTTATTAGTTTTGGAAATATGGCCATCCAAATCAGGTATTTAGGTAATCTTTAAAGTACCGCCATTTTCTATTTGGTGAAGTTATTAACTTTATATTTTAGGGTTATAGAGTACTCGTTAGTGGCTCTAAAAAGATGTGTCACAAGAGCCTCCTTTTCATTTAAATTTTTTTCCAAGATCCACCGCCATCTTAAATTTTAATCTGTCAATTTCACTTTACAATATAAAATTTATATGCATCAATTTCATATCCCAATGTTTTACTTTTTTAAATTGATTCATTCAAAAGTAAAAGGGCCCCGCATTAAAAAAATGCACTGTATAAAAAATTTGCTATCTGGAAGGTATCGGATCTAAAGTGTTGCGCTACACGTATTTTTTTCGTTTTTTAAAATAATTTTTCTATTATTTGTCTCGTCATAAATTGCGAAGGTCAAAGTAAATAAGTCCATAAATTTTTAAAATTAGATTTTTTTTTTTAATTGCTACATATGACAACACCTCATTTGTATTGTATCATATTTAGTGAACTAATTATAACAGAATTTTAAAAATTTAGACACCAACTAAAAAATTTGCTCATTTAATGCAGTAAAAATAAGTGGGCCATTCTCTTAAAAAATGAAATTAATACGTTTAGTACAAAACTGGGAAATCTGGCAACAGTGCCGATATCAGTATTTAATTACACATCTCCAAAACATCTTAGATTGGCGATTTTAACTACCGATGGGGGCGCTGCTAAACGTAAACAAAGTCAAAAGAAGCAGGTAATATGCAGGTAGCTAGCTTTGATCCGGATTTCGGGTATTAAAACGGTTTAAAATACTGTTTAAGTTTCAATACAGCTGTAAATTTGTATAGATTTATACGTATTAAGTGTGGTAAAACTCGATTTGTGAGTTTAAGTAGTGTCCTTAATGACACAGACTTTTTTGTTAGTGGTGATTAGTAAAGAAAGCGCCAAGTAAAACTTTTTTCGGAATGAGTAAAGAACTGTTTTTGACGCTAAGATCAGTATTTCCATACCTCAATTGCACTCCCGCTAGTAGGTGCACAGTGGAAGGAGAAGAAATCTTGAATTCCAACCATATTATTTTGATTATACACACGTCTTTATTTTAAATGTTAATGGCTCTTTTCATGCCATAATAAACGTTTTAATATAGGTGAAAAGAAAAACTTTTTGATAAAAATGATAGCAAAACACACAGCCATTCACGCACAAGGCTCAAAAACGCGTGTTAAACATTACGAAGTAAATAAATAATATTATGTTTATATCCATTTCAATGGTTAAACATGTCCGATCACCTGTTTCCTTAGGTTGCGCTGTTGACCACCAGAGGTCTCATGGATCTTTAAAATCGCCAATACCTGGGGCAAGTTTTTAATTCCAGCAATAAAAAGTACGCTGAATGTCAAATGACGTTACGGCATGTTCCGATAGGTCCAAAAAACGCATTTTTAAAAACGGTTGGCTGTTTGTTCTGCAACTGTCAATGCCCAGCTGATTGTTTTGTCTTTCATCCCGTAACAATTTTTTAGAATTTTACTACTGCTATCGCTTAAGAAGATTTTTTTCTTGTAATAGCCACAAAAGCCCCATTTTTCTTTAAAACCTGAATTTTGTAATTGTAAATTTTAAACGACATTCCAACTTTAACCTTACTTTTTGTTCGGATGCCAAATGTCAATCGGTTCCATCGGTCTTAAACTTCGAAGGATCCGATAAACAATTGAATGAAAGTGTGCATTTTATAAAAACGCTTTAATGGAATTCATTGGGTTATCCACCAGTAGTTTAAAAACGCTTTGATGAATTTCCGCTTAAGGGGATGCCGTAACGTTAAATTGAGCTAAAACGCGATTCGCTGCCGTTTTTAAATATTTGTTTGAGAAAAAAGTTGTATATTGAAAAGTTTCTTAAAATGATCCAAAGATTATCGGAAAATTGGCTATTTTTACGGTTTTGTAATTTTGGGAAATTTAATGTGTTACTTAATAACATTACCAAAAATCAATTAACTTTCCGATAATCTTTGGATCATTTTAAGAAAGTTTTCTATTTACAACTTTTTTCAAAACAAATATTTAAAAAACGACAGCGAATCGCGTTTTAGCTAATTTAACGTGCTACGGCATCCTTTTAATGCGCTCTATTCATCGATGCAATTAAAAATTTTCCCCAAAGTTGGTAAATGTAGCTTTGTTCGTTTTAAAGAGATTTTAGACTTGCGGTACTTTTTACTAACCCGGTATGCGAGCTATAACATCTATAGGAAAAGGAATGTTTGAATATATTTTTATACTATAATTTTAATTTTGTATAAAAGGTCATCCACAAAAAAGTAAACTAAAAAAAATATATTGGTAGTCTCCGGAAAAGTTTTTTTGATTTTAAAGAGGTGATGGTATAAAAAATAATTAATGAAGTTTAAGATAATATAGCTAAAAAAATGTGTCTAAAATATAACAGCTGGAATAATAAGTATCTAAAAGTAATTATAGTTTCTTACTTCATGTAAGAAACCAGTCCCCTCCAAGTATTTATGAATATAAAGTATCTTGGATAATTGTTATGTTAAATTTAAGCTTGTAAGTTTACCCATAAATTACAAAATTTGTTAAAACGGTTTTTTTAATTACACCTATTATAATAAATTCATTTTATATCGAATAAAATTTTTCTTTTTAATGTTTTTTTGTCAATTATTAGTTAAACTAATATAAATGCCGGCTTTACACGTGTCAAGTAGCCAAAACAAGTTGCTACTTGACACGTGTAAAGCCGGCATAAAAAATAAATACAAATGGTTAAAGTAACATCTGTTTTTTATTTCTTTTTTTATAAAAATTAAAATAATTTTAAATAATTAGAAATAATTATAAAAAACCGATGTTACAAAAACCCAAATACCCTTTGACCATTTCATGTTCTACCTAAAAATGTTTAAAGTTTTGAATTTGTACTTGTTTCTTAATACACTAGTGTTTTAAGTGGCTGTACTTCGTTAAATAATGGTCGTACTAAAACTTATAGAAAAAGCATCTTTAAGCTTAAAGTTTATAGTTTTTGGGTCGATGAAAAAAATGTCAAGGAAAGTGTACCGCGCAATCCTAATGAATACCGAAAAAAAAAAATTCCAAGTTTTTTAGGTTCTTTTTTTAGGCTAAGAACTTAGATTTTTGTACCAACTTGACGCTTAAAATACAGAGAATAATTCCTTAGCGAATTTTAGAAAAAAGTTCATATAATAAATATATGTCCTAAACCTCTTAACTTTTGAGATACAGAGTGTTAAAATTATAGAAAAGAAAACTGTTTTTTAAATATCCCAACTATTTTTTACTCAATTTTATTTTAATTTGGCAATATTATTAATGACATTAAGGGGTAATTTACCACTAACTTAATTACATTTAATAAGTCCAGTGGCGTCTCGAGACGCACCTGAAGGAATATTTCCAACAAAAAAACGGTCCGCCACTGACTGTAAATGTGTGTAAAATTTTTGTGCTTTCTTGAGATTAGGCAAATAAAAATACTGCTTTTATGTTTTTAAATTTTTTCCGTATCTTGTTTAGTTTAAGAGAAAAAAATCTCTTAATTGCATATTTTTAAACCATAAAAGAGCATTGTGGGATCTTTTTCTTTTAAAAATTTGGTTTTATAATTTTTAATTAGCAATTATGTAGCAATAATAAATACTTATTTAAATAAGGTTTATATTCAGTATACAAAAAAGAGAAGGATGATTATTGAATCACTTGAGATACAAGGCGAGGATATTGCATTCAAGGACCCAGGTTCGTTACCTGGGAGTGACCCTTGACAAAAAACTCAGCTGGAATGAACACATCCGTGTACAAACAGAGAAGGCTAAAAATAGCCTCTGGGCGTGCCAGCGGATGTTAGGTAAAAGTTGGGGACTTAAGCCGAGGTGGTCAATTGGATCTACTCTGCGATTATGATCCCACAGCTAACTTATGTATCAGTCGTGTGGTGGCCGACAGCCACCAAGACCATTAACAAAAGCAGAATGGAGAAGGTGCTCAGACTAGCGGGTTTGGGGATTACGGGGGCATTCCGTGCCACTCCCACAATGGCCATGAGCTACCTATTCTGCTTAGAACCCCCTGACATTAAAGCTAAAGAAGGGGCGATTAAAACGGCTTTTAGGCTCAAATCAGGCGGGAAGTGGAAAGACAGATCGTATGGTCATGCGGCGGTACTCAGGGAAGTGGGAGGAAATGATATCTCACTGGCTCCGATGTCATACCGAGGATCTACCACTTCCACAGAAATTATAAAACAAAGATCCCGGACAGAAATGAATGGACGGATCATATGGAAGACATTCTCACTCCTAAAGGACTTGTCTGGTACACAGATGGGGCTAAAAATAGGAGTGGAACTGGAACTGGTGTGTGGAGTGAAAATCCAAGGATGGAGCTGGCGCCTGCCCTTGGAGATCACTCAACAGTAGTCCAAACAGAGGTGTATGCAATCTGGGCTTGTGCCAGATGGATCTTGGACAAGCAATACAGAGGCAAACACCTATGTATATGCAGTGACTCAAGAACCGCCTTACAACTTCTGAATAGGGTAACAATTGAGTCTAAGCTAGTTAAAGACTGTACAGGGTGTCCCATTTTGGTTGTCCCTTATGGGAAACTTGGAAACCATAAGAGATATTAAAAATCCGATACCCCATCCTCGAGCTCTTTTTGGGAGAAAACATTTATGGTAAAAACAGATCATCGCTATCGCGAAGCGTTTCAGAGATACAGGGTGATTCTCGATTTTTTCACTTTTTGAAAAGGTCCTGTAGCTTTGTTGTTATTACAGATACGAGAAAACTAATTGCACATTATACAGACACTTTTTTCCGTAGAATCCAGTGGCATAGCAAAAACATTTTTTGAGCTGTCATTTTTGACATATGACCCAAACATATTTTTTTTTTATTAGGGACACCCTATAAATGATTAGGTAATTAAATTGCTTGTTTTTTCTGATTAAAATAATATATCATAGTAGGTGGTTTAATAAATTTTTACGTCAAATATTGTAAAAATTATGATTTTAAAGACGCATTGCGGCTTCTATCTGTTTTTTAAATTGTTTTATATTTTTGTTTTAAAAGGAATCTGTCATCCCTTAACTCAGGAGACATTTCCGTAGAAAAAAAAATAATAATTTTTTTTAATTAATTAATTTTTGTTTTTTTTTTTCTACGGAAATGTCTCCTGAGTTGAGGGATGGCAGTATTGTTTTTAAAAAAATGTATGGCAGTACCCTGCCCCCTGGGCATGTCCGGTGGGGTCCTCAAGCGCTGGGCCAAGGACTGGACCAAAAGAAAGTTTGAGGAACTGTGGTCATCGGAGACAAAGATAATGCATACCAGGGCAATGCTTAAGGGTCCCTCTCAGGACCTTGCATCCAGATTACTGGGCATGAGTAGACCTCAGCTGAGGACTATTACAGGCCTGGTATCTGGACACTGGTATACTAAAAGCACCTAGCCAGATTGGGTCTGGTAGCAGATTACATCTGCAGGTGGTGCGGAAATGGGGATGAAACCCCTATTCACGTGATTATGGAATGTAGGGGTCTAGAGGGTCCACGAGAGGGCATATTTGGAACCTACAAAATTGAATCTGAATCACTAAACCTTGCGGGACTGGACCTAGGACGAATGCTACAGTTGGCACATAGCACCGACCTGGACAAAGTACCGACACTATAAAGGATATCCCCCTGTAAGTGGGATCTGCGTACAATGGCCAGCGCTGGCTGAGTGCGCAGCAAATATCTTAATTAAAAAAAAATATTGAGTATAACAGTTTTTACTAAAAAGTGTGTTCAAAATTTGTTGGTCTTTCTGAAAATTTTAACACTCTGTATCTCAAAAGTTAAAACGTTTAGGACATACGTTTATCTGAACTTTTTTCCTAAAATAAGCTAAGGAATCATCCCCTGAATTTTAAGCCATCAGTTAAATTGCACCCTGTATATGGATTGGATAACTTGTTCATTAAGCTTTGATTTCCTTTTTTTTAATTCGATACGACCACTTCTCTCTCGGATACTGTACTTTGAATTAAAATCTATCCTTTTGGACTTTAACCATCAATGTCTCAGCAACCGCTAGTTGCACATCAAAATTAAGAAGGCTTTTGAAAATTTTAAAATAAATATCCACAAAAATCAGCTGTGGTTTTTTTGAAAAAGAAAAAATACGTTAATTTGAAAAATGAAGAAAAAAAGGTTTTTGGGATAATCAGGCGCTTAATTAGAAATATTGAGAAAGTCAGTAATGTTAAATATGTGCTTTTTACTGTTCAATTGGCCTACAAAAACCACACAAAGTTTCGATTTAATCCATCAAGTCGTTTTTGTTTTATTGGATCGAATTTTTGAAAAAGAATTAAAGGATAACTATTTTTACTTTAAATGATCATAAACTTTAACAAAATTTAAACACAAGTTTTTAAGTTTTTTTTTGTGCGTTTTTATTGATAAAAGTCTTTAAAATTATGGGAAAAAGATTTTAAAAAATTAAATAAAAAAACAAATGTTCAAAAATTCGATCGAATAAAACAAAAAAACGGCTTGATGGATTAAATCGAAACTTTGTGGGTTTTTGTAGGTATATTGAAGTGTAAAAGGCACACTTAACATTACTGGTTTTATCAATATTTTCAATTTAAGAAAAACTTAAAAAAACATAGCCGATTTTGTGGAGCATTTATCCAGGATGTCAAAACCCTCCTTAATATTTATGTGCGATTAGCGGTTTCTGAGATATTGAGGGTTAAAAACAAAAAAACCTATTTATTCAAAGTTCGATATCTTAGTGAGAAGTGGACGCATCGAACTTTAAAAAAAAACAAATTAAAGCTTAATAAGCAATTTATCCCATCCATATAATGGTTAAGTTGGAATTTTTTTCTAAGTTCGTAGAGCAAGAAAAAAAACGAAAATATTTGGAAAAAAGCTTTTCGGTTTTAATAGGATTGCGCGCTACACATTGGTTGAAAATTTCAGCTAAACTAAAAATTTTAAGCTTTAAAACGCTCTTTTTTTAATTTGAGTACGATCATTTGTAACCGAAATACAGCCATTTGAAAAACGTCAAAAAATTTGTAATTTCTTTTGTATCCTTTAATTTTTGCCACTAGTGTATTGGTTTATTGTACAAGTCGGAAGAAGCTGCAGTGTTAGCGAAAGACGTGTCACGACTCTGAAATAAAAGTGTAACTTTTAACAGTCAAAAGTGTTTTATTTAAATAAAATCATTGACAAATATTCTTTATTTTTGCAACAAATACAAATTAAGTGCGGTAGTTGCTAATTTTATTACTTATTTATTTTAGAAACGTGGACAACCAATTCTTCTTTCTTGCAAGGTACTAAATTATCTATTCATTAAAAAACAACTATTTTAGGTGTCTGTCACGTGCTGCACTTAAAACACAACATTTAACAATTCATATGTTAATTTTTATCTACTTTTGTACTTCCTTAAAAAAACAAGGGGTTTTTTTATTATTTTGGGCATTATTTTTAAATGAACAAGAGTCAATATTTGTCAAACAATAGTTGCTATTGGCACAACCGTACCCTGTCACAATCGTACCCACTCTACCGTACCTTAGCTAAAAATATACAATCAGATTTCCCTGTTCTGGATCGATTTAGCTTTTGTAAGATGTTATAAAAAAGTTCAATTTACTTCATGTATGCTGTGATATATTTTTTTAATCATAGTATTATAATTAAGTGGCAACAATAATAATAAAAGACAAAGGAGTGGCAGATTCAAGTAACACGCAACACGCAACCCATTTTAATATGTGCTCAGTTTAGTTTATCTATAATAATAAAGGTGTAGATATTAAATAAAAGAAAATATAAATAAAAGAAAGAACCTTGAAATAATAAAATGTCGGTGGTTGAGACATTCAAATTTTAAGATTGATTTGTTCAAATAACCTAAAAGTTTAGAATGTCCGAATACATAGATTTGTTTTTTTTCTCGTAACTTAAATCCTATGTAATGGTTTATTTACAATAATAAAAATAGTTTAAATTTTCCACAGTTTATTATTTTAAATTTTCTAAATTTAAGTAAGAAAAATATGTTTTTCAGGATGTGCGAAATGAAAGTTTTCTGAAAATAAATAATACAACTGTTTGTTCAAGTTAAAAATTTTCAGTCTCTCCAAAAACATACTAATAATTCCAGCCAATAGGAAAATAAATAATATTAACACACACATGCTTTTTAATTATGTAATATCAAAAATAAATTTTTTGATTTTTATATTTTGTTAAGCAATATGTTCGCGCTTTTCACCCTCTATACCCTACGACGATTTTTACTGTGGCTTTTAGCATTTTGGTTAAAGTAAAAAATTATATGAAGAGTTACCTTTTATTCGAAATATTTTAAAAAAGGAATAGTTAAGTCCATCCGTGGACACACATGCTAATAGCTTAATAAAAATTTCCTTATGGTATACAGGGCGCTTCAAAATCGAGAAAATATTATTTTGACAAAAAAATGAAAAAATAATTTTTAAAACTACTTGATTAAGAAGCATTAAACAGTAATAAAAAGCCTGATACATCTTTTTTCATGGCTTATGATTACTTGGGAAAATTTAGTGTAAAATAAAATAAATAGTTTTTGCTTTATAATTAATTTTATTTTTTATTTGCAAACATTATCAACTTAACAAAGTTAAAATGTACATATGTTAGTACTAAGCCAAAAGGTAAGGATTTATTTAACAAAAAGTAAAAATGTCTGTTAATTTTTAATTTATTTAAAATAACATTTTTGTAATTTGGAATATACCTGTCAAAGGCGATTATTTTTACACTTTTATTTTTAAAAACATTTTTTACTGTTGTTGTTGTAATAGTATATGTGTGGAAAATGACTTATTTTACACAAGTGGCAATATTGTTGCACTAGGCGTCCGCCGAGTGCGACAAACCCACGAGTGTAAGAAAGTAATTTACATACAAGTAATGTGCACTATTTTTCCTACGACCATAAATTATTCACAAAAAAAAGAAAAATAAGTTTATTTGTTTTTACATAACAAATAAGAAAACAATTAATACTTTGCAACACTAGGGTAATATCGCACATCCCGTTGAAAATTGTATTAACTGAAAATATGAAAATTTTTCCGGAGGAAAATAAAATTGACGTTAATACAGTATGCTATACAATGTACCGCCTTATGTAGCGACATTTTTAGGAGTTACCTTTAATTTACAATAATACGGTTTTGCAGGGACATAAAGTATGTTTAAAGAGATGTGTTTTTGGAAATCTTGACTCTGTTTTTATTTTTAATTTTTTTTTTGAGTTAATACACTTTTTAACGGGATGTGCGATATATACTTTTCCTTACTGCGGTGTGTTATACTGTTTGACAATAATTTTATATCACACACCTAGTAGTTTTTATCATTATAGAACTTTAAAAAGTCCTTAAAACATATTTTACGGTATTTCAATGCCATTCCAAATATCAGCCTGATAATTCGAAATTTATTTTAAATGACAATAGGACACCGATGACAGCCTGATATTATACTTTGCAACACTAGTGTTGTAATAGCAAATTTCCTAACTAGTTCTGAAAGTGCCACTTTTCCGCACGCGACTGCAGTTTTGTGCGGAAAGGGCACTTTCGGCACGTGGTAGGAACGCTATTTTTCTACGAGCGTAAGGAAAACATAAAAACTAAAATTTTATTTATTTATTTTTTATTTTAACACAATGCTACCTTATATCCTACCATTCCAAAGCAACATTTTCTTTTAAATATCAAGTTCATGAAAATCATAGCGGGAATAAAAATAGCTTCCTGTCCATCCACGCTCAGGGCCTGGACACCTGCTGGTGCCTGCACCACACTATATCCTGCCAAATTTTGACCAGCTGCAGCTGCAACCAACTGGGCAGCACCAGCTGCGGCCTGTTGCTCATGAAAAGTTCATGAAAATCCTTCATTGCGACTCACTAATATTTGGTTTAAACTTTTGACTTTTCCGCACTAGTGCGAAAAAGTGATGAGGCATAGTGTACTTTTCCGCACTAGTACACTAAATTGTCTGCGAAAAAGTGCTGCTTTCCACACGCTAGTAGAAAAACTACTTTTCATCACTAGTCTAATATAAGACATTTTCTATGCAAGAAAACAGTGTGCTTTTAGCTATTTTCATATGTGGTCATGGAAACAAAATATTTTTTGGTATTGGCAACTATAATCAATACGGAAAAAATATGTTATACATTTTTAATTGCTTTTTATGCTTTTTAATTAGGTAATTTCAAAAAATATATATTTTGTTATTTTTATTTTTTAAAGTAATATTTTCAATCACCGTGTATATCCTAGGTCGCGACGACGCGACGGCGCCGAGCAAACATTTTTAGGAAAAATATTTTTTTGTTTTGAAATGTTAAGCATAAAAATAAATACAGGTATAGTTAAGTTTATCCGGGGACACACTGTATTTATTAAAAAATAATTGAGAGGCTTTTTAAAAAGCATTTTTTTTGCGATTTACAATTATTACATAGTTTGTTATGCTGCAACTCCTATAAATGTTAAAAAATAAAGATGGTTGTTAAAGTTCTACTTAAGTATTATATTTGCACATGGAATATTTAGCAATAATGTCGTTTATTTTAATCCCATCTCTGTGCTGAAACAATAAAGTTAACAATTTATTTAGAGCATACATGTCAAGCACTGAAGGATTTATTTGACATTAAACATACTAAAAATTAAGGAACAATAAATATTTGCCACTAAAAGTGACATTTTAAATAATTACGTTTAGCAAAGAAATACTGCGAATTATTTTTCGGGAATACCTTTGTTTTAATTATAAGTAGGTTTTAAACAATGTTTTGCCGGAAAAATTTAGGATCTGTAATTCTATGTTTATTGTAGACCTTCTTTCGAATTGTGGTTTTACTTATCAATTCACTGAAAACTATATATAAATATATTTAGTTAGATCTCTGAAGATGTGTTTAAGCAATTAATTGCTGTTAAATGTCATTTTTAGTAAATATAGGGAATTGTTAAGTTGAAAACAATCAGTATGTTCTTTCTCATTTTAATTTAGTTAAAATGATACAATTGCCTTTATTTATACAAAAAATACAATGTTTCCGTATGCAATAGAAACGAATATCATTATCCTAATATCTTCATAATTATCGCTCAGTTCAGAAAATTTATTTTAAAAAAGTAACAAAAAAAAGTTTAAATACAATACCTTAGGGGACGCCCATAAATTAAGTGAGGTGTTTTCCATTTTACGACCCCCTTCCCTCATGGTAAGATTTGTTTCAACTCCCCCATCCCCGTCCCCCAATCTCACGTTAGATTTCTATATGAAAAAAGGCACCAATTTTTTAAACCGAAATTTTAATTTTGTCGTTGAAATAAATAATTTTGAAGAGCAAGAAAAAGATCCTTGACGGAAAAAGTAAAGCCTGTTCAATGAAAAATTTTCCTGTGGGAAAAAAATTATGTGACATTTACATACTTGCGTCACTTAATTTATGGACGCCCCCTATTTAAGGATTGAAAAATGATAATTTTTGTTATGCATTAAGTAAGTACCTAAAACCTAAGTGCTGACTTTTCTTAAATCTATTTTTATGCAACAAAAGAATAAAAATTGGCAATGTTTTGATACACCATTGCAATTACCCGATAACGATTTTTGCTGACATTGTTCTTTTAATAAACATGCACTTAAAATTTATCTAAGTTATTTTAAAGGTAAATACTAGAAACAAAGAATAAACATTTCGTATATAAGAGGTATAAGGCTTTGAATGATTTTATTTGTGATGTATCATGTCCTTAAGTTTTGTGACAATTAAAAATATGTAGTATTTTTTGACAACTTTTCATCTACATGAAAGGAAAGTTTAAAGAACATTTAATAAACACAAAATTAAGTATAAAATAGTAAAGTATGAAACTAAAATATACAGGATTTTATAGAATTTTACCAAGACGAGTAATTTTGACTGACTTTACAAAAAATTATGAAACATTGCTTCAGGTGCTTTAACCAAAGATATTTAAATTTTATTAACTTAAGATTTTAAGTAACGTAAGTCGTATTTAAATTATTTTTTATCTTATATTAAGTCATATCTCTTTTCTTAAAAGATAATACGGTGAGTTTAATCAGTTTTTGGTAAATGGAAAATAACAACAAAACAATTAGAAGGTCATAAGCGCATTGCTTCTTTATAAATACATATAATTATGATTATATATAACGTTTTCAATATTTAAGATCAACACATGTTTCGGATACTGTGTAAATACTAATCTTTATTTTATTGTCAAGGCCATAAATATTTACTCATTTATTAACAATGTACTACGTATGACAAATTTGTAGATTATTGAAAAATACGTCAGAGCAAATTAATTCTAGGGTTATAAATTATCCTATAATTAGACATATTTAAGACAATTTTAAATATAAAAAATTGGGACAGTTTTTAATTTTCAAATTCGTGTTTAATTAACTTTGTATCGTATACACGTTTATATAAGTCTATTTAAATATACATAAGTACATATTTAGAATTAAAAAAATCTAATATCTTTGCAAAGATATATAGATATTGGGTATTAGGCATATCTTATTCTCGAGAAGGTTTTAAAATTAATCCGTTATGATGATTCTGTTATTCCGGTAATCATGCGTTTAAGAAAAATTGTGGTTTTTAACTATAAATTCTAAACTTGCTACAAATTATTGCATTTTAAGTTTTTAACGTTAGTAACAATATACACTTCAGATCAAATTATATGATAATTAATATTTAATTAACTGATCACCATAAAGATTCAAAACATTTGTGAGTCTAATTTTATTATACTAATATAGTATTTTTTAAATAAGTCTATTTATAGATTTCATAGTTTTATAATAGTATTCATAGTTATTTAAATAATGGTCTTGAGAAAACTAGCAAAATTAAGCAAAATGATGCGTCCAATTTAACTTGTCCACATTTTAAATGTCTATAACCTTTTGTATTTCTTAACTTAAAAAATCAACCAAAAACCAACTAGTACAGTGAATTATCAAGTTTTTTTCTGTTATGAAGATTAGACAAAACAATTTTATTAAAAAATATATTAATTTAACTTTAATTTTTTTAAATAGGACACCCTGTATATTATACCACCATTAAAAAGGTCTTTTAAAAGGCTTTACAAAAATACCACGTTTGATATATAGTCATATCTTTAATAGTTTCGGAAATATGACCATTTAAATTTGAAAACTATTATGTAATTTCCAAATTCTCAACAATTATCTCATATACCTATTAAACAATTATCACAGGTGCTTAATCACAAAATGTGCTCAAATGCCTTTCAATTTGGGGCCCGATTTTCCACTTAGGAAAGAGAAAGCTTTGTAAGACAAAATTCCTTTCTCTCTTTTTAAATTGCCTTCTTTTGAATAAAATAAAAAGAGGCAAACAAAAGAGAAATTTTAACCCTTTCCATTAGTAAATTTTCTACTCCCTAAGACGAAAATCTGTGCCCTGCATTTTTGAACTCGGCTTGTAATTGAACTATTTATAATTATAGTGGCGATATAGATTTAAATGGTTGGTTCACTTTTAATGATTGTTGATTTTTTTCTAAAGTTTTTAAAAATTAAATTTTAAGACTACCAAATATTTACATCTAAATTCCATTACAAGCTTTAAACAACACAGAGTCCATCGCAGTGCATCGAACTGAATGAAAAGCATTTGAGCACATTTTGTGATTTTTTAGTTGTTATTATAAATAAGTATATTTTCTGTGGTTGTTATTGTTTAGGTTGTTTAATGGTTTAGTATTCTTGTTAAATTGGATTTTTAATATTTTAAAAAATAAATTAATATTAATTTAATCATGACCAACTTTTTTTTAATTTTTTGGTATTTCAGCAATTTAAAACGTAGCAAAATTTTAAGTGTTATTAATAATTGCAATAGCAAGGAAAAATGCAGTGCTTTAAGATACTAAAATACAGAGTGTTTTATTTAAAAAATACAAGTTTTGATAATATGTCAAAAATTAAAACATTTAATATTTATTTTAAGTACGCCACTATATTTTACGTAAAAAGTTATCAAATTTTATACTAAAAGTTTGTTTTAAATGTTGAAATATAAAGACAATGAAAATTGACGTATTTTGAGATTATTCCAGTATCTTTTAGACTAATCTAATTACCTTGGAATTGAATGCGACATTAAACTAAACACTAAAAAAGAAAACGGGACATAAATCTAATTTTTTTTATGTATCTCTTACTGTTCGATCCCCTATAACCCCCACCAAAAATAACCACCTTTTAAAATGTTTAATGTACAAACTTAAATTTTTACTATCATTGCAGAAAAGAATTGCTTTTTTTTGGTAAATAAAGTATACACTAACTTATTTCTGATGTTTTATCATTACAATTTAACAGCACATCATACAGAGAGATTTTTTTTTTCAAAAACTTTTAATTACCCTGTAAGATATATTGTTAACAGTAAAAATATCTTATTATTTAAAGAGATATGGCCATTTAAATTAAAACATTTTTGTATTGAAGTTTATGGAGAAAATCGAGCATATGTGATATTTTTGTCCATGAGTGTATATATACTAGGTATTTACCTTTTCTAACTTTTTACTCGCAGTATTCGAGGTGAAGCTGACTTTATACCAATTTATTCGTTTTGGCCCAATATTACTTTTTCATTTATTTCACAAAAGTGTGACATAATTATTAAGCCTTTTTTGTTCGGTTAACAGGTTGCCCGATTCAGTAAAAATAAGATATCCCTCCAAACGATTAACAGTTATTAGAGAATTATTGCAAGTTGCCCTAATAAGCTCGGGAATTATTAATACCGGCCTTATTTAAATAGTGCTTGTACTCATAATTTAGAGTTATTGCAAATCATGTTGACAGTACCATTAACCTAAAAAAGGGAAACAAATTTTAGTAGTTTTTCTTTATTGTTTTGTGTTGTAGGGTTTTGTTTTACACAATTAAAGAAATACATTTAAAAAAGCAAGGTTTTAAGTAATTTTACTTCTAAAAACTTTTCGATTTTGTACTCGGCAGCCGTTGAGTTTACACGAATAGTTCCGAAGTTAAAATAAGACCAAAATAGGGCACGACCTAAAATTATACCACCATGCATCTGCGCAAGCTCAGATGTCAAAATAAGGCCAGTATTATTAGTGCCTTGCCTTATTTTATTGTGCAATATTTCTCTATTATGGTCACAGGCAAAATATAAATCCTAGAATCTACTTTGGGCCTGTAGAGATAACGTTATCTATATTTAGTTACCAAGTAGTTTAGGAAAGCAAGCATTTAATTGGTTTATTTAATCCTTTTCATGAACGTGTTACCAATTATTAATTTGTAAAATATCTGTTCTACTTAACTAACATCTAATGTAGTTAAAATGCAAAATTATTATTTTTTCATTTGGAAATATTACCTGTTTTAAATTATTATCAAAAATTACGAAGTGTGGTATGCGGGTGAAAAAGTGTTTCATTATTTTTTAGAACCCATTTTATTTCTAATCTAGGTTATATTTTAAGAACGTATTAGTTGCGACGGCAAATTTTCTACCGTGTTACGTTACAAAATTTCATGTCTTCATTATCACTCTGCAAAAGACAAAAGATCTTGTGAAAGTGCCGCAACTTTGCACGGCGGTACGGGCTCCACTAGGGTCATTCTTAAGAATTAGGTACATTTTAGAAAATTTTAGTACTTTTAGTTTATTACTAAAGATAATTATTGTATTAATATTTCAAATTTAAGATTTCTAATTGCGGTAAGAAAATTTAAAGGTGTATTCCTGGGTCAATTTTATAAAAAAATTCATATAAACAGTTGTCCTCAAATATTTCGTTTTTAAAATACAGGGTATTAAACTTTTCAAAAAACTTTTAAATTTCGAAAATACTTCTTTTTAGTAAAATTTGTCAGATAAGCGTTATCTAATTAATGTTTAATTTAGAGAATTAAACTAAGCAAGCTACGTAAAAGTATTTAAAAACACAAAAGTTCCATTTTTAAATGTTTCATCCGAAAAAATATAAAAGTTTCAAGAAAAGTCAGTGGTTTACATTTTTTTGTTAATAATATTAGATAAGATGCGTCCCACGTCGCCACTGGTCTCACTAATTAAAATCAAGTTAGAGATAAATTAACCTTCTAGTTCTATCATAGCCAAATTTAATTAAATTGGATGGGGAATATTAAGATCAATATAAACTATTTTTTAAAGTTTAATACCCTGTATTTTAGAAATAGGCATTTTGAATCTATGTTTATAAGATTTTTAATATAAAATTGGCTCAGGAATACGCCCCTTAATTCTCTTACCACAAGTAGAAAACGCCCTGTATATTAGTATCTATAAACCTATTACAAATTTTATTTATTTCGATTTTTAACTTAATTAAAAAAATATGCTTAATATATTTTAGAGGTCACATGTTAAGTATTAATTAAACTTTTTTGTTGCTTGCATCGGAATAGTAAGCAAGTGTTTTCTTTAAATAGACTAGATTATTAAAATTAATCTTTAACATATTAGATACGAAATTTTTAAGCAGATTAAAATAGTATGTTATTTGTCAGTTTATTACAGACAAAACAATAAAGGATTATAAATTTGTGTGTGTGAAGGGTAGAAATAAAACACTATGATCCGTAAGTTAATTTTTTTAAGAATTTATTTTTTATTAAAACTAAAATACACATTTAATAATATTGTGTGTAAATTAGTTTAAAATAATTTTCGTAAGAGTAATAGACCTTGACAATAGTTGAGCAAAATGCAATTTTGCAAAGATGCAATCAAACATGTAATTTTCCCTTAAAAATGTCTTACTTGTGTCACAGGATGGTGTTATTTGCTAGTAGTGTAGAAATTAGTGAAACGGTTAAACCGGAAGTGAATTCGAAGTTGTAGTAATGTGAACCTAAAATTTATTTAAATCTAGCTAAAGGAACTTATCAACATCATGTGAAGATACTAATAATTGTCATCTTTTATAAACATAATGAATTCTCTCTCAGTTTTTTTGTATTTTTATTGACGTTACTGGCAATGGCAGTAACGTCAGTACCCTTTGTATGTATGCAGCAGTGTAGTGCCAAACTACTATTGGCTTAAATTTATTTTAATTTCGAGAATAACCCATCAGCCGCGAACAGGAGTTCGCGATCGCGATACGCGCTCCGTAGTCATCGGTCTTCACCAGGTTAGTGCACTGCATCGCGCTATAGATACAGTAGCGGATATCTCACTGAACTTACAGTATAATTGTATTGTTTTCATCCCTGTACCAAAATAAAATCAAAGCATTCTTTTTTGAAAGACGGTGCCAGATAGTTGTTTAAATAATAAATAATAGGCATTTTCTTAAAGAGAGAGTTTTTAGTTTCCGGTTCATTGGTTTTTGTGAAAGTATCTTTGTTATTACACTGTGCGGAATTTCCGTTTCTCAATTTTTAAAAGTTATTCTAGTTTTTTTTATAAATTAAAAAAAATACGAGTGAAATTAGTGGCTGATGTGTAGTTTGTAAAGTTAATCAAAAAGTAAGGATTATTAAGATGTAAATTTGATCGTTTGTTTACATTGCAATTACAATGAGCCAAGAGGTGTTGCAGGTGAAGTATAGTTATTTAATTTAGCCATTTAGAAATAAATTAGTAAGTTTATTTAGGGTATATATGGGTTTTATTTTAATATCCAAATTATTGGTTCAATAGACATACTTTCTTTTAAATTGAATTAAGGTAAAGGTGCATATACAGTGTATTATACATAGGTTTAAGATCAATGACTTTAACAAGGTATTTTAAAATAAATGCGAAAAAAATTATTATTTTCCTTGTTTAAATAAAAGTGAACCATTTGGCAGATATCGTAGTCCAAAAACTGCAAAAAATATAGGGTTTTTATTTTTTATCTTAAAAACAAAAAGTTAGAATAATAAAATTTTACGAAAATAATACTATTATAAACACTTTTTAAATATGTTTTCCCATTTTTAGAATTAACCGACGAGGTGGAAATAGACTACTACAATCGTTGTTGTTTAATTAAGTTAAAGAAAAACTTACGCAACGACTTTAAAAGAAATAAATTTGTATAGCCTGGGTTATTTAGAAACTTTTTCATCCTTTTTTTTCATTAAACTTATCCAATTTAAAAAAATAATAAATAAAATGTAAATCATATGGTGTCCGAGCAGAGAATTTTTTTTATAAAAAAATATATTTATCTGCTGTTACCTACAAAGGCTTTTGTAATATGTATTTCTTTATTGGACATACTTAATAGTTTAAATTCAATACTCTTTTTTTATTTGAAATAAGTAAGACTTTTTTTATTTTTTCCTGCTACCTCCCTGAGGGTTGACTTTTGGACACCTTGTATACAATGTGTCCGCCTAAGTTTTCTACATATAGAGAACTTTTTACTATTAATTTTACGAAAAAAATGTATTTTTATAAAACGTTCTGCATGGTCTAAAACCTTAAAAGCAAGTTTTTGTAAGAGTTTGCATATTTAAGAATTATTTTTATTTCTAAATATTTTTCCTTAATCATAATTTTCAATATTTTCAAAAATGAAGGTACTTTTTCTGTTGAACAAAATGTATGTTTTTTGAGATACCTCGTATACTGCTGAAAAAAAATTTCTAATGATTGCATTTAAGGTTTTAGATTATGCAGAAGCTTTTATAAAGAATGACTTTTTTCGTAAAATAAATAATAAAAAAGTTTCCCATATGGAGAGAACTATATAGCGGACACACTGTATATAATAATTAAATAGATATTAAATAACTTGTATGGATTTAAATTTAATGAGAAACAGGTTATCAATTATCTGTACTACGGTTAAAACACCTTTTAATATTATAAGGATGTTTTAATTATTTAAAAATATTTTTAATTGGTTGTCCACGTGTCCATTTGGCACATATAGATTTAGCTTCGTTATTTCATTCGTATTTCTTATTCTTAAAAACTTAGCTTTTGAATAAATATTTAAAATTGACAGCCAATCAGGTCTTTGAACCCTAAAGAATTAAATTGCAATTGGGGTGTTAAATAAACTCGACCTTAGCCTGATTGTTAAACTATTTATATTTCATCACCAAAAATCAAACATAGGGTTAAAATGATGCGTAATATTGCCAATTTTTATTAAAAAGTAACAAAAAAAAAACTAAATATTTAATATAATGCATTTTTTTTCAAGTGTAAATACTCTGTTATGGATATAATATGATCTAATTATTTTAAAATTCAACGCTTAAAAATACAACTTTCGGGATATTTTTTTCATTTTTGTATTAAATTAAATGAAGATTTTTACATCTTAAAACTGGGCTTCAAATTATAAAAAATAACGTATTGAATTTTAATTCTTATAAAACAAGGAACATATTAATACAAACCCCTAGTATACATATACTAGTGGCTTGTGCTCTCGCGAAGGCGCGCCCTCTAAGATAATATTAAAGACTACAAAAAAATGAGACAATATATAATTATGCAGGATGTCCAAAAACTTAATCGACAAATAGAGTTAGAGTTCCGGGGGCTGGAATTTAAAATTTACTCTTATTTCAGGATCTTTTTAAAAATTTCTTACTCAGCAAATTTGGATCATATACAACGCACGGAAAAAGTCAAGAGTAGCTTTTCAGTGACAAAAATTTTTGTGCATCACGCTCCAGGACTTGATCTGCTATAAAAAGTTAGTCACTGAAACGCAGACAAGGAAAGAGAGATATCTTAAATTTTAAATTAATTTTTTTTAACCCTTCTTGGCTTTATAATAAAAAAATCTTTTTAATATCTAATTCCATTTTAAAAATCCATCCTTAACCATAAAAAACACGTTTGGAGCACGAAAACCAAAAGAGGGGTTGGTGCATGAGGGGCGACGGGAAAGAAAAACGGATATTCCTGAGCTACTCGGGAGCGCTCTATATGCGTCACTGGAAAGCTACTAAGATATCAAATTTTTCCAAATTCAATGGGGATTTTAAAAATAATTTTTATTTTCGAAAAAAAACCGTAGCGCACCATTTTTTGCTGAGCAAATTTGCGTCAAATACAACACACAACGTAAATATTTATTGATCTGGACGCGGCTTAAGGATCTAATTATTTGATGTCAATCAATTTGTTTTTTCTAATGAAAGAAAATGGTGCAGATTTTTATTTATTGTTTTGTTTTGGCAAATTCACTAACAGCTATAAAAAAAAAGAAAAAAGTATATTTGCAATTACTTGCTATTTGTAGAAAATTTAATGTAAATTAAGGCTATCATACTTATAATTACATTTATTTGCATAACTTATAAAAACAGATCGTTTTTACTATAGTCTAGGGGCCAGGGCTGTTTCGTGGCCGATCAGTGTCCACGGAGTTTCAGAGTGCATTCCTATGGATTTAGACCCGCTGAATTCGAATTTTAAACTTGTTTTTTTGTCGAAAATTACGGGAATTTGTTGGCTCTAGCTTCTAAACTAAAAAGATGGAAACATTTTATTCAAATAAAATTAGTTTCTTAAAAAATAAATGTACAAAATGACGTTTTACAAACATTGATCTGATTGTTAGAACCGGAGATATGGCAAAATAGGTGCAAACATATTGCAAAATTTGCAAAAATTATGGCATTTAGGCAAATTTTCACTAATAACTCTGCTTGATTTTGAGTAAAGTAACTCTATAATAGCTCAAATTGAAGAGACATATCAATAATCAACAAACAGCATAATCAACAATTATGGTATTAAAGACCGTCTCCTTTCCACTCATTGCCTGTTTATGATTCTGTTTGGCCGAACGTGTATAGGTATAGCTGGAGAAAACATTGTAAAAAATTATCTCTAAAGGTTTTTAGTTTTTTTTTTTAAATAAACTGTATCAGTGGCTTTCTAGAAAGCAAACTTTTTATTAAACAAACATAAATTGTAAGTAAACACTAAACATTATACTATTACAATGTAAACAAACAGAAAAATAAAACCACACTGGTTTATTGATGCGGAAATCTCAGTTGCCATCAAAACATTGAAACCAATTTTTGAAAAAAATGCCAGTGTTGGCTTCCTATTTTGTTTAGTACGTATCTTTTTGTATGTACTTTATTTTATTCATAAAATATTTAAAAAAACATCTACTTATTAAATGGATATTATGAATTCTTATGGTGCGCTTTCACGCTCATATACAGTTTGCGCAAATTGACTTGTGGATGCCAATTTGTGCAAGTAATTTGGTGCATGTAAACAAAAATCGTATCGTTTACTTGCGCAAGCCATACAGTTTGGCTTGAGTAAAATCTGGATGGTCAGATAATTTGCATGTGGTTGGAGCAAATGCAAGAACGTGTAAAGAACACACTAATTTAACGCAGCTGTAGTGAGTAAATACTTGTAAAGAGAATTGTTGATTTGATCTAAATAAGGCTTTAATTTATTGTTTTTACCCAATAATTTATTTTCCTTAATGACATTTTTTATTTTTGGTGGTAATAATAATGTAATTTTGCAGTTTACTTACTTCTTTATATATTATTATTATTTTCTTGTCTCTGGAAAGTGAATTCTAAACAATATAGTAATAGAAATGCTAAATAGGCTTATAACATTCTTATTAAAAAATTAAAACTATTGAAGCGACAGCAAACAGAGAACCTGTAGCAAAAAATAAATTTGTTAAGAACAATCTATAAAAAGGAACTTAACTTAAAAGTAACTTAAAAACTTCTCATGTCTGAGAAGTCGGGTGCTGGCGCAGAGGATATGGAAAACATAAAATCTTTTTATTTTCTCCCCGTAGCCTTAAGTTGTAGACAATCGTTCACGTAGTGTATTTGAATACTTTATACCGGTATTAATTTTTGTTATTAACGGTGTAACTAAATCCAATAAATACCGATAATAGTAGGGGAGCCCAAGAGGGGATTTCTGAAGTTAGTACAGCGCGTCAGAAAAATATACCGGAAAATACCTCCACCAAATATGAGCCCCGTATACAGGGGCGATCGTAAAAATAAAAATATATCCATAAGAAATTGTCGTGTGCGGCAGATTAACATAGGGTGAGTTAATTACATGATAAATAGTGTATATTCCACCAATCTTTTAATTTGAGAGTGACGTAAAGAAAGCGGAGGGCGACAAAGTTGTAAAAAAGTGATTTTTACATGCTGGAGCGTGTTTATTATTATTGTTTTTATTTTGAAGAAAATAATTCAAGGATAACGAAAAATATATAATTTATTACAATTTGGACGATTTCCACAAGCCGAAATAATAAAAATATTTTTTTGACCTACTTAAAAGTCTATAGCCGCTTAACGCCCCGATGAAAGGGTATACAATATATAACATTTTTTTTCTTATCATCTAGGCTTTGCAACTCAATAGGTCTCTATGACGCTCGAGTAACTGCAAATTTAACATCTTGGGCTCCCCTACTATAGGTTATCTCAATATGCGCAGCTTATTACTAAAGTCGTCAGGTTCATTTATTAATAAATATATATAAATTAATTTGATAGTTACAGTCTCTTTTTTAAACCAACTCTTTTGTGATCTTCTGGGTTTCAGCATTTTTAGTTTTTTAATTAAACAAACACAGCTAATGACAGTTTATTGACAATAAGAACAAATTTGGGCAAATAGACTTGACCGTGAAAACGGATGCAACAGTTCAGTTAAATTGGCACAAATGGGCATGCACAAATCAACTTGCACAAATTGCATGAACGTGAAAACGCACGATTAGGTTTTTTATTATTTTTGTTTAAATTTATTAAATGATTATTTAATATTTTTATGGCATAAATTATTTTTTACTAATCATCAAAAAGTAAAACATAATTTATTTTTCTATTATATTGTAACTTGAAAAATAGCATTTTAGATTTGATTTGGGTTATACAATTAAAATGACTTGTTAGAAAAAACTGGACTTTCTATTAGTGATCGGCCGATACGATTTTTTTGCCGACGCCGATAATCGGCCGATACCGATATTTAAGTTGCTGAAACCGATATAATATCGGTATCGGAACATTTTTAAAAAAGTTTTAGCTATTCAATTAAATTCTTAAATACAAGTGAAAATTGTCAACAAAAACAACGCTCTAAAGCATTTTTTAGTCAAATAATGGCATCGCCGCCCTTATCACAATGCAAAAGAAAGTTGTAAATTTAAAAATTCAAAAAAGGAAATAAAAAAATCTTTTTGAAAAATTTTGGAATTTTATTTATTATTAATACCGATTATCGGCAAAATTTGCCGATATGCCGATACACCGATATTTATATCGGTATCGGCCGATCACTACTTTCTATGCTGTCTAATTGTGGGCCAATAGCACAGCGATTATAAAAAATGTCAATACTTTTTACTTCCTATAAAATGAAAACATTAAAATTAATAAAGTAATAAGATCTCCAAATGGTACATTTTGAATTTTAAAAATGATTTATCTTAATCTTGTTTTTATCTTTAAACTTAATCATCTGAATCCTATCTGAATCAATAAAAATATAAACAGTAATATGGTGCACGCATTCTTTAGTTGTCAATTAAGTATTATATGACAGATTTTATAAATTACAAATGGTTTTGGGTTTACAATACCATTATTTAAGTCGTTTATATTTTAGGTTATAATAAAATTTTCTTTAGATATGGAACTAAAATTATGATGTTATTATCAACTCAGTCGATACCTTTTATTATTATTATTATTATTTATACTAACGTTATTGCAGACTTATTTTTTTAAAATTTAATTAATGTAAATTATACAGCGTATAATAGTTTTAGCAAAAAAGTTAAGTCTTAAAAAGCTCTGCATGGTCTTAAAACCTAAAATGAAATTATCAAATATTATTTTTTTAGTGGTATACGAAGTATCTCAGAAAAATGTGAATTTGTCTCAACGGAAAGTACCATTATTTTTCACAATATCAAAGAAATGTATAAAGAAAAATGATTAGAATTGAAAATAACTTTCAAATATGTTTGCTTTGTTTGAAATAATTTTTTTTTAAATATGTAAATAATATATAAAAATATATAAAAAAAACACTTAAATGTTCATCGTTATCACAGTTTTTTTCCATAGAGTTTACATATTTGAAAGGTAGTTTTAATCCCAAACTTTTTTCTTTTTAATAATTTTTGATATTTTTAAAAATAAAGGTACATTACTTTTAAGCAAAATTCATATTTTTTTAGGTACCTTGTATACCACAAAAAAATGCATTGTTGATTGCATTTTAGGTTTTCGACCATGCAGAACTTTTTATAAAAATAACTTTTTTCGTGAAAGTAATAGTAAAAAAGTTTTCCATATGGTGCGAACTTAAGTTGACGGCCTGTATAAATATTTAAAATACGTAACATAAAATGCATAGGTATCTAAAGTTTTTTATTAAATAGCAAATACAAATAATTGGTTTCTATTTACATTGTGTACGGTATACTGTAAAAATATTAGTAATATTTAACTGCTTCTCTACTTCTTTTTGCATTGCAAGCCAAATACCAGCAGCGGGACTCCGTGCTCTATAGAATTCTACACCTCGCTTTCTATCGTAGATTTCTACCCGAGAAGTCGATAATTGTACTTTTTGGTACTCTGTGTCAGATATGATACGTATGATAAGGCAGACTTTTCCTAATCCTGTAACAAATTTTAAAGTTTAAGGAGTTTATATTGTTAAAATAAAATTAATTTAATTGCACCCCTGCATTTTGAAAAAAAAGCAAATATCAAAAAAACGAATAAAATTAGACACTTGGTACTATAAATAAACTTAAATTATTTTTTTATGTAGAATCTAAAACCGTCATAAAATATTGTGTTCTATTTTAAAAAATATAACTTTGATACGTCACACTTCTTTGAAACATCCTGTATAGAGTAAAATAATTTTATACTATGGCCTTATCCGACCTGTATATGTTTCAGTATTTACTTTTTTAAAAACTTCATGGTTATCCAGCTACAGACCGTGTCGAATATGGTGGGCTACCCTGTATTTAGTTAAATTTTATAAATTTACTTGGTTTTAATTAAATTTGCTTAAAAGTAAGTGGTTAAAACACATTTAAAAAAACATTGAATCAATATTATAAATGGTTGTATTGGACAGGCTTTATTCAAAATTTTTCAAAAAGAAAAATCCTTAATAGAAGGCCATGATTTGATATTTAGACATAATTAAAAAAAAACCTTTTCCATTTAACATTTGTTTGTATTTACAAAAAAAAGGTTCTTTAATCTTTAGCAGTATTTAGTTTTTTTGGCCTACTTCGTATATCGTTTAACTTTTAATAGAACTAATTACTGCTATATATAGGAATAATATTTTCCAAAAAATTGCAAATAAAAAAGTTTTCCATTTGTTGCACACTTAATGGACCAAACTATATCTTTATCACTAAATAAAATTATTTATTTCTTTATTTAATAATATAGAACACAATAATCAATTATTCTTTTTTTATATTTATTACGATTTACTTGCTCACTTCCTTGCCATATGTAGCTGCACGCCCCATTCAATTATTGCAAACGTCAACTTTGCTAATAAATTAACTTGTATGTCACATTAAACATGAATTTGATCTGGATATAATAATGAATGTGTTACATCTGGTTTTAATTGAAAACATTAATTAATTAAAAAACTAATCTGGCAGAAAATTGTTCAAGTTTTCCTTGTACTTAATCGAGTGAAATTCGTTAAATAATGATATAGATATCCTTAACAAACCGAATTATATCAGGGATGACATTTCCCAAGGAAAACAGGCAATAGTCATTCGTAAAAAAACTTGTGGTTTTTCTACCATTAGTTTACATTCTTTTTGATAATTAAGGAGTGTTTATTCAAAAATGGACATGGCTACGTTTTTTCAAAAATGGATTTATGAAAATTTTGAAATATATTTTATAAATTTACATTTTTAAATCGTTTTAAAATTATAATGGGCGTTGTGAAAAGTCCATACGCAAGTGTGAAAATCAAAACAAGGCATGTCCACATTGCATAAAAATCACTTTTGTATTAATTAAAATAAAAATCCAGTGGTATTTGTTGTGGTATATTAGAGGACGTCCATAAATTACGTGAGGTGTTTTTGTCAATTTTTGGACCCCCTGCCCCCTTATAAGATTTGGTGAGATTTGCTTCAACCCCCATATCCCCATTGCCCAATCTCACGTGAGATTTCTACATATTAACCCACTTTTTAAACCGAAGTATTGATTTTGTCGTAGAAATAATTTTGAAGAGCATAAAAAAATCCTCGGCCCAAATACTGACACTGCATCGCAAAATACTTTTTTTGCCTGGGGAACATGTCCAAATTCTAGCGGAACGCGGAAGAAAAATGACATAATATTTGCAGTGACTCTCCCTCCCTTCCACACGGTAAGATTTTACTCGACCCCCTCCCCCGCCACCTAAATGCCTTACGTAATTTATATTGAAGTCATAGATGTCCACTTGTTATTATTTTTTTATTTATTTTAATATCGATATCTAATAATTAAAGACATTAGTAAATGAAGGTGTGTGACAATTTGTTAATTCCTGATATTGTACTGCAATAAGTTGATATTTGTCCCTATTAAATCAAAAAATGTCAATATTTTTTTTTATAAATAAAAATATTAATATTTTTTCTGCTTGTGAAGTAAAAATCTACGTTAAAATCTAAATTACTCACAACAAGTAAAAGTGACATAACCCCTTCATCCACTGACGTCTTCAATTATTATATAAATTTAACAGAACATAACTGTTGTTTTTTCGGGGGTAACGGATCATAATTAACAAAACTTTTGGAAGAAAAAGACTGAAATATTTTTAATTTTTCTCATAAAAAATAAATTATAATAAAGGGTATTATTACGAAATCTATTTTTAGTTCTGCAAAAAATTATAATTTAACATATTTAGAATTTAAGTGCTGGTTAGGTTAGAATTTTAATTTCAAAAATTGTTTGCATTTTTTAAAATAATTGTTACTGGAACACCCTTTTATGTTTCTTAGTATAATATTTCATGAATTGAAAAGTAAAGTTGCTTCTACTCGATTTTAGAGTTTCTTAAAGCACTTAGTCCTTATAGTCTTTATGTGTTCATCTATTTCTTACCAAAATACAATTATTTTTCCAATAACCACACTTAAATTTTGCACTAACGTCCTTTTTGTCATTTAAAAATTACAATTTAAAAATATTTCATGGTACGATATTGTTTTTTAAAGTTCAAAAACGTATTCGATGTATTTTTTCATAGCATTTCACCAAAGATAGAAGGTCCTAAATTACTATCACCTTTTTTCCCTTTTTGTTTTTAAAAAACTGACCTTAAAATTCCAATAAAACCTTTATAAAAGTTTTTATAATCGAGTCATTTTCATTATTTAAATCAAATTATTATCAAATTAAAAAAAAGAAAAATAAAACTTGCTTTATTTTAATATACTTGTAGTAAATATAATATTGTCTAAAATAGTCCAAACGCATTAAAAATAGTTCATAAATAAACAATAATAAAAATTAAATTATAGTGTAAAATTGCTTTTTAATTCGGTAATCAGGACTAAAACAGTATTTTTCGGTAACCAATTGTATGAGGGCTAGATCCAATCTCCAGTATTACCACATTAAAAAACACGTATGAATTGAATGGTAACATATTCTTTGTTTAATTTAACTATTCTACACAAAAAAACACCGTTGGTGTGACATATACATATATCATTTTTGTAAAGAATGAGATGGATACATGTACGAAGTATTCCATTTAAAAGAAATTTAAGATAGCCAATCGACGTATTTAAGCTTTAAGAATTTAAAAATCGTATAAAAAAATCCATTGCATGAAAAACAAAACACTTACGCCATAAATGTTGTATTTTTTTAATGGAACACCATATTTATTATTATATTTTCAAATTCTATGGTCAATTCTAAGTGTTTTTTTTTATTAAGGGTACTACATGTTTATCTTTTACTGTTTTTAAGTTATTGACGCTTAAAAGGTCACATTTTTGGCTTATTAAATTAAATATCTTAATATGAAATACAGGTTTTTTTTATCTTTGGATAAACCACGAAGACTAAAAGCCTAAATACTAACGTACCGTTGGTGTCTTAAGCGAGGTAAGAGGGAGTTTGTTGGTGATTACCTGATACTTCTCATTTTTTTATTTCTTTGAAAATTATGAATGTATCTTCTTTTTGCTTTACTGGCATTTTCTCCAACCTTGTAATATAGCATTACTATTTGTAGTTTTTTATCTAACAAATAATTCATTTAAAAAAGTATTATTAAAATCCACCAATAGGTAAAAATTTTAAGGACTTTAAAGTATTAGTTAATCACCTGTATTGCTTTTATTGTGTATTGATATACAGGGTGGGCCATAAGTATATGAGCAGTTTCAATATCGAATAAAACAAACATTAAGACATTTTTTATTGATATTATTTTAGACTACAAATAATTAAAAATTTTATGACCTAAAAATTATACTTTTTAAGTGACGTCCCTTACGTTGCTGACATTCTTAATCCGGAGTTCCATATTTTTAAAAATTTGGCGACAAGCTGCTCGGAATGGCATGGATTATTTTTATAGACCATTGATTTTAGGTAACCCCACAGAAAATAATCATTTGGAGTAAGATCCAGGCTTTGAGGGGCCACTGAAAATCGCCCCTTCGTGAGATGAGTCCTCCAGAAAACATTTCTTTTAACAAATCTATGGATTCTTTGGCAGTGTGGCAGGTGGCACCATCTTGTTGTTAAAGGGTTGGGCTTAAGAATCCCTGTAACATCTCATAATAGTTATCAGCTCTTACTGTAACGGCAACTTTTTTTTATGTTCAAAAACATATTGGCCAATAATTCCACTTGCTGTTACTGCAGTTCACACAAAAAGCTTTGGAGAATGAAGCGGACGTTTATATTTCTTTCGGGAATTGTCCACTGACCAAAATTTTCAATAAACGTCATGTCGCAAGCAATTTGTTGCCAAAATTTTGAAAACATGCAACCGGTTTAAGAGTGTCAGCAACGTGAGGGACGTCAATTAAAAATATAATTTTTAGGCAGGCAATACCCTGTACATTCTGTAACGCGTAGATTTATACAACATCCTTTTAAAATAACTTTACGATGGGTTAAATAAATATACTGCATTTATTTAATGTCCCATCCTGTACCAACGTGTCATTTTTCTTTAATGAGGTTATAAACGTGTCGTCTAATAATTTGGTCTTGCGAAAATAATAATAATAAATACCTAGTTCACATTTTTTTCTTAGTGCATCATAAACTTTTGTGATCAGTGACGTGCCCAAGATATTGTAACACGTGGCATGAATGGCTCGCTCAGAAGCTTTAAAATGATATTTTCCTACGACCACTTGTGAAAATAGCAAATAGCACACTGATTTCATGCATAGAAAATGCGTTATATCACACTAGTGTTGCAAAGTACTTTACAGCACTAGTGTTGCAAAGTACTTTACAACACTGGTGTAATACATATTATGATGTCATTCTAAAAACTGCTATTGGTTTTGCAAGTGACATATTTATTATAGTGACAGTAAAAAAACTTTTATTTACCTTAAACGGTAGAACCCAAATTAGCGAAAATCATCTTATTTTATATTTATTAAAATTTACGAAAAAATAAAAACATAAACAAAAATAGACATAACCACAAAAAACAACTTTCACTGACTGGCACAGTGTTGTCAGGTAAGTAGATCAAATTAAAAATCTCCCTTCTACCTTTGAGCACGTACTTTATAGAGGCAGCCTTGCCGCTTCACCGTTCGACCTAAAGCGCCAGAGAAAAAAAGCCTATAGATTAAATTCCTTCCTTTCTTTCTTCGTGAACTCAAAAACTAGTTAAATCTTTTTTTAATCCCTAATTAAACCTAAGGCTAATACACACTTTATGAATCCACTTTCTTTCATCCATTCATAAATAGAATCAGACCCTTCCGACGTTGCCAAATGCTTTCCATATTTTGCATGGTAACTGACGTTTGGTAGTCGTTTTTTCCTTACTTTTAGGACTTTAGGTTATGCATTTACAATTTTCATATTTTTTCTTAAAAATATGAGGAAAAACTGTTATTTTTACTTAATTTTATATGTGATGTTCAGTTTCATTAACTCGTTTTACCAATTTTACCCCACCCAGCACCCCTTTTCACTCCCCGGTCCCGTAAGTTTATTTACTGATATTTTTTAAAAACGGAATATTTTGGATATGCACCACTTACGTTTTATTTAGAAGAGTGTCTAAAATATGTAAGAATCGATAATTTTTAAAAAACACTTATAATAGCAGAAAACCGTATTAAACTATTAGCGTTATTACCTAACAAAACCATACAATTTTTATTAAGTGAGGGCCTTTTTAAATTCCAAAATGATAAAAGTTATATAATGCTTCTAGGTAGGTGATTTTCGATGTAAAAATATTGTCAAAACAGTATAATATAGCAGTGAGGAAAAGTATATATCACACTAGTGTTGCAAAGTAAATATCACGCTAGTGTTGCAAAGTTCTCAATTGTTTTTTATTTTTTCTGAACAGACAAACTTTAATTTATTTATTTTTTGGTGAATAATTTGTGATCGTAGGAAAAATAGTGTACAGTACTCGTGTGAAAATGACTTTCTTACACTCGTGGGTTTGTCGCACTCGGCTAACGCCTCGGGCTACAATATTCCCACTCGTGTGAAATTAATCATTTTCCACACTTGTAATGTAATATACTATTTTCTACTACTGTATAAATAAGAAAACTTTGTGGTCCTAGCAACGCGAATGATAACGAAAGAGAACCTTCGTGTTACCTGGTTGCTAAGCGTTGCTAGCTACGAAAGTAATATTTTCAGCGCCTGGACAAAAAGTAAGAGTAAAAAAAAAGAAAATATGCTTGTGGGAAATATTAGGATTTATTTATAAAAAGTAACTAATTTATGACAAAATATTTTAAAAACTAGGTTAGGTATTGGCATTAAAATTAATTGTGCAATTTGAGCAATTAGCAAAAGAAACTGGAGGAATAATACTTGAATTAACAGTTTTTAAATTTGTTGTTGGGGTATCGTTATCACCTTTAACTACGTTAATATTCATATTTTTCACTGTTACTTCATTAGAGGAAATATTGGTAGGAATTTCGTGTAAAATATTCTTTAAAATTTCCACCTTATTACTATAGGATTCAGCAATATATCCTTTCGCAACAGAAGAAGACTTCCAACCTCCATGCCTTTTTAAGTCCAAAATATCGACATCCGAAGCATTGGCAAGGAACGTAGTTGACGTTCTTCTAAAAGAATAGCCAGTGTATCTACTGATGTCTTCAAGCTTCAAAACTTCGCAATTTCTTTAGGTACATTTAAAATAGTGTGCTTTCCAATTACTTGATTAACACATTTACCTCTTTCATAACGATACAATAAGCGCTCATCTAGAGCATTCCTTGGTCTCAGCTTAATATATTCCTGTAGAAATCTGACATAAGGAACTGAGCCTTCATCGTTGGTTACTACAAAGTTTCTTTTAACTTTATTTTTAGACTCCACTATTTTTCATTTTTTCATTTTTTCATTCTGTATATTTCGTCTGTCCGGCATGCCCCAGCCACTCCCATAATGGCTATTACTTTCATTGCTAAGTAACTTTGATCAGGCGCGTTAAGTAAAAACTTTATGATTTCTTCTTTTTAAAAATTTTTGACTTTTTTGCCTCATAACCATCGTTTTTCCTTTTAATAAAAGCAACTAGTTTCTTGAACTTCGAAATATCTTGATTTTTGTTTACGGAAATTGTTAACTTGAGCATGGAATATACAGACCAGAGGGTTGGTGGTGATAAAGACTCGGATTTTTCTTGAAAATACGCCAACATCACATTCTCGTCAATCCGCCCCACATTTTTTGTAGCAAGCCATTCAGAAAACGAGGCACACGCAAGGTCAGCTGCCTTTTGGATGCCATTTTCATATTTATTTAACATTTTAAAATGGGAATGGATTTATACTAAATTAACAATAATTCAATATCTGACAAGTGTTGATGACAGACAATGTCAACAATAAATGTGTTGCTATGGATTAATTTTTAACGAGTAAAATTTCAAAAACTCTGATATTTCTATTAAAACATGATGTTAATGATTATTAAATTATGCGATACATAGAACAGTAGCAGAAAAAATATAATACATTACACGATGCGAAAGGCCTTTCAAGTGCTCGGCCATTTAAAAACCACCTCACACCAAAAAGTAAACTTTCATCTGTCATTTTCATTCTAAAATATAATAATTATGCAGAAATTTAATTTTCTAAAGTTTTAATTTTTGAAATTGATCCATTCAAAAATAAATGGAGGGGGCATTAAAGGAAGGTTCTAGGGATCACACCAGCCCACAGTTTTTTCTCCTGACTTTGTTATGTATTGTATATGTACATCAATAAAATTATATTTTAATTTCATATTGTAAACATGCAAGACCTGGTAATATTTTTTTAATGACCTATTTTACTGCCGTTTTTATTGAAAATAAATATTTTCATGCAAAGTTAGATACATAAATATGTCTATTTACCAATAATTTGGATGTGTAAAAAATAAAATTTGTAATGTTTATACAAGATATTTGAAAACAACATCTGGTGTTCAGAGAATTAGATGCAGAATACCTAGTTTATTGATACACGAATGTTAAAAAAACTTTATTCAATCATTAGGTAGACAAAATTAGTTTTCCAAGTTTAACTTAGCAGTCAACTAACTTTTGCTTTCTACTGGTAACCAGGTTTTTTTTTAATGAAAATTTAAGTCTATTGAGTAGTTCTTTTAGTTACCATTTACATAGCTTGACGCATTAAGTTGAGCTTTTTTTAGATAATAATGGTCGATTTTTATTAAAATTATTAACTTAAAGAATGGCCTTATAATTTTTCTTGCTAAGAAATCTTTTTTGTTATCTGGAAAATAATTAATGACTTTTAATTTATTGACACAGACAAATAGATATAATAAATTAACAAATTAATTGTACCGGGTGTCAAGTTATACATTTACACACCCCTTAACTTCTTATTTTTTTCTTGTACAAAGTAAATAAAAATATTAACTTGTTGGGTTAATTCGAAACTTTCTGTATCTATACTAATATTATAAAGAGGTAAAGTTGTTTGTTTGTTTGTTTGTAGAGGCTAATCTTTGGAAATACTGAACCGATCATAAAAATTCTTTCACAATCAGAAAGCTACATTATTTAGGAGTGCTATTGGCTATATTTTATTATGATAGAAGTTTAGAAAAAAATATAATTAACGCCCAATGAAGTGGGCACGGGTCGGCTAGTTACTAATAAAAAGATCTGTCAAAGAGCTTTAAAAATACATAATACAATATAGGTAGGAATATCACGCAATAATTTCCTATTGTTTTTTTTTAATGCCCATACTTCTAAGACCATTAAACATAAACCTATTAAATATAGTACTTTTGTAACGCTTCTTGAATTATCTTTTTAATGGTGATTCAATATACAGAGTGTTATTAATAATAAAATGTCATTTAAAAAATCATATTGTTTGTTGTACCCTGTATATCTTAAGACATACTAAAAATCTAATTACTTTTTCAAAATCTATATTTTTATTTTTTATACGTTAAAAAATAAAAAAGTTAGGGGAATGTAAACGTTTCTAATGGGAATTAAAAATTATTCTTCAGATGGCAATATTTCCTAAACTAATTGAAATAGATACATCAAATGTGTTTTATATTAAAGCTTTTTAAAAGATATTTTTAATGGTAATGGCTGTTCCATTAAAAAAAATCATACTTTTCTCGTACCATGTATATTTAAAGAGATATTAAAAATCCAATTACTGATTTGAAAACCACAAAATTAACCAAATAAACTGATTTTTTGTTTATTTTGTACAATAAAAGACGAAAAATTAAGGGGGTGTAAATTTATAACTTGACACCCGGTACAATATGTTACAACTTAAAAAGTGTTTGTGTAAAACTAGGAAAATTTATCGTTTATTAATTGTATTATTTTGCATTCTCTACTTAATAAACTAGGTACCTGAAGTTTATAGTTATTTTTCCCCTTCTTTCATCTTTGCTAGTTTTTCTGGATAATTTATATTTGAAAATTTGGTGATTATACGAATGAACTAAACATTTTATAAACATAATAGAGTAAGTAGCTCGTAAGCGGCAGACCTTCGTCATTTTGTAAAAGCTGAAAGTTTGTCAGCGCGTTTTCCCAACATAGCTAAAAGCGTTGAGAGACTATAAAGTTTGACTCATAGTCGTACCACATTTTGAATCATAGAGATCGGAGAGAAATGGGGAAAAAATTTAACAAACGTTTTTTTTTTTTAATCAAAAATTAATTAAAGAGCAAAAAGAAAAGAGGTTGTGTTTCAACAGAAAACAGTAAATAAAATAAATCGGTCAACCCATTCATAAAATTTATTTTTCATCTCCCAAATTTTTAACAGCAAGAAAAAAAAGGTCCTTATCTCCGCGGAAACCTTTTTATTTGTTTGTTTACACCCACTCCGACCAAAAACGACTTGACGCGGGACAGTCATCCAAAAAGCGGGACTATCCCGCAAAAATCGGGACGTGTGGTCACTTTATCATAGTGGCTTTGGCAGATACCACG
The DNA here is from genome assembly GCA_014170235.1 of Listronotus bonariensis. NCBI lineage: Eukaryota > Metazoa > Arthropoda > Insecta > Coleoptera > Curculionidae > Listronotus > Listronotus bonariensis. The sequence goes on from JACEGR010000599.1 coordinate 101,236, forward strand.
TACCAAAGGTTAATTAATTAAAACATAACTGCTGACATTTTGTAAAAGCTGAATTTTGGCAGACAGTTTTTACAGTTCCGACTCCTTAGCCGACAAACTTTTTTGTATGGCCCCATGGTCCAATGAAGTTCAATATTTCTCTAATTTAACAAGATATGACAAAAAGTCTTACATAAGAGTTGTGGAGGTTTTAATACCGGATCAGCTAAATAACTTGACACATAGGCAATGTGATGAAAAGAAACAGTCCAACGTGAATAACCGCATGTAAAAATTTCTGATTGGATGAGTCACATACATCCTTTGTTTCTTTTTTCTAACATTCTATATACATCGAAATATTTTCAGGACATGTCTATTTGAAAACCCTAAAATCTTAAACAATATTTTTTGTTATGTCTTGTTAAATAACAGAAATATTAGACTTCCTCGGACAATTGGGCCACCCCAAAATGTTTGTCTGCGAAGAGGTTGGAAGTGTCAATACTGTCTGGAGACTAAGGAAATATCTTCTAATAGAAACCCAAGTAACACAATATAAAATTCAGCTTTTACGAAATGACAAGAGTTTAGTTTTAATTTATTAACATTTTGTACCTGGTACCTGCCAAAGCCACTATGAGTCAAACTTCACAGTCGCCCATCGCTTCTATCTATGTCGGGGCATACGCTGACAAACTTGAGCTTTTACAGAATTACGAAGGTCTGCCGTTAACAGGTTCTTGGACTATGAGTTGCCACTTGTAAGAGACATCGGAAGTAGATTAATGTATTCAACAAAACTGCTAGTGTTTTAACATTTTAGCAACTAGACTAAAAATAACAAGTAAAGTAATAAGTGCTTAGTTAAGGCTTCTTTCTTTATTTAGTGAAGAAAAGTAAGCCCAAAAATACTAAAAACGTTTTTTGGTTGTTTACACATCATTTTTCTAAGTAAATACAAATTTGTCTGAGAAACATTAGAATTAAAATAAATATATATGTTACTATTTTTTTAAGATATACATAAAAAAAAATATTCTTCCCAACACTTGCGTAAAGTGGCTTACCCGAACTCCGCTTCGCGTCGTTCGTCTAACTGCATTTGCGTGCGGGAAAGTATCATTTTACGCACTTGTTCGGAAAATAGCTATTAATTATTGGTTTACTATGACCTAAATATACAATATACAAAATTATTAAAATAAAATCCTTTTTACTGTGTGTTACCGACCTTAAATTAAGCTGTAAATTGAAATATCTTTAAGTCGTTTTTATTGTCGATCTATACTTTTTATGGTTTAAATTACTAACGTTAGATCTGGTAAACAAATTGCTTCAATTTAGTCAATTAAGTTATTTATTGCTGTAACAAGTGACTAGCACCCCATTAGAATAATGTTAATAAAGTTTTTAAACTAGCAAAATAAATTTACATAGTTGATTATTCATCAGGGTAAAATTAACAAATGTGTGATTAAAAATTTAGATGCTTTCTTCAGTGTTAATCGATTATTACAAATCAATTTCAAGTTGCGCAATGCCTCTAAAGGGTCTGTACAAAATGGTGCCACAAACTTCTTGGGCAAAAATATAACGATCTAACGCAAAATTCCTCCGTCGAGAACTTGATTCTTTGCGCGATACAGGGTGTCAAATGTTCTATTCTATTTAAAATAAGTTTTAATTATTTTACCTTATGTTAGAATTAAAAAGATTTACAAAATTCGGTATTGGGGGTTTTCAGGGTGAGAAATTAAAATCTATTCATATTTTTGTTTTATTATGTAGTGCAGTCCTTTGCTTATGTTTATGTAATACCATTATTGTATTCAGTATCGCTTTAGTAAAGAAGTTTTATTCTCTCATAGTTTTTAAATAACAAAGGTATACCTGATAAATATCGCTACGAGGAACCGTTTTTGAGATATTTTGTATATAACGTTTTATTTCACAGAAATCATTTTCTTTGCATTTCTTTACGCTTTATCTAGGCTACCCGGATTTTTATAAATGGTCTTTACAAAATGCTTTTTAAATTCTTTTCACCAAAATACAACTTTTAATCTGAAATGTCTTACAGACAGTTGGTCGTAGCGATATTTACCAGGTGTACCTTTTTTGTTTAGAAACTATAAAATTTCTATTGGACCGGCTTTTACAATGTTGTGTTAACAAACTCAGAGTTAAATTATTACGTGGTTAAAGCCTTGGCGGAATTTCAAAAGCTGTAAAATACATTGTCACCTAGATTTACGAAATATGGCCCGCTTCTAACGTAGGAGTATACTAACTCAAGGATTGACTCGACATTAAAAAGCAGCTCTTAGAGCCATAATCTACCGAGGCAAAAAAAGTTATGATATTTGAAACATAAGCAAAGGAATGCAGGGAGCTGCCTCTACAAAATACTAGAAATACGTGAGCAGATTCTTATTCCTAACCCTAAAAGCTCCTGAATCCTAAATTTTATAAAAAGTTTTAAATATTTAAAAAATATATTTGGAATAAGTAAAATAAAATCAAAATTTTAACACTTTTTATCTCGCAAACGATCAATTTTTTGACTAAGCTAAATTATTGTATTTTGGCCCACGGTGTTTGTGATAGCATTTTGTACAGACCATTTTTAAAAACCCTATATTGAAGCATATTGATATCTAACTAACCTAAGTAAGTCTAATTTTAAAAAATAATTGAAAATAATTTCGTTAAAATGTTACTGTAAAGTTTTATTACAAAAAATTGATGCAAATAAATTGTATTGACTAAAAAGATAACATTGTATCGAGAAATCAATAAGTAAATATGTTAAGTGGTAAAGAAAATTTCAAAGACATGTTAAGAACTGTTAGCTTAATATCTTCAAAATCAATTGCAGTTTTAGTGTACATTTACAACCAGTTTGGAAATTTCAATTGACATTTAAACAATTGTTTAACCTTCACTTGTCAAATCCAAATTTGATAAGTGAAGTTTAACCAATTGTTCAAATATCAATTTGAAATTTCAGAATTGGTTGTAAATGTAGACTTATACGTACGATGTTAGTAACACGAATCCAATGCAGATAACAGATGGGTGTGATGGATTTTTTAAAGCCTATTTGTTTTCAGATCTAGGTAGATAATCAAAATTAATACAAAAGAGTTTTTTTAGTTCCATTTTGTAAAAAAATATGTTGAAAAATATTTATGATGGATGGGTTGTTTTTATTATCGGAATCTTGGTTTTTAGTGTTTACCCTAATTGTATATTTAAAGTTTGCATTGCCTAACTGCATAAATATTTGTATGACATAGTTTTAATGTGTGTTAAAAGTGTCATTATAAGATATTTATGATCACTTTCAAACTTACAGAGTTTAAGACCCCTTTTTTTTATTATATCTTATCATTCTTTTGAAATTTAGTAACCATAATAATTCTTGTTAAGAAATGTGCGATAAATTTTACTTTCTTGTTTCTATATTATTATGGTTTTTGGGATTTTGTTAATCTGGGCGTTTTAACTATAGTGTGATTTAGAAAAGAAAAAAATATCTGTTTTCTTCTTAGTCCTTCCCTATCATTATTTGTACCTAAGTAATTTAATTTATATAGTAAATTTTATAAAAAATAATCTTTTTGATTGTCGTGAAATAATTCCACGAATGTAAGGGGCTATTTTCCAATTATTTCAATTTACAATGTGGCATACAACATCAATGTAATGCTGTTTAAAAAAGGTCAAGATTTCACTGTATACTTGTGTATAGTTGATTACCATTTCAAATTTTTAGATAGACCTAGAAAATACCTTTAAAAATTATAAAATCTATCAATTTTTGGTATAAAAAAAACTAAAACTATTTATCTCAATAAAATTTTCAATATAATTGGTAATACTTTCAAAGATTATTTTATTTTAAATCTTAGAATTTGAAAAACGTTTTTATTTTATATTTATATTGTACCTCAAATACAAAGTAAATTTAAAAGTAAAATGAGCAAAAAAAAGCTACCTAATTTAAAAGACCGAAAGAAAGATACATACACATATTCAATAAGAGCTAGAATATTAATTTTTTGTTCTACTAAAAGTAACCAAAACTAAGAAAAGTTTTGTAGTATGTTAGTGTTCGATATAGATTAATTAGTTGACTGTTTGAAGTTTACTTAACAGTAATTGAAATTAACCAATAAGGATACGTTGTCTTATTTATAATGGTGCTCTTTAAAACGGTACTGTTAACCAACCAGAGTTTGCTTCGACACTGGTTTCTTAGTCGTTATTTAGTGATACACCCCTGCTGCCAAAGCAGATAATTTTATACTTTCACAGATAAACAGTAAATAGTATTTTGCTTGTTTATAAACCTGTAATATCTTGTGATTGTTAGATGGTGCAAAATTTTAAAGGCTGTTAGGCTGAAAATATAGTGGAGTGGCGAGCAAACAGCGCGACATCACGCCAAAATGAAACGTGTAAAATCAAATACATGCGTACATAGTACAGCGACGAGTTTGAGTGCTGTTTTTGGCTGTTTGTTCGTTGCTATCCTCGTCGCCCCCAGTTTCGGATTAACCCTATAAGCAAATTAAGCAATTGCTTAGGGCATCACGTTCCAGGAGCACCACAAAGAGGACACTAAAGAGTAGAAAAGTAAGAAAATAATAAGAACGTCCGTTTAAGTCTTGTATTTTTGTATTTGAAAAAGGTGAAGACCTTTTTTTGTGCTTTTCAAAATGTTTTGTACCTTTGTTCCAATGGCCGTGAAAAATTCAAAAAATGTCTTGTTGTCTAGACGCCACCACAGGGGTCGTGTGCGTAGGGCATCACGAAATCTTAATTCGTCACTGGTCGCCCCACTATCTTTTCAGCCTTAGGCAGCTGTCATATTTTTACATTATACTTTATTGTTTGTCACAAATTTTAAATAGAGTGATTAATTTTGGACTCCATATTTTTTTAATTTTATTTTTATTAGTGATTTAAAAATTGCTTTAATCACAAGGTACAATGCTACTTTCGTTTGATATTAAATTTTTGAAATCTTATTTGTATAGTGTTAATCAGGGATCAATAAGTGATAGTGTGCAAAATATTTACATAATATAACCAGATAAATCAAGTTTTTAAAGAGCAGCAATCCATCAGACATCAGACCTAGAATTTTAAAAATATGCAAACAAATACATATATTTAGATAAAATATAATCGATGGAAGTCAACAAATAAATTATTACAAGACAAATATGTATTAACAGTTATACAATAAAGTATAAAATATCTGTATGCACTATGCACTGCACAATTAAGAACTAATGTATTGATGTCTCCTAAAATCAATTAATTATCTGGTCAATTTAGACATCTGAGGTTACAAAAATTCTCAACCGACTAAAAAATTGTTGTTTAAAACATCATTATAAACAAAATGTAAAAAGTCCTTATCGATCCAACTCGCGGAAAAAAGTTACCTGGGGTCAAAGGTCACATAATCGTGTTTTTCGCGATTTTCAGCGAACCGTAAGTTTTATCATAAAACTTGATTTACCAAAAATTATAGACCAGGTAATTATCTACAAAAATCTTTATTAATTTTTTTTTCCAAGAGCCGCCGTTTTCATATACAGTGATTAATTTTGCAACATAGGTAGGCTTTAAAACAAATTAAAAACACATTAATGAAATGATCTAACTTATTTAGATTTTAAATTATTTTTAATTATGTTCGTTTTAAATATAAAAGTACAAAGATTATGTTAAATTAAATTAGTTCGTCACTTCACAGTTAGAAAACTTATTTTAAAGAAAAAAATTAAGATTCGTAAACTGAACGATTTTTTTTAACATCTTTTTTCATTTTTCAAAATTAAATTTTCAACCTTTTTCAAATAACTTTTTTAGATATCAAGCTACGTAACTTATATAACTTTTACGTACTTATGTAACTTTTTAAATTTGTTAATCAATTTTTTAAAAAATTAAATTTTTCCCATATCTGTCCAACTCTTTGGCAGTCACTGTATCTAAAAAACGACGGCTTTAAGAAAAAAAAATAAAAAAGATGTTTTGTAGAAAATTTCATGCTATAAAATTTTTGTTAGATCAAATTTTATGATAAAACTTACCGTTTCCGTAAACATTCGCGAAAAACCCAATTATGTGACCCAAGGTAATTTTTTTCCTCGGGTCGGTATGATGAGGACTTTTTCCATTTTTTTTATAATGACGCTTTAAATATTCCTAGCAATTTTAAGCCGGTTGCGAACTTTTGTAACCTGGCTCCTTTTTTGGTTTAAATTGAACGGATAATACTAACATAAAGCTGGCACACACAAAAAGCATCTTGCTGTGACATTTAATTTAATTTTTAAGTGAATGATAAGAAAAAAAAGAAGGGGAAAAAGTTTTTTTATAGATCGGTTATTTTATATTATTTATAGGCTGTATCCACTTACCCATTCATCATTTATTTTATGTGTAAGTAGTCATTATTAAGTAAAACCTTTTTAAAACAAAATGGAGCTCCTTTAAATATAGTTTTTAATGTAGAAACTTTTTTTTATTTAACCAACCATTCGCCAGGTTGTGCAAGAAAAAGTCATCATTACTCATCCAGGTGGCTCTTGGCTCAACATTAAAGATATAGAAGATGACGAAGTTGTTCTTCCCGATAAAAAAGGACGACGGAAATCTTGGCATGCAATTAAATTTGAAAGGAAAAAAAGAAAAGAGTTTGACGATCAGTTCGGGTCACCACCTCAGGCCAGAAGGGAAAAGAGGAGCTCCTGGTGGAACATTTTCGCCAACCCGCCTAGGTAGTAAATATTTAGTTATTGGTTATGAAATTTTTAGTTTAAAGAAACAAGCTTCCATAAAGATTATGAAATCGTCATTTGTAATAGTAAAATAGCACTGGTCCACAAAATAAAAAAGTGGTCTCTGCTAAGTATTGGACCAAGATTTTCTTACGATTTTTTTTTCTGCTGAACACGAATTTGAAGTCTTAAAACTAAGGGTCAAACTGCAAAAAATTGCTGGTGCCAAGGGGGCACTAACCAGGGCCGTACCTACCGGGTGGCGCAAGTGGTGCAAGGCACCAAGGCGCACCGCTGCAGGGGCGAAAATATGTGAAATAAAGGGCGGAAAGTATGAAAGAAAGTGCGGCCAGTAGTTAGGATTTAAGGTTTTAAAATAGGTAAACTGGGGACTTTTTTTTCTTCAAAATTATTTTAAATGGGGAATAAAGAGTAATAGAGAAATAAAATTCTTTAAAAAATTTTAAACCCGAAATGACATTTTCTTCCAGGGGCGGAAAATACATTTTTTCACCACGGCGCCAGATACCCTGGGAACGGCCCTGGCACTAACAATTTCTTTTTATTGGAAAAGGGAGTTCTGTAGCACCTCATTTTAAAGGCCCTTTGATACCCTACTCAATGTCACTTTTTGTTGAATCGAACCAGCCTTTCCAGACGTACAAGTTAATTTCATTTTCCTACGACCACAAATGAAAATGGCATAAAACGCACTACTTGATCCTCTAGAAAACGAATAATATCACACGCGTGTTGTTATCTACATTTCAACACTAGTGTTGAAATCTACATATTTATGACAGCTGCTTAAATTCTGGTTAAAAAAATCAGTATATTTTTAACAAATTGAAGGTTTTGATTTACCAGTGCTAACACACATTATCAGTTTTTCAAATTATATTAATTTTAGATTAATGTTTAAGGACTTATTAGATCATTTATAGACATTATTTTATAGCAAATGCTTTTTGTAATAATAGGCAACCCATTAAACATAAATGGAAGGGCCTAAAGCTACGTATGCGGGAGCAAGTATGCATCATTTGTTAAATTTTAACCTAACCACAAAATGCAAAGCGGCGTAATTGTTGTAAAAAATTATTTTTTTATATAACATAACTTTATTTATTTAGTGTTTTGTTTAGTGATTGGGTGTTTGCAAGTTATTTGAGAAACTTAATTAAAAACATAGCGATGCAAGCATTTCGGTAAGGTAGGTAATTAAATTTAAAAATTCATGGTTTTAAATACAGTAATTTATTCATTTGGATTTTATGGCACTGACATTGATTTATGTCAAATTTTTTGTCAGTTTATCTTGTTTGTGTGAAAATTATATAATAAATTTGGATTTTTGGTAAATATTTTTTGGTCGTAGGAAAAATATTGTACATGATTCGTGCTGAAAGTGATTTTCACACTCGTCCTATCGTCTCGTGCGACATCATTTCCACTCGTGTGAAATATATCATTTTCGACACTTGTTATGTAATATACTATAAAACAGCACTGTTAGGTATTTAAGCCAAATTTCAAATGTTTCTAAGTCTGGAACGGCTGGTCTAAGTTAAAAAAAAAATGTTAAGTAAAGTGTCAAAGAGCCTTTAAAACGAGGTGCTACATAACATCCCTTTATATTTGCCAAGAAATTGCTAGTGCCCCATTGGCACCAGCAAAGTTTGACCCATAGTTTTGACTTCAGATTTGTGTTCAGCGAGAAAAATACGTAAAAAAATCTTTGTAAGATACCCAGCACAGATCACTTTTTTATTATGTGGATCTGTGAAGTTAATAAATTTGTAGAGTTTCAAATTAAAATTACAATTTAAAAGTTAATGGCATCATTTTGTAGAGGAAAAAAAGTAAACAAAATAATGTGACAGTTATTTAAAAATATCCCCTTCAATATACTTGGAAAAAAATTAAACTGTTTTACCAACTTTTGATTTTTTTTATTCCAGAACGGCTGTACAATTTTAAAATTTTGAAAACGAAAATTGTACAGCATTAAAATGCGCAACTTTGCCCTAATTTAACCAATCCTGTATCTCTTACCGTTTTCGAGATCCCAATAGTAGGCCTTAAATTTGTAACAACCTGTATAAATAAACTAAAGGGTTTTTTGCAAAAATGTCATTTCTAACATAGTGTCATAGTCACGTTTTCTTTCCTAATTTACAAAACACTACAACATACTTTTAAAACCTTTAAATATATCACTTAATGCGCAAGATACAGCTATGTATATTTACGAACATATTACAAAAACATATATTGAGTTAGCCATATTGGTTTAACAAAGTTTTTTTTTAGTATATCGACCTTATTGCAAACTTGATATTGGCTGTTTTTGAAATAACCCTTCAATTATTTGCCTATAAATAACCCCTGTGTATGCGTAAACATACAAATAAAATACGTAATAATGTTTTATGTGCACCAGTTCGCTTGTTGTATTCTTTTACTTCTTTATGGTTTAAAATTACATTGACCATGGTAAAATGTGTATAACGAACTGGGGTTGTTATGGTATGTATAAATATTTTTAAACACGTCTTAACGCCCACTTTAAAAGAAAGAACTGAGTTATTTTTAGCTTTATTTTGTTAAGCATAAAAGTGTCAAATAAAAGTTTATATCTTTTATGTATTGAGTCAAGTTCCACACCCAGTAAATACTTACAAGTACATAATATGTAGGTATATACGCAATTAATTAGCACTGTTTTTACTTGTTTCATATAAAAAGTAGTAGTAAAATTGTGTTATTTACTAACTAGGTAATTAACGCTTAAATTTAATTATATGACTGTGCATAAGTACTCGTGATATCGTAATCCAAAAGCAAGCAAAAAAGATTAAAATAGTACCACCGAAAACTAATTAGTTTTCTGTCTATTTATACAGAAAACACGTGTATATGGTAAAATTAACATTTTTTATTAAGTATGTTGTTTTTTGCCAATATATGAATATACAGGGTGATCAAACTTAAGTCGGCCCTATTGCTAAATTCTTTATTATTGGAGATACAAAGTTGAACGAAGTTCGTTATACAAAAATGAACTTTGGTCACTAGTTAAAACTTACCAGAATAAATTTATTTAAAAAAATGGACCAATTTTATGTGAACCAGACCTCTGGTACGTAAAGTTTTTAAAAATAAATTGGTTGAGAAAATGATCCAAAGCATTGATTGTAATATTTGATTGATTGCATACCAAATGTGTAAATGTTACACCCAAAACTAAAATATTAGGCCTGTTCGTAGAGAAATCACCAACTAGTCAGCGCCACTCGGATATTATCATTTAGTCAGGTGACCGGTCTTCAACTGGTCACCTAACGTATTTTGATTGGCGCGGACTAATTTGTAATTTCTTTGCGAGCAGACCTATTTTAAAGCACAGATTTTAAAAACTGGGGGTTATCATTTTATATCCACAAAGCTTGTTTTAAGGTGGATTTAAATTTTTCTTAAAATATTTTTACATGTCGATAATATTACTGTGTTTTAGTTTGTAATAAATACATAAGGTTTATGTTTATTAATACCAACTAAGATAGTGATCTAAAATGTTATATTTGTAAGATTTTTAAAACGGTCCCAATTTTTGATGCTTATATGGTCCAATTAAGGATCCTAGTTTGCCATATTGGTCTTCTGCTATCACTTTTATCTTTAATAAAATAAAGTATTACACTGCAGGATATTTGGTTTATTCAAAATATTTTCGATTGAACACATCACTTTTTATTGAGAAAAATACCTAGTAAGTAACTATGGTTACTGACTTTTAAACCCCTAGAATGTTTTTTTTTGTTCAAGTGTTTTTCCTAATTTAAAGTGCCCAAAGTGCATATAGTATATTATATTTATGACAAAATAAAATAAGGTATTACTTAAATCGTAAGTTTTTAAAAAGTGGTCCATTTAAGAAAAGTTACATAAAAAAATAATATTTTATATTTAATTTTTTATTTTATTTAAAATAGTTGGTGTTGTATCGGATAAAGTAAGTTAAAGGCTGTTTGATATTACATGGAATATGTTTTAGTCCCATAAAAGTATCTTGCGCAACTTTTTACCAAAATGAATTTGCTCAGTTTCGTTCACGCCCATTTTTGGTAATTATTCCATGTAGATTAAAAAAGATCAAGTAGAGTATTTAATTTTTTGTCAAAGTGCAAAATTCTGCAATTGTTATCTCATTATTGCACCATTTCTTTTTGCTTAATTGCATTGATATTTGACTGTAAAATATCGTCAAAATAATATAATATGTTGTAAAAGTTTGACCTTACATTATGACGAACATAAAATCTTCTGAAAAATTTACGTATTTTTACTAATTTCATTCTTGAATCAGCCTCTTAAATAAATATGCAGATATTTGTTATGTAGTTTTTATATCCTTAAAAAGTTCAATTAAAAATTAATTTGCTCTTTAAACGGTTTTACTTAACTTGACCTGTTTATTTATTTGTTATTTATTTTTTGGGTCAAATTTAGTAATTGGAATTTGACCCCCTTCCTGACGACCGATCGATCTGAAATTGGGTACACTTAATCTTAATGACAATATAATATAACATATTTTTTATGATTGTATATCCAAGATGGCCGCCGATACAAAATGGCGGATTACATATTACTTTAGTACAGCCTCACCATGGGTATCAAATAAAAGGGCTTGATTGGTAGAATAGAGCTCTCTAGAAAAAAATAAAATCCAAGATGGCCGTCACCACAAAATAGCGGATTACATTTTTTTTACGACGACCTCAGTATGGGTACAAATGAAAGGGCTTGATTGGTAGAATAGAGCTTACTATGAAAAAATCTAAAATCCAAGATGGCAGTCGCCACAAAATGGCGGATTAAATATTTTTTCACAACTATCTTAATATTAAATATTTGGTTAGTTCTAGTTAGTTATGGTACGGCATTAAATGAATTCAAAAGAATGAAAAGAACAAAAAGAAAACAACAAAACTAAAAACTTAAATATAAATTATGTAACTTTTTTTAATATAATAAAAAACGGTTTTATTACAATAAAAATGATTAAGGTTATGTACTAAAAGCCAAAAAACAATTAAGTAAGTCCTAGCTATCAGATCGTACCAATCTTCTTCTCAATCTGGGGTATTGATCAGACAAATAATAAAATCGTTGGGCACGTAAAATTTCTATCCTAATATCTACTCTGTATAGGCTACGCCCAACGATTTTATTATTTGTCTGATCAATACCCCAGATTGAGAGAATATTGGTACGATCTGATACCCAGGACTCGCTTAATTATTCAATGGTTCCATTACATTCCTTTAGCCGTTGCTAGAAAACTGGTATTTTTAATATTTTATTTAATTATTTTTAAATTTGTACCTATTAAACTTAAATGATTAGAAAAAAGGTTTCCAAAATTTACTTATATTTTAAAAATATACAGGAGTCCCAATTAGAAAAATAAACTTAACTTATTACCATAACTCAAAATTTAAAAACTGTATAAAACATTTCTTGTTCAAGTACAAATTTTAGCAAATAAATGTTTATGCATAAAAAAACATCGGAATGATGGCAAGTTTTATATATTTTTTTATTCCAAAAATTTTAAAGAGCAAAAAGTCCTCACCTCAAAATCTTTTATCCTAGGAGTGACCTTCAAACACCCTCTAGGGGTGCCTGGACACCACTTAAACCTTACAAACCTGTTATTTACACATTTGCCTAAATGGCTAATTTATTCCTGGGGGGTCGATCCGTCTCTGGAGGGGGCTTTTCTGTAGTTACGCCAGTGGTTTAAACCAAAGTTATTTAAAAAAAATACTTGAAAACTTCTAATGGTTTTAATTTATGGTTAGGTTTGGCTTAAAAATGGGGTTTACAGATTTTATTATTTTTTATTTATATTTTGGTTAAAACTCTTTATACTATTAAAAATAACCTTCCTCTACCTAGTTTCGAAATATGGATTAACTTAAAATTAAAGTTTTATTTTTCCAATCGCGTATTAATGATAACATTAATACTCGTAATCAGGTTAAGTAATCCCCATATTTGTTACCCTAAAAATTCTCATTAGATTGGTTTTTGTTGTATATTATGTAATTTTTATATATATCACCAGTGGCGGCAAGTACGTAAGTGCACGACGGCCAATGCACCTAAAGAGGTGAAATGTATAGGTGCAATGCATCCATATGAGAAAAGAACATTTTTTTTGTATTTTTGTTCTTTAAAACTGTTCAAAACTTTCTGGTATCAGGCATGAAGAAATTGAGCAAGTAAAATGTTTTTGGGCTAGGACCTTTTTTTCAAAAATTTTCAACACATGGCACCTATACAAAATGTCAAAACTCGCTGCGCCTGTATAGGACGATTGATAACAGTGTAAAAATGTTGTATTATTAATTAAAATCTCAAAACCTTATACTTATTCTAGATTGAATTAGTTTGTGGCATTAATTATTCTTTACGTTCTTTATGTCAAAATTGCAGAACTATCGATTTTTCGACGCTATAAAACGTTGATGTTAAACTTTTAGAAATGTTCTTAATAAACAGGGTGTTATGTAAGGTGAGTAACAAAAATTAAAGGTGAATTCTAAATCTTAAAATGTGAAATAAGGGTCATACAAGCGTGAGTGCGGAAATCCTCCATTTTTATTATACAGGGTGTTTAAACATAATTAAAATTAAAATTTAACGGGCCCAATCGGTGGCTTAACGTATCACAAGTCGCAAGTGTGTGCCATTTTTAGTGGATTGGCGTATGGCAACTGATTCTCTCCTTTTTCCTATTCTTATTGTCTCAAATGCATTTCGCATTGAGCAAAAGAAATGCATTAAAAAAGGTGTCCGTGCTAACACTTAAATAGTTTTAAAAAAATATTGCCTTTGTTTTTTAAGTCGGACACACCTTTTCATACAACAACCATATTTTTGTTTAGGTGTTTGTAACGTAACGATCTGCAATAAAAAATACTTTTTAATGCCCCTTTAAACATATATTTTAAACATCCGCATAAAACTGTATTTTATAGCTAATAAAAATGCCCTGCGTGGGCAATTAAAATTTTATCATTTTTGGGATCATTTTACATTGTTGATATTTAGTTCTTATGCTCCGATTTAATGTTGCATATTTTAATGATCGTTGCGAACTTAATTTATTTAAAGTCTAAAGGAATAGTTGTTTGCCAAGTAATTTTCAGAGATTTTGGCATATTTCACGAACAGAATAAAATATTCAGAAAATGAGCCTGGTTGTTTAGTGTCTTTAAAGCTACCTATATTATATTACTTAATATTGATTTTAATAACCTTTGTAAAGTTACTGAAAAACATATTTTATTTTAACTCTGATATTTATGACTAGAGGGTGTTTTAAAAGTCAGGACATATACAGGGTGTCAGTAAAAAAATATGACGATCTAAATTAACTTATTAACAATTTTTGGCCAGATGGGATTTTGGCAGGTGATAAATTAGAGGACGCCACCTTCAGTATTTAGCACCAACTTAAAACAATATAATATTTTTGTGCCACCCTGTTCGTAACTTTTAGATAATAATTTTAATTTTTCAACATATCTAACATCTGTCAAAAAGGTATACCTAGTTAAAGGTGATTTGGGGTTTCTGAGATACCTATATGGATTAAAAACTAAAACCAGAATAAATATTTGACACCCAATATCTTCGAAATTATCCACTTTTTAACTAATGTAAGTTTAGCTAGTTCGTCATATTTTAGCCTCAGAAATTTGTGGTAGCATTTTTTCCACACCTTATAAAGACAGTATGACCCTCGGTATTACGATTGGATCAACATTCAAATTTTATTTAACTAATTTACTTAAATCGTTACATTATTAAAAACAAATATTTTTAGATAAATGTTACAATCAATCGTTTTAATGTTAACATTTACATGCGACGGTATGGAATCATTATCGTAACACCATTAAACTAGCTTATTATTAACTTTATATTATAGCTAAAGGATTTTCATGAATCCAAATGATAACACCAGTCAACAAAAAATATATTTTTTTGTTTTCTGCTCCCAAAACTTGGAAAATTGCTTTAATGTCTACAAAAGTAAACTTTAATAAAAAAATATATTTTATTTTCTTTAGTTTTGCCGTAGGAGAAACTAAAATTTAATTTGTTGAAGTCAGACCCCGAAATCCTGTTGACAGGTGTAATTCAAGTTCAAATATACAGGGTGTTTCCTAACTAGGGTACGAAACTTAAGGGGGTGATTTCTTATATTTTTTATGCAAAAAGCTTGTATGAACATACATGGTGTCCCACCGGGAACTGCTGCGATCGATTTCTCAAAAGTACGCTTTGGAAAATTTTGAAATTTTGGTAACTTTATAAAGTTAGTGGGGGACATACAACTAAAATGTTTTGACAGCACTACCACGTCCGGTTATACCGAAAGTTAATGTCAACTTTCTTATTTTAAACGGAACACCCTATATATTAATTATTTTTTAAATTCTACGTAAAATTCTAAACATAATTTGTATATAATGTTCTATACCTATGTCCAACCGTTTTTGACTTATTTTAAATTTTATGTCAAAAATGACGTTTGCAAGCCATTACATAACCATCAAGGAAGATGAAATTATTTCTACCGCTAAAGGAAAGGCGGAACTATTTGCCAAACAATTTGCTGCCAATTCAACCCTTGACCCTCCCGTAAATCATCCAATTAAAATAAAATTAATTAATTCACAAATTCTTAAGTACTTAGAAAAACACAAAATTTTGCATGACAGGCAGTATGGATTTCGCCACAAAAGATCCACAGCAGATCTTCTTTCCTTCGTATCACACTGTTGGAAAAAGTCTCTTGAGTTTCTAGGTGAGTCCCAGATCGTTGCTCTTGATATATCCAAAGCTTTTGACCAGGTCTGGCATGCCGCACTTCTTAATAAACTTCCCTCTTATGGTCTTTCAACTAAACTCTGTACTTGGCTCTCTAGTTATCTATCTGATCGACGTATATCAGTTATTGTGGACAGCCATTCTTCAAGCTTTCACCAAGTAAATGCTGGAGTCCCTCAGGGCTCAGTTCTGGCACCAACATTGTTTCTTCTTCACATCAACGACCTTCTCTCGTCCACTACTAATTCCATTCATAGTTTTGATAGTACCCTCCACTCCAGTTTTCAGGTTCCTAAACCCATCACTAAACCTGATTTGGAAAACAAACGCAGAGCGATGCAGATATCTCTTTCGCAGGATCTTAATTTAATATTGGATTGGGGCGCCAAAAATCTCGTCCATTTTAATGCATCCAAAACACAATCATGTTCCTTGTCGCGAAAAGAGTCATCAAATACTCATCCTCTACTTATGAGCGGCCAAGTTTTACAGAGCAAAGACACCTTCAATCTTGTGGGCGTCACGTTTGAAAGTAACCTTAACTGACATAAACACATTGTATCTATAGCCACGGAAGCTTCAAAAAGCTTGGATTTCTCTTTCTAGCCAAAAAGTATTTTTCCGCTTATAATTTATACACTTTATATGTGTCCCAAATCCGACCTCCCTTGGAATATTGTTCCCATATCTGGGGCATGGCGTCCCCCACAACCCTAAGCATTCTTGATTCTATTCAAAGAAGAGCTATTCGTCTCATTAATGATCCTTCACTTACAGAAAGGCTTCCCTCTCTTGCCCATCGTCGGGCTGTGGGGGATTTATCGCTTTTATAGGTACTTCCATGGCTTCTGCTCTGAAGAATTGTCCAGTATAGTTCCTCCACTCATGGTTCCCAAAAGAGAAACTCGTGGTTCCACGCGTATGCATCCCTATACGGTCCAACTGGACAGGCCCCGAACTTCTCACTTTGTTCGTTCTTTTATCCCTAGAGTTTCTAGAATGTGGAACCTGCTGCCTGTGGAGGTCTTTCCTTCCCCCAAATCTTCAAGTATTTAAGTCCCGTGTCACCAAACTCCCTCTTACCTCGCTTAAGACACCCACGGTACGTTAGTATTTAGGCTTTAAGCCTTCGTGGTTTGTCCAAAGATTAAAAAAAAATCTTCTAAACAAAAGCCTTTAATATAAGTTGGGGTTGGGTTCCTTGTAAAGAAAGAACTTCTTTAGTAGACTGTATCGATATTTTCCGATTAATAAATACTTAGTGGTCAAAAATAATTATTAAAAATCATCACGACAAAAACCTTAAAAGTCATTTTTTTTAAAATGGAAATCCCCTATCTTTTATTACTTCATCCTATTAGGAATAAAAAATAAGGGTAAGTTTGTATAAGGATGTCTTTTTCAAAAATTTATAGTTTTTGAAATTATTAACAGGTAATATTTTTCTTTTCTACCAATGCATTTAAGTACAGGTAGGTACGGGATAGTTGGCTGTGACGCCGCATTTTGTTGTCAAGACCAACTAGAAGCAAAACTAAGCCGTATTTAAAACAGTGTTAGAATAGATAAATATTAAATTGTTAATATTTCGAAAACTATAAATTTTGAAATAGACATCCTTTTACAAACTTATCCTTATTTTTGATGCTTAATACGATAAGGTAAAAAGATGAGGGTTTCCATTTAAAAAAATTGACTTTCAGGTTTTTTCGTAATAATTTTAAATTACTATTTTTGACCATGCTGTATTTATTAATTGTGAAAATATCAATACAATCTGCTAAAGAAGTTCTTTCTCTACGAGAAATTCAACTCCCACTCATAAAAGGCTTTTGTTTAGAAAAAATGGATGGTTATGTAATGGGTTGAAACGTCATTTTTGACAAAAAATTTAAAATAAGGCAAAAACGGTTGGACTGAGGTATAGAACATTATACATAAATTACGTTTAGCAGAATCTAAAAAATAAATAATATATGGGGTGTTCTATTTAAAATAAGGAAGTTGATATTAACTTCCGGTGTAACCGGAAGTGGTAGAGCTGTCAAAATATTTTAGTTGTATGTTCCCCACTGACTTTATATTGTTACAAATTTTCACAATGTTCCAAAGCTTACTTTCGCGTAATCGATCGCGGCAGTTCTCGGTGGGACACCCTGTATGTCGGAACTTTTTTCATTTTTGAGATACATGACGTTTAAGTTTAAAAAAAAAAATCGGTATTTTTAATTATCTTAAAAACGCGTAAATCGATTTGGATTAAATTTGGTACACTTGTCTAATGTAATTAGGCGCTTGTAAAGCTCTACCAAGATTAAGATTGTTGGGTCCAGTGGGCACCACAGCGAATATTATTGAGAAAAAGTACTTCGCTGAGTTTTTATAAAGTTTTTATATTTTTCTCCGCTTAAGCAATTAAAAATTCAGCTTTTAAGTATCTTATTTTTTTGTATCTCGTATAGTTTTTGAAAAGAAAAAAATTAAGCCACCGTAAGTGATAATAAAAATCATCCATAAACAGCATACGATAAAATCCAAAATTAAAAAATAAACAATTTTGCCCTTAGTAAATAAGGAAAATGACGATTTCCCATAAAATACGCCACAACTCATTTCTTTTAAGGTAAATTACTGTTTTTTTTAATCATGTTGTCTTTGGGCACTTTTGGGAAGGAATTAAAGTGGCTTTATTTTTTTACCAAGCCAAATTCAAAGAAAATACAAAAGACTAAGAACTTAAATTTTAAATTGCCTAATCAGAAAAAAAAATATATAAAAACTTTGTAAAACGTCAGTGGAGCTCTTTTTTCTCAGTAATATTCGCTGTGGTGCTTACTGAGACGCCACTGGACCCAATAATCTTAATCTAGGTAGAGCTTTACCAAAGTCTTATTGCATTAGATAAGTGTACCAAATTTTATCCAAATCAGCTAAAAGGTAAAAATATCGACTTTTTTAAAAACTTTAACGCCCTGTATAGTAGCTTAGAAATTAAGCAAGTCCGGATATATGTTTGTAAAAACTTTTTTCATAAAAATACATAAGAATCACCCCTTAAGTTTCGTACCGTAGTTAGGAAACCCAGTATACTTTGACTAATATCAGACTAAACATAATACCAAAATTAGTAATAGGTCAAGTGTTAACCTAATTTATTTATTATTATTAATGTGTTTATATTAAATACATACATTACGCCATTATCACCTAATTGGCTGATTTTTTCTGGGTATTCATAACATTAATCACCTTTTGCGCTTGGATTTTTGGCTGCATTTTTATTTTTGATGC
The DNA here is from genome assembly GCA_014170235.1 of Listronotus bonariensis. Classification (NCBI taxonomy): domain Eukaryota; kingdom Metazoa; phylum Arthropoda; class Insecta; order Coleoptera; family Curculionidae; genus Listronotus; species Listronotus bonariensis. The sequence continues at coordinate 120,225 of JACEGR010000599.1, forward strand.
ACTTTACAATTTTAATTTTGTTTTATCATTTTAATTTTGCTTTGCATGATTTTATCATTTTTTATTTTTGCTTGAATCACAGGTCACGAAGGGCATCACAAGATATAACCAAAGTTCCAACAAAGGATTTTCCCTGGATACGGTACGTAATTTCATAACACGACTTGCAGAGGTTTAAGGTATTCCCAAAAAAATATATTTTACAATTATTAAAGTTTGTATGGCGATTACAAGAAAATTTATTACATAACCTAAAGTTATTTAAACGTAAACAAGATGTTTTAAGGAGGTTAATTCTTGTTTATTATCGTTTTCAATTATACCGGGTGTTATTCGATCTAGACAAGTCAAAACTTTTATGAGTATTAGCTGTACAGAAGGGTGGTATGGAAAAGTTACAGCATACATACTTTCCATTTTCTAAAAACTTGCTTATCTTACATTTTTTCTGTAAAATTAAATTAAATTTTCCATTGCCTTGCCTATGTTTCGCTCAGCGACGCACCACCCGGTATAAAAATTAAGACAAAAACGTAATAAGGCCAATTGTTTTTTTTTGATTACCTTAAATCGAGATGCAACTTATTAAGTCATTCTTAACACGTCATTAAAATATTGTTAAATACTTTATAAAATATATTATCTTGTATAATTGGAGAAATTTAGGAGTAATTAAATTTACTTGGTTTAATGGTCTTTGATGGCAGACAAATAGATAAACATTTATAATAGTTTCGTTCCAATATTACTTAGTTGTTAACAGCTAAAAAGCGACGATTCGGTTTTTTGTAAAAATTTGTTATATATTGTTGACATTTTTTATAAAGATTGAATATAAAGGCACTTGTAAAGAGCTGGGCCGAATATTAAAAATTTGCATAAAAGTTTAATGCAAAAGTTTTGTGTTTCAAATAATTCGCGCTTATATTTTTAGTAGTTGTTTTGAAAAGTGTTTTACTGTTATCTAACTAGGAGTTTTTAGACCATCCAAATGTTGTGTGCATATTGCCATCTGCCAAACAGCAGTACATAGTGCCAGTATGCACACAGGCCAACATTTCAGTGTTTTCTACAAGGATAACAAATACCTATAGTAGGAGCAAATACTTCTTATACATAGCCTTTTTAGTTAAGATAAAAACAATTTAGATATTTGGATGCCCGCCAGCCCGCTTATTTTTGTGTTTATATTTTTCGGTCTATACTCCATCCAGGTGCAAGGTGATACTTATTCCAAGATCAAGAAAAAAGGATTTTTAAGTTTCAAATGCTTTAGCATATTATAATAATAACATTTTAAGAGGCATAAAATTTGAACCATGTTAATTTTGTAATAGAAATTTAAGAATTGCATTTAAGAATCACAAATCTTGATGGTACATTTAATTGCAACCTTCCGAAAATTATTAATTTTTCTTCCCAAACTTAATTAGCGGCCGTATTCAAAATTCCTATGGTTGTCTGTCTAATAACTATCTGTTCAGATATTAACGCCCAACGAAGTGTGCATGGGTCGGCTAATTTGGATAATTTATAACTTTGTAAGGGCTAATCTGCGGAAATAATATACCGATCATAAAAAGTGTTTCACAATTAGAAAGCTACACTATTCAGAAGCTATAATTTATAATGATTTAACAAAAATTTCATAGAAAAATAATGACATATGTATATCAATTTATACTAATATTATAAAGAGGTTAAGTTTGTAGCTACGTGTATAAGCTCCGGTGGTTCAGTGGTAGAATGCTCGCCTGTCACGCGGGCGGCGCGGGTTCGATTCTCTGCCAAAGCAGATTTCTTTTTATATATACAGGGTGAGTTTTTTCGATGTTTAGTAAAGGGATCTCAGAAACCGCTGCAGCTACAGAAATGGTTAAATGGGGAAATAATTTTAAAGCTTAGTTTAAATCACTTTTTCTTTTGTCCAAAAAATCATGGCTTACTAGATATTTAAAAAAACCGTTTTTCCAAAAATATTTTTCTTCTGTAGCTCAGTAAATATTCGAAGTAGAAAAAAGTTTAAATAGAGAATTTGTAAATAATTATCTTCATAATAAAAAGGTAAAATCCTATTTTTAATATAGCAGTCCGTTTTTGAGCTACGACATAAACTCGGATTTTTAAATGGAAACCATAGTTGGCTATGACATTTTTAAAAAGGCCTTTTTATAAGCTTTTTAACGATGTATAACAAGATATACCTTAATTTAAAAAATAACGGAGTTTTGGACAAAATTAGTTTTTAATGTCATTTAGCCCTAAACAATTGAATTTGCTTTATTTACAATGTCTTTTTGTTCATATCATCAGTACTATAAATCTTTTAAATCTATTAATTTCAAAACAAGAGCATTTTCATAACTTTTTAATAAATAATTTTAGACACTAACCCTTAAAAAATATTTAAGTTTTTATTTTTTTAAGTTTCTTTAAACCGTCTAACGAGACATTAATAGTTTTTTAAATGTGTGTATCCTTAAAAAGAAACTAAATTAGTTAAAATAAATGATTCAACTACTAAATTTACTACTATAATAATGAAATAGTGCTTTAAATAAAACTTAGGCCATTTTTTGTTGTTAATACGGTTCAAAACATTTTAAAAACATTACATTTTCTTGTTAAACGGTGACGTCATGTACGTCGCGTATTTCATCAATTTTAGACGTTCAACCAATTATAACCGCGGTAATAATTGGTGACAACTTTGACGTATAATACATTGTTTAAACGTCAACATAACCGATTGGTAAATACCATTTTAAAATTGGTTCTTCGCCTAGAATTGATGTTTAACCGTGTTTTAATAAATCCCGGACAATGGTTTAATATCTATATAGTTATCTTTTTCGGGCGGGCGTATGCATCGTACTCATTAAAAACATTGTTTCGGTCATTTTTCGTAAAAGTTATACGTTATAATCATAAATAGTTATTGTTAGGTAAACTGACTCTTACAAGAATATGAGAGTTACAATATTTATTGGAAAGGTTGTAAAAAAAGGAATTTTCAATAGTACTAGTTTAATTTTTTCGCGGCCAACTAGAAAAACACACAAATTAAAAAATTATTATGTCCAAAAACGTTATATATATATATATATATATATTATTTAAAGTATATGTTGTTATACATCGTTAAAGAGCTTATAAAAAGGCATTTTTAAAAATGTCATAGCCAACTATGGTTTCCATTTAAAAAATGCAAGTTTATGTCGTAGCTAAAGAAAGGACTACTATATTAAATATTGGATTTTACCCTTTTATTAAGAAGATAATTAGCTGTAAGTTTCCTATTTAAACTTTTTTGTATTTCATATATTAACTGAGCTACAGAAGAAAAAATATTTTTGGATAAAACGGTTTTTTTAAAATATCTAGTCAGCCATAATTTTTTGAACGAAACAAAAAGTGATTTAAACTAAGCTCTAAGAACTGAAATTCTTTTTAATTTTAATTTAATTATGTCAGTAGCTGCAGTGGCTTCTGGGATCCCTTCACTAAACATCGAAAAAACTCACCCTGCATAAAAATAGATAAGAATAAGAAAGCAACGAATTAACCTATTTTAATAGATTTTTTTGATATTCAATTATACTAATATTATAAATATAGAGGTAAAGTTTGTAACTTTGATTGTTTGTTTGTAAGGGCTAATTTTCGTAAATACTGAACCGATCATAAAAATTCTTTCACAATCACACCAGTCAGGAATGCTAAAGGCTATATTTTATTATGATTGTACATAAACTTAAGTGATAAATATAAAAAAACGCCCAAGAAAGTGGGCACGGGTCGGCCAGTATGTGATAAAGTCACTTATCTAATAAGTAACTATTATTATTTACGGGAGTACTTATTTTATTTAATAAATTAACAAAAACATTTTGACATTTTTGGTATGTTAATTCAATTTAACAGATGAATTGATTTAAAAAATAAATGGTTAAGTCAAACATTTAGAAACTGACATTTATAGGTAGGTTAAATTGAACAGTGTATCTTATGTGCAATTTTATCAGTAAAATACACTAAAGTAAAATGGTCGATTTAAATTTCTTTAAAATTATTTAGTCGTCAAGCACACAAACTATTGAACTAGCATTTTGAATAACTTCTGCCAAATGTAAACAAAACTGCTTTAATTCGAATTACCTTCGTCACTTGGTAACAGCTGGTAGATAATATGTCTAACTCCAAAATTATTTTTTTTATATTCTTAAAGTATTTTTGTCCGAACATTTGCCATTAAATTTATATTTGTCGCAGTTACAGTGTTTTATTAAAAACTCATTACTTTTACTCTTTCAAAAAAAATTTAATGTACATATTTTTAATTTAATTCCAGTATGTAAAATAATATTGATTTAATGAATTAGCATGATTTTGCTAACAATATATCTAGTGTAAATCAGGGACTAATATATTAGGCAATATTTATTATTTTTTTATCTTTTTAACATATTCATAACGGTCGATGTGGAAAATACATTTAGTATAAAAGAAATCCGTTATTGCGTTTTCCGGTCATTTATTTTTAGTCTGGGTCAACAGGAGGTATCTCTTGATTTTTAGTTATAAAACCTTCTGCTACATATCTAGTATATCTTCTCATATAAAACTACAATTAATAAGTTATTCTGTTTAACCAAATAGACAAATAGTGTCTAACAATTATATTTCTTGCAATTTTAGAAAAAACTAACACTGGGCAGATATATTTCGCCTCAAAATGAAAGCGACTAACCTAATATTTATAATAAACCGAGCTATATACGGTGATTCAAAACCGCAACCGTTCGGATTATGCGCCCGTCAAATATGTCGTTCCAACAGTGCCATGTTTGTTACATTATACAATTGTTTGTTGTTCCAGCAGTAGTTTTAAGATGTTGAAAACTTTGCAAACTTTCTTCAAACATTGGTGACAAATTTTTTAACATAACCTTTTTTGTATTGACGTATAAGCAGTATGCACGCCTTGTTTATTTTTCGTTCCAGCAGAAAACTGTTGCCAATATTTCTGCCTAATGTTTTTAACAATCCCTTCGTTTTTACGATTATTGCTAATATGTTTCCAACATTCTGCTGGAACAAACCTATTATAGTTAGGTAGTATTGATATGCCCCGGTTTAAGGGATCAATTAATAGTTGTTGTAAAGTTGACTGTTTGGACCCATATCTTGTAATTATAATAATGTGCTTTCATCTTTACGGTATTAGGAACATCATGTTTAATATTGTTTCATTGTCTATAGATTCTCATTTATATTTTTGATTTATTGCCATACTTGTTGACTATGCTAGTTATTCCATTTTTTCCTATAAATATTACCACCACTACGCAAGATTAATTTTCTGATATAAAAATAATGCTTACATTATAAAAGTGTAAGTTTGGCCCTAATCATTGGGGTAATATAGAAACCATTATACCAAGTCTATTTATAGAATATGGTAATCTCCAATGTTTATTTTAAGAATTTTTTTTTTTTTTTTTTTTAATTAGAATACTAATAATTTGTATTATATGGCTTAGTACGATGTTTTATTTCCTCTTGCCTGCTAGACGGGGTTTTTTTATCTGATTACATGTGGTTGGGCTTGTTTGTTTCGTCGCTTACCGTTCTGTCATTCTAAGCGATGAATTGTATTTTAAATATTTTTCACTAAATAACACCTAATACAACCCCCATATTATTGTGTTAGTAATTAAATTTATTACGTTATAAATTGTGTTTTTTGTTTGTAGGAGCAAGAGCAGAAGTGTCGACCACGGAATCTCTTCTCCGTATGATCTAGCCCTACTTAGAAGTCAGGTGGACAAAAATCTTGATAGAGGTAAGTAATTTAATGTGCATTCGTGCTTCTACTTTGTTACCTTATTATCCGTTTTGTTAATAGGCTAAACTAATGGGCTATAACTTTAAAGTAATAATATTTTAAGTAGCATAACATGTTATCCCCTGAAAAACTTATTTTGTTAAAACGTGTAATACGCCAATATGTGTGTATTTTAGATTTACCAAAAGTGGCAAAAAAGATAAGCACCTTGTATTTATATTTTTAATTTTATATTTTAAAGCGTATTTATTTTCAGTTCCGTAAAAAAATATTACATTTTTAAGCCGTATTTATGGCTTATCTTTTTTATTTTTTACTGTTTTTGGCATAACCCGATTAAAATTTTACAAATTTTTCTCACATTTGTGGTGTATCATTCAAAGAGTTTGCTTCTAAGTACTTAACATAAATATACTATATGCCTCTATTAGGAAGATTTAGCGGGATAGAAAGCAAGAGGGTTTAAGTAACAAAGCTATTCTAAAATTTTTTACTTTAAAGTCAGTTTTCTTCTACAAAATCTGTATTAATGATTTTCGGGTTTTTTTTCTATATTTAAAAATAAAGTAGTTACAATTTTTAGATTTTTTGCTGCCAAATAATTTTTAACCCTAAACTAAACTATTAGCTCAGGCGGAATAGCAGCAGAAATCGTAATAAAAAATGTTTTTTTGTCAACTTTTAATAAATACAATAAAACATACAGTGCTTGTCTAAAGTCAGGACCCCCTCCTAACTTTTGAATTGTTTGGTAATAAATGGTCTAAAACTAATAAATACAAAATTTTACTCCGATTGGTGATATACAGGGCGAGTTATAACTAAAAATATGAAAAATAACCAAGAGTAAAGTACCTTTATTTTTAAAAATAGGACAAATTTAAATAAGGAAATGTTGTAGAGAATTAAATTGTATGTCAAAATTTAAAGTTAAAGATGTTGTTGTAAAAAAATATTTATTAAGTTTTTTTACAACGCATTAACAGTTTTTAAATACTTGGCTTAAGGCAGCAAATTTAAAGAAAAATATATTTAAAATTATTAAATTTTATTTTAAATATCCCAATATGAAATTAGTGATAGGTAATGTAAAAAAATTGACAATTAAATTTTTTTAACTTTTATGTTTTAACTTCAAATTTTGACAAAAATTTAATTCTCTACAACATGGGCTTATACAATTTTGTTCTATTTTTAAAAGTAAAAGTAGTTCGCACTTGGGCATTTTTCACATTTTTAGTTATAACTCTCCCAGTATAATACCAATTGGAGTAAAGTTTTGTTTTTATTAGTTTTAGACCATGCGACCAGTTTTCCCAAAAGAATGTTTAAAATTTTAAAAATTTTGGTTCATTTGTCCCCTTGTAACACCTATCCTGGGTCACAATAAAAGAATGCAATAAATATATGTAGATAGAGATCTTGTTTCTTTTTTGCTCTTCAAAATTTGTGAATCTGAAATTTTATTTCCTTGTAGGCAAAACTGTAGTCGCCTCAGATGCCACTTATCCTAGGGCCGGTCCTATCATACTGTATACCTTTAATTTAACTTTCACATTCAAAACTATTTCTTAACTTTTCAAAATAGGTATACAAAAATTCTTCAAAATTACAATTTTAACAAATAATACTAATTTTTTGACGAAAATAATACAATGTGCGAGTATAATTAAAAATGTCAATATTTTGTGTTTTTTATTTTTTTTTATTAAAGTATATATTTCTTAATATATTTATTAAAAGTTGACACAAAAACAAAAAAAATAAGCGCTTAGCGATCCTTTTGATGTAAAAAAATGAATCAAAATGGCGGTTGAAAATGTTCATTTTTTTAGTAAGTTATCATAATAATGGCTGGATAATTATTATTGATTAAAAAATTAAAATACAGTATATTTAAAACAGTACAAAGTACATTTGCTCCAAATTTCAGTTTAATCGAATTACTTCTGTAGAAAATAAAGAAACCGAAGAAAAAAGTTTTTCGAACTATTTTCGAAAATGTTTGAGGTCAGGGTAAAACTGATTATTACATAAGTTTTAGATTTTTTTACTGTCAACAACTTTTAAATTTAACATTTTTAATATAATTCATTGTTTAGCTTAAAATTGCAACAAAACATTTTTACCCCTAAAAAACATCCCCGCTTCACCCCTAAAGGATTAATTTGGTCCGGAAATATTTTTCTTACATCGTTATGATACATTTAACAAAATTATACCAATTCATTGCTGTAAGGGATTTTTTTGCCATCAGGTATTTTGCCTGGAAATTTACACTTTTTAAGCAAATTGTCACTTAGACCCTTTTCCTTATAATCGCCAGCTTAATAACTTTGAGAGAAGCGAATATGGGATTTCGTGGGGCAACAGTAAAAAAACTGAAGGGAGATTAAACCGATGTAGATATTCCGTTTTATTATGTTACCTACTCATAATTTTGGTATTCTAAAAATAAACCAAAAAAAATTATTTTATATGTACTTAAAGTAACAAATACGTTAGGTAATATAAGTAGTTAACAAGAAGATTTTATTTATTTGCCTAAGATAGTGTTGAAAAAATTACTTATAAGAACACGTTCAACATTCCTGGGGGGGGCTAATTAGTCCCTGTAACCCCACTTATCTACTCCAGTAAGCAAACGAATCTTTACAGTTTTTTTTTCACTGAATTTGAAGCACAAACTAATGCCAAATCTAGATATTATCTAAATAAAATAGATATATAACATACAGGAGGCCCAATTGTCCTTGGAAGTCCAATGTTTCAGTTGTTTAATGAGATATGAAAACAATTTGTAAAAGTATGTGCATGTCCTAAAAACATTTTAGTGTATAAAGAGTGTTCCAAAAAAAGTAATAACTGTAATATGAGTTTTTTTTTAATTTTAACAGGAATCGGCTTAAGCATAACATTTTGAAAATGTAAAGGGTTATTTTTAGTTGATATTTTCCTGTTGACAATGTTTAAAATGCAAAAAAATAATATTTTTTTTAATAAAATTGTGTCCAAAGAAACCTTCGTTTTCAAATTACAGGCTGTTAAAGCTTGAGGAAAAAAATTCCTTTTTGTCATAACTTTCCTACCACTCTAGATATTATCACAAAATTTGATACAGCCTTTTTTTGATCATTACATTACATTTTTGCTGTAAAAGTATTTAAAAAAAAATTACCAGTGCCGTTCGAACAAGATTTGTATTTTTCACTGCTTGCCACTGCTTTTCTTTGAATCCATATTTTATTTATATATATATATATATATATATATATATATATATATATATATATATATATATATATATATATATATATATATTTATATATATATATATATATATATATATATATATATATATATATATATATATATATATATATATATATATATATATCTCGTATTTTTTTAGTATGACGAACGGCTTTCGTTTAAAAAAATAAAAGAAATTTTAATGCACGGCACAATCGCTAAAATCTGATACGGTGTTTTATATGTAAAATTCGTTTTTGTTTAATTTGTATTAAAAAAAAAAGTCAAAAACTTACATTACTACAATTTAAACTTTATAAAAAAATAATTAATATTTATAATTTTTTAATTAAAGTCAAAAAAGAATTTTACATACAAAACACCATATCAGATTTTGCCTTGCATTAAAATGGGGCTTTTGTTTTTAAAGGAAAACCGTTCGACGTACGGAAAAATAATAGGAGATCAAATTTTAAAGTGATGGTTATTCCAAAAAAATAATTATTTAAAAAAAGCAGTGGGGTACTATTTTTTTCATAAAAAAAATACTAATCTTGTTCAAACGCCACCAGTAATTTTTTTTAAAAACTTTCACAGAAAAAAGTTTAGTGTACTGGTCAGTGTAAGTGTACCAAATTTTGTGATTATATCTGTAGTGGTAAGAAAGTTATGACAAAAAGATATCTTTTCTTAAAACTTTAACTCCCTGTATCCTGGAAACAAAGCATTTTCGGACATAATTTTATATTAAAATTTTTCTAATTTTCTTGCATCCTATACAGTTTTTAAAGGAAAATATATATTATACTTCTGTTGTCATTAGTGTTTTGAAATATCTAGCAAGGAAATATCAATGCGTTAAAATAAAATAGCTTACAATATGCAATTTTTTTGCTGAATCCGATTCTGTAAAAAAACTAGGCGTTAGAATTTGAAAAAAGCAACTTCACATTTGTTTCTTTTTTTGGACACTCTGTATGCGCAAAATATTTCTAGGACATGCATGTACATTAACCCCACAGCTTTAATATTAAACTTCTGGTCATATCGTTGAAAAATCGGAAATCGGCATACTCGGCCAATTGGGCCACCCTGTATATTCCATATTTAGTACATGAGTTCACCCTGTATTCTATTATAATTTTTAATGTTGATAAGAGAAAATTATTATTATTATCAATATACCTTATCTTGACTATCAGGCAGCTACTTCGTCATAAAAAGTATGATATCTTGGTTTTGAATTTAACATTGATAGTTGCGGTAGGTATTCTTATCGAATTTTAATGTTGTTTTCCAAAATTTTAAGGTTCGAGCAATAATGCATACTTGATTGGTTGTGCACCTACCTGAACATAATATCTGAAATTAACAAGAATTACACTACTACTATCTTATTTGGTTTGCAATAAGTTATTACATCGATTTGCGGTAGAATGCTTACACAAATACTTTTAGTGTAATGAAAATTGTGCTGTTTTTTATTCATAACTACATTTATAATGTAGTTTAACCTTCAACTTCATCAGTTGTAATATATAATGGAATTTGTAGATAATTATTTTGACGCTAGGCAGCCGTCGTCGTGTGCATTTATAGACAGAAGCGAGGGCTTTGATAAATTTGTGGTTGTTTATTACAATTACAACGAGTTTTATTTTGATGGTGCGACTTATCGTTTTTTAAAGTTAGTTCTTTGGTTAGTTTTTTTTCTATTTCAGATCTTGATGGCTCTTCAAACAGTCTTTCTGCTAGAAGAAGTGGACCACCGGAAAGTACAACAACATACATAGTAAGTTTATTTAATTATATAGTTGTTTCATATGATTATTACATGTGAGAAATAATACACATGGGTTTATAACCTTGTTCTCTTAATGGTTTTAAACTTAAAGAATTCAATGAATGTTACGTAATCATTTAAAGGTCGTAATTTATTTAAAATTTTTTAACTACCTTATTTTGGACTACTATTATTAGGTTAAACTTGCAATAATTACTACTATTTTTGAGAGCATTATTGAAATATCGAGTTCAAGTGCATTGTATATGTTATGTGCAAAAATGCTTAATAGGAAACGTGAAATCGCTTATGGTGTTTCTGTTAAAGCTAAAAAATCATATAAGCTCTTCAGTTTTTTTAATAAACGGTATGTGATTTTAAACAGGCAATATAGCTCATTACCCACGGCCATTACCCACGCTCATTACCTAAATTCATTATCCACGGCCGTCATAGAGTACTTTAAATGTGTATAAATACAATAATTTAAAGATATGTTCTGTATTGGTTCGACGGATTCATTTAATAGATTTTATTTATTTGGGTACACTCCAAGTCAGATTAAAAAAAAAAACAAAAATCCAAAAAAGTTTAAAATAAGAAACTAAAAACTACAAATCGACGTTTCGGTGGCAAGTCTGGTTTTTAATCTGACTTGGAATGTACCCAAATAAATAACATCTGTTACAATAATGTATAAATGTTTTTGACAATCTCGTTTTCAAAATATGACCGAAAAATTAACTATTAGTAAAATCAATCACATTCAATAAAAAATTGGCAGTAGGCTATAATACCGCGTATGCCATGGATGACAAATAATTTATTACAAATCGCTAACATCAAATTTATTGTTAAAATGTTTTTCAGTGATATATGGCAATAGTCGTAGAAAAAGTATAGTATACAGCTCATATGACTTTCAGTATTCGCCTGCGGCTTGTGCTGCAAAAGTCATACTCGGAAGAAATTAGTTTATTCCGTGATCGTTCCAAAATATTATTAATTTTACGAATAAAAAACGGTATTTTTATCGGATCCTGCTGACGCAGGTAAAAGCCAGAGTTAGTCGGGTTAAACAGCCAAGTGTCAAAATCAGCTATTTCATTTTTAAGGTTTTAATAATATGTGGCGTGTTTATTACAAGGGAAATATTAAAAAAACACACAATTTAATATTTCGTCGGTTTAAAGGTAAAACTTACTAAGTGACATTTTATGGTTCAAATAACAACAATTTTATACGAAATTTCTGATGAAAAAGAAAAGAGAAACCATCTTTTTATGTATAATATTTCAATAAAGAATATTTATAGATGTCATAAATATAACTAATAAATTATTTCTACAAAACACTTTTACTAAAAAATAACTTAAAATTGTTTGAACTATTTTTTAAACAAAATGTACTTAGTGACTTTTACCTTTAAACCGACGATTTATTAATTATTTACAGCTGAAATATTGGTAAAATGTATAAAAATAACTGCACAACCAAGAACAAAGCAAAATGAGTATGTTTTGTTTTGACACGAACCAGATGAATGAAGGCAAAATGGAACATACATAATATGTGTTTAGAAAATGACGAAAGTTAGTGAATCTTAAAAACAGCTGATTGGATCAATCAATCAGATTAATTTTTAAAAAATGACTTTTATAAAAATTTCTTTTGGTCCAAAACCTAAAAGGCAACAATCAGATGTCACATTGTATTAGTCACCCAAGAGGTTGGGTCATAAATAACAAGGGCGTACCCAGGATTTCAGCTAGGGGGGCAGCTCATACCTGTTTCGAGAAGATGGTCGGTCGGGTATATTAAAATAAAAAATCATGAAAATTGACTTTTATTAATTAGTTTGATTATGACACAAAACAAAATATTATATATATAATAATCATAATATATATATATATAATAATTTAACAGTAATCTTCTCGGATTTTCCGAAAATTTGTCTATGACTGTCTTTTCAATAAACAACTTTCTTTTAAATAATTTCGATGTATGCTCATCAGACATAAACCTGTAAGCCTTTCTTCACCCATGGTGCTTCTAAGCCAGGTTTTAACTCTTCGCAGCGTACTGAAGGACCGTTCTACGGTCGCCGTGGTGCATGGGATAGTGCTTAAAATAATCAATGCCTTTCTGACAGCAGGGTAAAAATGTTGGCTTCGTTGAACAGATCAACTACTTCTATGTCCCTTAATTGATCATCTGATAAAGCCTTCTTCACCCATAAATTATGCCAAAGGTTCAGTTCTCCAGTGATATCCAGGTTATAAAATTCTTGGAATGATTCTGCGTTCTTGTGTAAGTCTGTAATGCTGGTTTTGGTCTTGGTTATATACAAGAGATGTAGCTTACTTTAAGCAAACGCCAGAGTGTTTTCTTGGGAGAATCGAATATTCAATGATGAAATGAGTAAAAGCCGCCAATATTCGTTATCATTGTCTGATGGCGGATTACTTCTGTGTTTGCTTGTGAGCAAGACGTGGAACCGAAATTTCTATGTTCAAATCCATTGCAACAGCTCGCGTTTTTGAAGCATTTCATTACTTATTCTATCAGGAAACTCGCGGTCATTTCTGAGAATGTCCTTGATATTTGTGATGTGTTCTCCCACCGAGATCATGTCGATTGATTTAGCTTGCAGTGCGTTAACTACTGGTTCTAAAACTGCTGAATATTTGGCTATTGTTTGTAGAGCAATAATAAACACTGGTTTTGTAATGGCTGACTGCAACTGATATGCAGATTTTCTGGTGGCATAATTACCCTCTACGGATAACGTTTCTAGAGATTTCACAAGCTCTGGGAAATGTTGAGAAAACTTTCTGATTGATTTATATTTTTCGGACCATCTCGTCTCACACAATCGTGATAGGTTTGGAGCGTAGTTTCGACGTGTAGTCGATTCTCTGAAAAACGTTATAACATCCTTTAAAGTGGCGACAGTATTTCTAATTTCTGGCACTGCGTTCGCATCATTCACAACAAGGTTGAGTTTGTGACTTGAGCAATGAAAATATAAAGCACGAGTATATTTTTTTCTCAAAATGGCTTGTACACCACCCTCTTTCCCTGCCATTGTAGAACAGCCATCGAATCCAAACCCTACGCAATCTTCGGTTGGGAGGTTAGAACAAATCAAGAAATTGTCAATTGCTTCTGCAATTGCTGAAGCATTTTGTGCTTTTAGTTCAACGAACCCTACAAATTCTTCTCTAATTTTCCTTTTGCTTTCGTCGTAGAATCGCATGCCTATTGACAGCTGTTCTTTCCCAGCTACGTCTGCTGTTTCATCAGCTCAGACTGCGTAAGCCATGGTCTTCTGAACCTCACTTATTATATTCTCCTTAATAACTTCGCCACATAAATTTATCAATTCGTTTTGTATTTTTGGCGATGTGTAAACTGCATTGCGAAGGCACTTTTCCAAGTGACTCTTTAATTTGTCGTCCCCTGAATTGATTCTCAACTTCAATAAATCTAATAAAACACCCTCATCTGCTTGTTTTCCCCTAAGAGGCATATCATGTGTACCGCAAAATACGATACAAGAAATAATTGATGACAATATTTGTTTGTTTTCATCGATTGCTTTTTGGTGTCCACTTTGCAGTTAGATGTCTACGGGAACATTTTCAAGAAAAATTTTTGCAGCATTTGTCGCTGTTAGGTGAAGGTTGGTCGTTGCATGCTTTCGGCAGTCTTCATGCATATTTTTGAACTTTATATATGGCCTGACCATAAATGATCCCAAAATTCCTCTCACAGTGCTGATGGGCGGAGGGAACAAAACACAATGCTTACAAAGAGCGCCTTTTAGTCGCTTGGAATATACTAGCCATGGTGCATATTCATCCAACCAAGCATGATTAAATTTTCTTTTCAAATGGCTTGCATCACTTTCAAAATCGTAATTTCTGGGCGGGATCCAAGGATTTTGTAACAACTCCCTCTTCTTTTCCGTCGATAGCTGGGTAGCCAACCCAACATAACGACCCAGATCATTTTCATGATAGCCATCGTCCCCTATAATTTCAGGATCGACGTTGACGTTATAAGTTTGTTGGGATGTCGATGGAGAAGAATAGTCGGCAACACGTTCTGCTGGAGAATGTGACGCTTGTCCAATGTTAGCATGCAATGATCTTGGCATTACATGAGTAGTTTTATCATGGTTGTCATTTTCATCCGCTTCCACTGCTACTTTCCCGACCTTTTTTCTTTTTTCGCGTGTTGTCCCTAAAAATGGATACACAACATTACTCTTACGGTGTTTAGGCATAGGACGAAAATAAAGATCAAGATACCTATAATAACATCACATTCAAATATCATTTACTTCGGACTTCCTATCAGTAAAAGTAAAATTGCGATGTTCAAAATTCGTTAACTTTGTGGTTTGAACAAACATATCAAATAATCATATTAGGTTTTGTTTTGTTTTGACTCACCTCTTTCAAAGAATTTCCTAATATCCATTTGACAGAGTAATATTTCCAGTCTCCAATTGTTGCGCAGTAAACGTAAATCTCGTGTCGCCGCAACTAAACTATAAGAGTTATAAGACACTATGGCGCATGAAATATTCGCTCGTATTAAACTCCGAACTGAATTTAATTGTATTCGTCGTCTCATCGAACTGAATTGCCTTGCTCTGCCTCACGATCCCACTTATATATTCAAATATTCCTGCTCCCGAAATACGTAGAAAATACTCGACTCTATTTCCGTCCTTGTCTCATATGTGCTATCACTGCCTTTCGTTTCCAGCTAGAACGTTCTTCGTGGTATTGCTATTCAATAGAAGATGTCGCTATTGACCGTATAAATTGATGCTATCTCAGATTTCTCTTATTCTCTTTACTGGAAAAAGTACTGTCATCCGTAACTAGATAGCGCTAGATGTTGTTTTCTCCAAATTATATTCGGCTTTAATCCTAGATGGCTCTGATTGTCTCGTCGGGAGCGGAAACTACGAGATGCGACCGACGGTTTCGCGGAAGATTTTAGATTTAAATTATATTGAGTCGCTAAAATTATACTATATCGAATGTTGTAGAATATTTAATTATAGATAAAAAGATATTAAATCGAAAATATCTGACTGAAAAGATATTTTGTTTCCAACACTTCGTTTTGCGCAGAGTAGGTAACACGTTTTTAATTCCCACTTGCCAGGAAAATTGACGTTTATTTTATCTTCTAGGGGGCAGCTGCCTCACCTGCCCCTACCTGGGTACGCCCTTGATAAATAACATACAACATACAACTAATATCGAAAATTGTTATAAAGAAAGAATGTTAAAATTAAAAATAACTTATAGATTTGCAAACTTGTTTCTTTACAAAATGTTTTTCCTGTGTTAACAATGAACACGTTTTGTGTTAGTACAAAACATCTTGGGTTGATAAATTTTATTCGACTAAATAAACTTTTTTCTTACTGTTACTGTAAAAGTTATTTTTATTTTTTATTTTCTTTCTGAACCTTTTTTATATCAAAAATACGGTGTCAACGAATCTATTAGACATGCCATAACTCCTAGAGCAGGGATGGCGAACCTTTTCGTATAAACGTGCCATTTTAGTCCAAAAATGTAAAATGATGTCCTACGCGTGCCATGATATAGTTTTAGGTCAGTAAAAATTTCAATTAAAAAAAAACCTCACCTTACTACTTTCAAATGATGTCCTAGGCCTCCCATGAAGCCATGAAATACTTTTCAGAGTGAGGTAAAAACAGAAGAGAAAAAAAAGTTTCTACTTAAACCTCCGTCCTTGCCCGTTTCGCCCGCTGTAGACTATTCACAGACAAAAAAGCTTCAACACACTCTTGTTCCCGAAATCTTACCTCGCGTGCCACTTGTTGTGTACTTTGCAGTTACTTCCGGTTTGACCGGAAATGGCCACAATTTTGAATTTTAAATGGAAGACATATCAAAATAAAACTTGGTATAGGTAAATGGTATGAAAAGTTTTCGAATATTTCTTACTTTTCGGTTACTTCCACTTTAACTGAAAATGGCTCCAACTTTCAAATTTTAAATAACCCTACCCTTAAAAAGACCCTTTATATTTTAACATTTTTGGATCCCTTGATTTCTAAATAGGACTTTGAGATTTTAAAAAGTTTTTGCCTACTTGATTTTTTGAGATCCATTTGTAATATTGAAACTATGGGGCCATAATCCTTTATTTATGTCCGTATTTTTAAGCTGATCGCAAATAAACTGGTATTTTTAGAGTCGTCAAAAATGCCTTTTTTGAAAAGTGCTTGTCTTAAAAGGTTTGGCATTTATAAAGTAATGGTTGACTTGAAGATGTCAATTTGCCAAATTGTTTTATTTCTATCTTACATATTAGTTACTAAAACTTTGGAATTGTATTTTTCTAACATCACCTGGAGTCCTTAGATTAATTTTTGTCTAGTCATGGCCACCTAGATGCAATATTAAAAATGGCTGTAAAAAAAAGTTAAGTAGACTCAAAAACTTTTTAAATATAACATTCTGATTAAGAATTGTCTTAAAAATACAAAAATTATAAAATTTATAGGGTGTACCATTTAAAAATGTAAAATCGGAAGTGACTGAAAAGTGAAAAATACGCGAAAACTGTCTTCTTCTCATTTCATTTACGTATATCACTTTTTTATTCTTGAATAAATTGCTAAAAACTTCAGAACTGAAGAAAAACATTGCTGCCTATGACTCGTATGCCCCTGTATATTAAACTAAGAATAAAACATACCCCAAGATTAGGAAAAAATTGTGACTTTTCTGATCACGCATTCGTTTTTAGTAGTCCAAAATACGTATCCTTTTTTTTATTTTATTAAGTGACATTAAACTCACGATATTAAAACAATTTAGCAAATCTTTGTCCTTATTCACTGTTGACGTATCGTGTCCATGATACTTTTTTAATATCACTACCTGATTTATATTCGTAAAGAAATGTAAAATAATATAAATTATTATATAAATATATAACGAATATTTTTCTTTACACATTAAGATACTAAGATTTTAAGATTTTTAAATTATTTAATGATTTAAAAAGATTTAAGTCCTGTACTGGACATGACTTTTTAATGCGCATGTACCAAGAACCTTCCGGAGGCCTTGAGTTTGTTTACTGCGCGAGGTCGTAAAAATCCGCAAATAGCAAATGGCAACTAGGCTCTGTGTATCTAAATGTGAAATATCTATGATTTAAACTCATTAAAAATCTCTGCCTTAAATGTGTTTTTTTATTTTAT
Organism: Listronotus bonariensis; assembly: GCA_014170235.1. NCBI lineage: Eukaryota > Metazoa > Arthropoda > Insecta > Coleoptera > Curculionidae > Listronotus > Listronotus bonariensis. Next base: position 138,381 of record JACEGR010000599.1, read on the forward strand.
AAACGATTTTTAACCTTTCAAAGTCTACTTTTTTAAATATAATTACTTACTAAGGTTTATTAGCTATTTATCTAATTGTTTTAAAAACTTCGATTGATACACTTAAACGTTAAATGAGACTAAATTGCATACATTTTCAAGGCTTTTTTATATAAGAATAAACCTTACAATTTGTTTAAAATATTACACATATTAAAAATACCTCTTACTTGGTATTGAACTGAGCCACCGGGCAAGTTTCCGGTAGGCCAAAGTCAAACCCTCGTTTCACCCTAAGCCGGACTCGCCGGACAAAGAATTATATGGAGCCTTTGAGTTTGCCGACTTTCCAGATTCTTAACGTGTGAAAGGTCTCATAAGACTTCATACACTTTGATAGCGTCGGTCCGGACAGAGTGATGAAAAATTATATGGAGCCTATGAGTTCGCCGACTTTTCGGATTCATAACGCGTGAAATGTCCTCATTGCATACTGCTCTGCAGTAACTTTTGTTATTTAGTTTTATTTTCCTTTTTCTGCCATTTTTGAAGGTTTGATTTGGGTGCTTTTTAAGGCACTTAGCACCATTCCTACTTTTGTGCAAGTGGTACATGCACAAAAATATTTTTTTTATTAATTTTTTTATTGTCCTGTTATCTAATATTTATTTTCAATCCTATACATTCCGATTGTTGTAAATAATAAAATTATGGGCTTAGGACTAAAATTTAAATCCAACATAAACAAATAAAATATTTTTTTTCACGACCTTTAAAAAATGCTTTTTTATCGTTAATATGAAGATAAAGTTCTCCATTCTAGTACACTTACACATAAGGTGTAAAAAAAAACTTTATTTAACCCTTTAAAGCTTTTTTTTCACACTTTGAATTAGTCTTAATGCAATGTAACAGTAAACGCGACATCAACTAAACCAAACGGTCAACTTGCCTTTAATTTCGTCATTATTTCTTTTAGTTTATGTGTCACTAGTTTAAAATTTTGACAGTTTGCAAATAAATTTAATAGAAATTATTTAAAATTAATAGTAATGAATTTGGATGGATAATAAATTGAAAAGGAATTTGTACTGCTTTAGTATTATTTCTACAAAAAGTAGGTACATACCATTGTCTAAATTTTTTTTTAGTTTAATCACGGCATAGTTAATGATGAGGATACTTGTCTTTTATAAAATAGGGAGGCTGTGATTTTTTGTTGCATTATAATGGCTGTGCTGTAAAAATTAAAATTAATAAGTTTAAATAAATAAGACATATATAAACTGGTAATTTTGGAAATTTTTATATGGTCGTAGAAAAATGTAGTATGTAACACATGCATTAAGTGCCTTTTTTTACTTATGGGATTGCCGCACTCGTGCTGTCAAACTTCCCATTCGTAAAAAACATCACTTTATGCACTTGTTACATAAATTACTGTTTAACACATTCCATAAAAATTACATTATTTTTATTTTTAACCAAATTTTAAATGTCTACACAAGCCCTGTTCGTAGAGAAATCACAAATTAGTCATCGCCAATCGGGTATTATTATTTAGTCAGATTCTCTTACTTTTTAAAAGTAATAAAATTAATATATATTTTTTTAGGTGGCTGACAGAGACACTCTTACGTCAGTGGCAGCAAGGTTTGATACTACTCCATCGGAACTTACTAAACTTAATAGATTGGCAACTCCATATATTTTTCCTGGGCAGCAGTTATTTGTTCCACTTAGAGAAAATGTTGATAATGAATCTGAAGGGTCTACGCCGGTCGAAGACACTCATGATGATTTACCTCCTGAAGAGAAAGGTAAAATATTTTTTAAGTTATAGGTTTTATCAAAAAATTGACAAAAAGTTTTTGTGTCCATCTAGTTTTGTGTGATCACAACACAAACCATAAACTTTTACTTTACAGCAGTTAATCTACTTCTGTTAACTTCTCTCCTTCTCTTACCTGTAATTACCATTTCTGTAAAACTTGGTGTTTGTAAGAGTATCAATAAATAAAAAAATAAATAAATGAAATAAAGAAATAAAAATTTGTTATGCAAACATGGCAAATTTTTAGTACGGTTTTATGATCTTTACTGTTATAAGTGTTAATACTAATAATTAAGAAGTTTGAAAAAAATGACGCGGAATAAACTCATTTCTTTTAAAAGTAGCTTCTACCAAATAAAAAAAATGTCAAAATAAAGTGTGGAAAGTTACATTACATATAAAAATGGCATCCGTCAAAATCTTTAATTTTTTTTTATGCGGTATAACCGCCCAGAACCGTTCTTGAACTGTAAAGAGTGTCAAAATTGTCAAACATATAAAACGTTGCAATAAAAAGGCAAACGTTTGGTGTCATAAATTAGTCAAAATTACGATTTGTCAAAAATGTCATTACAAAACTGGCCAGTCAGCGTCAACAATTACATTTTTTAAATATTTTTTATGTTTTTGAACCTTTAAACTACTTAAAAGCATTGTCAGGCCAAAGCCTTATTATATATTTTAAAATTATGGCTTTATTTCAACCTGTCTTTGTACCCATATTTGATGCATCATGTTCCTGTAATACAGTCTGTCTACATAAGTTGGCGTCATAGGGGAAACTTTTTTAATTAATTTTACGAAAAAAAGTTATTCATTTTAAAAAGTTCTGCATGGTCCAAAACCTAAAATACAATCATTAGATATTAAATTGTGTCAGTCATCTACGAGGTTGGGCCAAAATGTCATTTTTTGCTCATGAGTAAATAGTCTGGGGGCCACAGCTGTTTTGTTGCCGATCATTCTCTACGGAGTTTCAGAGTGTATTCCTATGGATTTTGCCCTGCTGAGTACCAATTTCAAACTTGCTTTTGTGTCGAAAGTGACGGGAATTTGTTATAAACAATTTAATTGTTTATAAGGCCCTAGCTCTTAAACTAAAAGAGATTGAAATATTTGTTTCTTAAAAAAATCTACAAAATAACGTTTATAAACATTGATCTAATTGTTAGAACCGGAGATATGGCAAAATTAATGCAAAAATATTGCAAAATTTGCCAAAATTGCGGCATTTAGGCAAATTTTCACTTAAACTCGGCTTGATTTTGAGTAAAGTAACCCTGTAATAGTTCAAATTGAAGAAAAAATTACCAGCTTCAAAACTTAGCTTAATTTTTAATTAAAATATTTTTTATACCAAAGTTTAATTATAAACGAATATTTTTTAATTAGATTAAGAGAATTAAGAAAAAAGGCATATAATTTGTTTATACGGTTTTTTAGCTATAAAAGTTTACGTACACTCAGACTAAACTTATTATATACGGTTTTAGCCGTTCGGCTCGTAACGACACGCGCATTTTAAAACTGATTTAATATATTAAAAATATATTTAAATTATACACAAATAATAAACCAAATTCTTTGTTTTAAATGGTTTAATTTGAATATGGAACTTGCTTTGCTATAATGTAAACTTTTAGTAGCTAAAAACCGTATAAGCAAATTATATGCCTTTTTTATTAAAAATATCGGTTTATAATTATAATAACTTTGCTATTAATAATATTTTGAATAAAAATTAGGCTTAGTTTTGAAGCTGGTAATTTTCCCTTCGATTTATACTATTACAGAGTTACCTAACTCAAAATCAAGCCGAGTTATAAGTGAAAATTTGTCTAAATGCCGAAATTTTGCAATGTTTTTGCACTAATTTTGCCATATCTCCGGTTCTAACAATCAGATCAATGCTTATAAAACGACATTTTGTATATTTTTTTTAATTAAATTGTTCATAACAAATTTCCGTCACTTTCGACACAAAAGCAAGTTTGAAATTCGAATTCAGCGGGTCAAAATCCATAGAAGTACACTCTGAAACTCCGTGGACGCTGATCGGCCACCAGACTAAAAGTACAGTGCGTCCAATCTAACTTGTCAACATTTTAAATGTCTATAACTTTTTATTTCTTAACTTAAATTAATGATCCAAAAACCCACTTGTACAGTAAATTATCAAGTTTTTTTCTGTTATGAAGGTAACAGAAATACTACATTTGATATATCTATCTTTAATAGTTTCTGAAATATGACCATTTTAATTCAAAAAAATAAAAGATATAATTTTCATTATGACTTCAGTCTAAGCTTAGTTAGGACAAGTTAGATTGGACATACTGTACCTGTATTTTTGCTAATATTAAAAATTACTAAAAGAAAATATGTTTGGAATTAAAAATATCTTCAAAAATGCAATTTTGTTTATTAGGAAAAAATTGTTTTGTTTTTTTTCTGCTAAAATCGAGAAAAATTAAATTTGTACATTAGTGCATTATACATTATTCTTATTTTGGTAACACTTAATTTAAAAACTTTATTTAAAATTGCCCTATGAAATTTATAATCATAAAATGTATGGCACTAATGTACAGGGTGTCCCATTTTGGTTGTCCCTTATGGGAAACTTGGAAACCATAAGAGATATTAAAAATCTAATACCCCATCCTCGAGCTCTTTTGGAGAAAACATTTATGGTAAAAACAGATCATCGCTATCGCGAAGCGTTTCAGAGATACAGGGTGATTCTCGATTTTTTCACTTTTGAAAAGGCCCTGTAGCTTTGTTGTTATTACAGATACGAGAAAACTAATTGCACATTATAAAGACACTTTTTTCCGTAGAATCCAGTGGCGTAGCCAAAAAATTTTTTGAGCTGTCATTTTTGACATATGACCCAAACATGTTTTTTTTTTAATAGGGACACCCTATAAATGATTAGATAATTAAATTGCTTGTTTTTTTCTGATTAAAATAATATATCATAGTAGGTGGTTTAATAAATTTTTTACGTCAAATATTGGAAAAATTATGATTTTAAAGACGCATTTTTTTATTTTAAAATTTAAAAATTTCCTACCACTTTATTTATAAATATATAAGTATGAAATTTTGGTAAATAATATATATGATGTAGAAGATTATTAATACGCATAATAAAATGATACACGGTGTCTCAAAAAATTAAAATATTTTTTTTTATTTTAAAATTTAAAAATTTCCTACAATTTTATTTATGAAAATAAAGGGATGAAATTTTGGTATTTGATAAATGTGATGGTGAGAAATATTATTATACATAAAAAAATGATACAGGGTGTCTCAAAATATTAAAATGATTTTTTTTTATTTTTAACTTTAAAAATTTCCTACAATTTTATTTATGAATATATAAGGATGAAATTATAGTGGATAATATATATGATAAGGAAGAATATTATTATATATATATATATATATATAATGATACAGTGTGTCCCAAAAAATTAAAAATAATTATTTTTATGTTTAAATTTAAAAATTCATAGCGTCCTTATTTATGAATTTGAAGCAAAAAAATTTTGGTACTGTATTAGTATGATAATGTTGTATAAAAAAAATAAAAATCAAAGTTATACAGGGTGTGTCAAAAAATTTTCGATTTTTTTTGGACTTTAATTTTTTTTTTTTTTTGCTCTATTGGTAAAGTTGACATGGAGAATTCATAAAAAATAAAAAAATAAAAAAATCAAAAATTAAAAAAACTTGATAAATTTTTAAGTTTAATTAATATAACTTGTTTATTATTGTTGTTGTAAACTAATTTTTGTTTTTTTTCTACGGAAATGTCTCCTGAGTTGAGGAATGGCATTATTGTTTTTAAAGAAAAATATAAAACAATTTAAAAAACAGATAGAAGCCGCAATGCGTCTTTAAAATCATAATTTTTCCAATATTTGACGTAAAAAATTTATTAAACCACCTACTATGATATATTATTTTAATCAGAAAAAAACAAGCAATTTAATTACCTAATTATTTATAGGGTGTCCCTAATAAAAAAAAACATGTTTGGGTCATATGTCAAAAATGACAGCCCGAAAAAATTTTTTGCTACGCCACTGGATTCTACGGAAAAAAGTGTCTGTATAATGTGCAATTAGTTTTCTCGTATCTGTAATAACAACAAAGCTACAGGACCTTTTCAAAAAGTGAAAAATTCGAGAATCACCCTGTATCACTGAAACGCTTCGCGATAGCGATGATCTGTTTTTACCATAAATGTTTTCTCCAAAAAGAGCTCGAGGATGGGGTATCGGATTTTTAATATCTCTTATGGTTTCCAAGATTCCCATAAGGGACAACCAAAATGGGACACCCTGTACAAACCCAAATTTTCTCCATTATCAGAGAAAAAGCAAATTTGCGTATTTAGAAATAATTTTAAATTCAAAACATCTTTTCTCAATAACAAATTTCGATATTAGCAAAAATAAATGTACTTCACTGTAAAATAAATAACATTTTTCGCTGTACCTCGTAGATGACTAATAAAATTTAATATCTGATGGTTGCTTTTTAGATAATGGACCATGCAGAACTTTTATAAAAGATAACTTCCTTTTGTAAAATTAATAATAAAAAAGTTTCATTTATGACGCCAACTTACGTAGACATACTGTATAAGAAAAGGTGGAATTGATACCATTATTCGTCTAGACTTTGCTATCCCAAAAAAACACACAACTTGAAAAAAAACTGTTTTATCGGCAACAATACCTTAGAAGTGTAGTGGTCTATAGATTTTAGGTTTTTCTATAATATATCTAATCTAATTCTAGATTAATTATAAGAAGAAAGCCGCCGTCGTTTTTTATATCTACGTATATGAAAACCGCCGAAAATTATAATTAATTTGTTATTACCGGCGGTTTTTACCTATTTTATCGATAGAAACCGCCGAGAAATAGTTAAATGTAATCTAACCTTAATAATTATTTATTTTGGGTGCCATAAGCTTTTTGTAGTTATATTGTTTAATATTGTAGTTTAGTTAATGGCACCCTTTTGAAAAACAAATTGGAGTAGTATAGCGGGATGGGGACAGGCAAATAAAACCACTATTGTATTTATCCTAACGTTTTGTGGCTGGATTGTCACTTTATCAAGGGCCTATAATTAAAAAGACACATTACAAAACTATTTCGTCACATAGACCCAATAATTTGCAACACTAAAAACACTGTCAGGCAGGAAAGGCAAAGAAATAACTTATCAAGATTAAAGTCAACAATTAGATATTTATAACTTGAAATTCTTAAAAAGTGAAAAATTATTTGTCTGATAATTAAATTATAAACAATAAAAAATAAAAATTAGAAAAAATTTATAAAAAATTTTCAAGAAGAAAAAAAAAGGAAAAAAAGTTATTTATCTATCCCGGAATCGAACTCGGGACCTGTCGCTTACGGGTCAACGCTCATAACGTGGCTCCCAATAAAACAAATAATTATTAAAGTTAGGTAAACTATACCTATTATTCGGCGGTTTTCAATAGTTTTTATAGGCAAAACAGCCAGACGGCGGTTTTTTTTTATAATACAGGCAAAACCTCCGGCGGTCGTTTAGCCAGTGCCTTTTCTAAAATACTTTTGTATGAAATAAATATATAGATATTCAGGATGTTACAAAATACTGTTAGGGCAGTTCAATGGCAGAATTTACATTGACAAATTACATTGACAAAAGTTCATATAAACATTTGTATTAAATTTATTTTATTTTAGTTTACATTTTCTTTTAATAATAAAATTTTTCGTTATATTGTCCCTTTTATTTTGTGTTTTAACTAATAAAAAATATTAACGTTTGACCATGACATATATATATATATAGCATTGAGACAGTCTAAATCTGGTTAAATTAAGAGAATTTAGAAATCAGATCTTAGTTTTCGGCAGTTGGTTAATTTAAATAGAACCTAAACTTATTATTTATTTAAAATTTAAATAATAAAAACTAAAATGGTTCTTGTTCTATTCTTGGTAAAAGTTTATCTGAGACTCGCCCATGCATAATAGGAAATTAAATTATATCCTTATCAGTATAAGGTTTACATATCAGCTGGTTTCTAGTCGCATGCACAAGTTAGTAGGTATTATGTAGTTATGTTTAGATTACGGTTTTTAGCATTTAAAAAACAAAAACGTACTTTAATGTTTCTAAAGTTTTATTTAAAACTAAACTGAAATTAGGAACATTTTTAATAAAATGATTAACTAAAAAATAATTGTATTCAGTTTATATTTTTTTTAAAGTTATGTTTATATTAACAAATAAATGTAGTATTTCACTATGATAAGTAAGTACTTAACAAAATATTTTATCGTAGTTTATTTTGTTTAATTGAATCTTAACACTTGTCTTATGTACTGTATAAATAAGTTATCTGCTAAATATACCGGGTTTAAAATATTAGTAAAATATTTTCAATGCCACATAATTTATTGTAATAAAGATATGAAGGGTTTTAGATTTTTTTTAGTTTTAGACTTTTTGTTTATATAGCTATTACCTGCATAATTTTAGTAAACTTACCTTAGAAAAACACCTTTCTGATTTTTGAAAGGAAATTGGTTAGGATCTAATAGAAATGGCATAACTCATTTAAATTAACCACAAATATGTAACATTTTATGTTTAATTTATTTTAAAAAATAATTACTACTATTTTTAAGTACTAAATGCATCCAAATGAAATTTGGACAATAACATATTGCATTGAAAAAGAAAGTGGTTTATTACATCAAAAAGTTTAAAAAAATGAAGTGGTAAACTTAATAAAATAAAACACCCTGTATATTAGGTCACTATTAAAAAGTTTTTAAAAAAGCTTTAAAAATACATTTGATATATCTACCCTTGATAGTTTTGGAAATATCGCCGCTTAAATCTTAAAAATAGTATAGATATAATTTCCGCTAAACCTACGGCACTAAACTTAGTGCTTACAGCTAGTACAGGAGATATAATTGAAATATATCTGCTATTTTTCAAATAAAAATCAATGCTTAATGTCATTTACATTATACTGCCACTTGTAAATTTATTTAATGTGGTCTGCAAATGCAAATCCACCAAATTAAAAGGTTTATTTAATACTAAATGATTACACAAATTAAAAAAAATACGACGATAATTAAATAGTATAACTAGAGTTTTCTGTAAACGGTATTTAATTCCTAAATACCCATAATGACGGAAACCATAATATTTAAATTAGTAAACGAATGTTTCCCATTTAAGGTTTTTAGGGTACCTAATCCATACATTTTTATTTTAGAACTGCTGGATAACCTTCGACCTGTTAGTCCAAAGCCTGGTCATGTCGAAAGGGTCAGAACGCCATCGTATACTCAAGGATCTTCCACTGAACACGAAGAAGAACCAACATCAGTATTCCGCGAACGGTTCCTTAAAATTAATGTACGTCATATAACAGATGGTGAAGGTGTGGTTAGTGGTGTATTATTGGTTACCCCTAATGCTGTGATGTTTGATCCCAATGTATCTGATCCATTGGTGAGTATTTTTTATAGGGGAGAATCCATTAACTTTACAGACAAAGTGTAAGGATGATTCTCCAATGAAAATAGCAATGAAGTTTATATGAAGACATGTCCCAAAGATCTTACTCTTTAAACTACACTTTTTTAAACAAAATACCGTTTTTTTATAATACCTTTTAATACCCAATTGATATTTTGAAGAAATTAGAGGGACATCTGCTAAACATTACCGGACATTTTTGACGTGTAAGATAAAAATAAATTCCACCAGTGTGGTCCGTGAGGGAGTTACCATAAATATTTTTAAGAAAAGATGGTACGACACTAATTTTGCCTAAATTATATTTATTTTTTTAATTTGAGAAGTTTGGTTTTGAACAAATTCGATCTTACGACTTTTTAATTGATGTGCGATTTTTCCCTAAATAAATACTAATCATTTTTTGGTATGTTTTTATATTATATTGCTATTATCTAATTCTACAGTTAGAATATTATATTTAATTTTTTCTTAAATAAAATAAATCACCTTATAGAAAAATTGTTCAAAACATCAGTGTTATGGCAAAATAAGTGATAGAACTTACACAAGAGATCAAATTTGTACCGAACTAAACGGGAATCCAAACAAATCACAATTAAAAGTTTGCTAGGAATTTTTGGGCACCCTGTATACACGTCGGGTCACTTTAAAGCGTTCAATACAGAATTATTGCCAATGCCTGGAAAGGAGACCGTCTAAAGCAACAACAAAGCGAGCCCACTTGGTTACCCGATCCAAAATGTTTACATTTTTTGTCTAATTTCTACCTGCTTTGAAATTAAGGGGTCGGCTTTGAATTTAAATAAAAGCTACAAGCACAACTCAACTAAATACACTTAAAAACCTAAAATTTATAGCTTCTAAAAATAATTGAGAACCAATTTTTGATAATTTTTCGTTTTATTTGGGAAATGTAGATTATTAAATACTTTTAAGATTTTTATTGTATTAAATTTGTTTGGTAGTGGTGACTCTTGTAGCAAATGTTGAAGGATGATTTTTTTAGTTTCCTTGTTATTTAAAAAAATAATGGACTTTACTTTTTTTGCAAATTTTGGAAAATCAGGCAAACACCAATACGTATATAATTCGCTTATTTTTAAAGTTATAGATCCTGTTTTTGCACAGGTTAGTAATAGGGTGATGTTAACTAAATTTGCCTTATAATTGGACTTGGCCGGTTCTTGCATTGGACTCTTCAATTAGTGTGTTGTCTATTGGTAAACATTTTTTTCTACTTTTAGGTGATCGAAAAAGGTCCAGAGGCCTATGGTGTGATAGCTCCAATGGAATTTGTTGTAAATGTCGCTATTTACAATGATATCGCTCATATGCGGGTTGGCCATATGGAGAGTAATGTGACTGAAAAAGCAGAAATTTACTACCCCAAAGGTGAGAAAGAACCGGAATCGCTGATGGTCAAAGATGAAACATTTCCAGAACTAGGTTAGTTAGAATTGTTTATATTTAATTGGTAGATAATGGTAAATTTACAATGTTTAGTGCTTGATTTAAGGTGCATCTGCATATTATGTTAAAATAGTAATTATGCTTTTAAATTTTGTATTTTTATGAAATGATATCAGAAAGTCAGTACTTACGTATTTTTACCAAACGCAAATTAAACAAAAAAATATCCCCCAGCTATTCTTAATAATAAAATAAAAGGAGGGAACTTCTTTAGATTTTAATTTTATCATTTAATTTGTAGACATTTATGGAAAACATGTACTGATAAATCTAGCAAATTTTAATTTTTAGGAAATTACTGATATGATGTGTTTGTTTTGTTTAACAAAATTATGACTAAAAGCTGCATTTACATTGGTATAGTAAATATGTTACTTGCTTGTACCAGTAACTTATTAAGGTGCTTTACCACATAGGCGGCGCTTCTATATTGGCGAGGTTCTATTTAAATACATGTAAAGTTCCCCGGCGAATTTTGCTTACCATATGGAACTATCTTCTTGGGACCATGAGACCGGTGGACCATCACAAACTAACTTTGCATTAAAAACCAACTTAACTTATTGAACTAACTAAATTTAGTACGGGCATATCCCTAGGGATAGCCCGTACGGGGCTTAACTCAAACTTTAACTCTTTACTTGACTTTACTAACTATCATAAACAATCAATCCCCGTCTTAAAATTTTGTTCTCTTTAAATATTAAATTTTTCAGTATTTGTTTTGCATTTCTAGGCTACCTCCTTGTTTAATGTTTTTGTTTTATTATTATAAGAGTAACCTAGAAAATTGTTTGATTCATACTTTTAAACCTTGACACTTCACGTATTGTTTTATGTACCAAATTTCCCAATGTTAAGTAACCCAATTATATTTAAATTTCCCAAAAATGTATATTTTTAAAATTCCCAAAATGTAAACTTTTTATACTAGGTGTTCACATATGCCCCTTCCCTGAAAAGCGTTGGACCCACAACGCTATTAGCAATGAGCCAAATTTACTTTAAAACCCTTTTAAAAAAATTAGCAATATTATCGAAAAACGATAGTTCCATATAGCTTACAAATATTTAAAACCTAACATTATGTTACTTATTATATAAATTATATTTATCGTAAATAATCTTAACGTTTTATTAAATTTTGTGTTTTTCCAATTAATTTTTTTTCAAAATAATGCACGAAAAATGTAAAAATAGTTTTTTTTTTTCTAGAAAAATAATTCATTTAGGTTATATTTAACATTATGACTCTTTTTTTTTTTTTTGAAATTTTAAAAATTCTTCCGGATAAATTATCTAAAATAATTATTTAAAAAGTTCTAGAGATGTTTTTGCTGAAATAATTACATAAATTATATTTTTTTATTATTCTTTAAGCTTTACTAGATATTTATGTACTACACAAACAGCTAAATAAGAAAAAAGTTTGTGTTATTTAAAACTGACCAGTTCAAAAGTGAACTTGGCCTTGTCTCGTCAGCAAAACGTTGAACCATTAAAAAGTAATTCAATGATTTATTTAATATACCAGTGGGAAAGAAAATAATTAACTATGTTTATGTACTATTAATTAGGTGATTTTTTTCGTTCTACGGGGTGTTTCAAAACAAATGCAAAATATTCATATCGGATTCTCTGAAATTTTGGACGTTTGAGAAATTTTTCCATAAGGGCTTTTTTAAGAACTATTTTTTCACCATGTTTAAATGATTGAAAGATTAAAGTTAAATCACTGAAGTAAAGCAGTGCCACAAACTTTTGTTTATTAATATAATGTACCGCTTACAATTCCTAATTACTTTTTTTCTTATTAACTTCTACGTAACTGTAACTAAATGTTGTAATAGCATGAGTTATGTATTAGCTTAGAGGTCTTGTCCGTAGTGACCGGTACTGATGATGCTGAGTCTGTTTGCTCCTGTACAGAACGAGAAGGGGATGCGTTTCCAAAAGCGTTTGAAAGAGACCTTGTAACACCGACCAATCTCGATGATGCCGAACAAGAACAAAGGACATTGGAGGAACGGCGAAAGTCTCTGTTGGATCATCATTGGCCAATGACGTCCCGTGATCGACAGTAAGTTTTTAACTGACATTAAAAAGGGATATTTTTAGATTTACTGGGGTATATTTTTGTTTATATGTAAGTTTGCTTATTTACAATGATTTAATTGAATTTATTTACGTTGTATTCAGGAATAAGCCACGAAACTTTTAAATTTTGGCTGAAATTGACATGCATCAGATCAAAAATTCTACATTTTCCTTCTTTGAAAAACAATAAACAGAATTTTCCGAATATTCTATCACAATTTATTATTAAATTAGAAGACACAATTTGGCGGAATCATGATGCAGAAAAAGTTTCTAATATTATCATTTTTATATAGAATAAAATAAATTTTAAAATATAACCTCAACTTTTTACCACTATGTTCTAAGTGACAAATCTTTTGAATAAAATTTAAAAAGTTATAGCAACCAATTAATATATTTCTGCTTTAATTTCATTCGAAGTCAGTGGGTCACATTTTTCACCCTAAAATATATTAGTTAAATATAAATTTTTAGATACATTAAAATCACCTTGTATTTAGAAAAGTTTTTTTATTAATTTTACTAAAATAACCCTAAAAGACTTAACGATTATTAATACAACATTTGGAAATAATAATAAAAAAACACTTTTTCAGTAATTGTCTTGAAAGACATTACATTACATACCGAGGTGGAAAGTGTTTGATTCCTGACAAGAGAAATGGATGGTTTACAGAGGTGCGGAGCGCCGAGGTGAACCATTTCTCGAGACAGTCATGAAACTTTTCACCGAGGTTTGTATATAATTTTATTTAAAACCATTTTTTTAAATTTCTATTAATTTTTTTTTTTTTTTTTGTTAAAACCCCACAAAATGATTTTTAAATGTGAAATAATTACGCCACCAGACATTTTTGCGCGTAAACGTCACAGATAGACATCTCTCTTATATCAGACAAGATGTCAAATTGGCGAACTTTTAATTTTTTGACTGTTGCTATGGTTACTTTTATTTTCGACCCACAGGGCCGTGGGCCGAGAGTAAAGCTAGATTTATAGCTTAACGTTTCTGTTTCCGTTTTACATTTGACGATTTCAGGTAAAAGATAAAACAACAACTTTCCATTTGCTAATTTATATTTTCTGTTCACCGTTTTCATATACTATATCAGAAACTGAAACGTCAAACGGCGATCGGTGACGGAAACGTCAATCTATAAATACAGCATTAAATTAGAAAAGTGACAATTTCAAACTTTTAAGAAGTCTGAAATATCAACATTGGTTGTAAATAAATTATTTTTTTGTCGTTAGTTGCAAAGCAAAAATTTTAGCCAAGCTAACGAATAGAGGAGATGTAAAAGGACCGATTTTTTTTTGCATTTGAGAGACTGGTTCATAAGAATGAAATATTTGAATGTTTAATTCCAAACATTTCATAGAAGAATAAACTAAAAAAGTATATAATAACTCCGTAATTTTTCCTAAGCTTTTAATGTATATTTATCTTTCAAATTAGTTATTATAAAAGAATAAAAAGAAAGTATAAAATATGATAATTAACTTTATTTTAAATTTAAATGGGATTATCATGTTAGAATTAACAATTTATATTGTTTATTCTGATACCATAAACTTTAAAATTATGTAGTGTGTCCCAAAGTCTTCTATTTTATAATAAATACGTTATTTACTGAAATTTAAAATATATGAACCATATTACATTTTAAACAAGTTAAGCACGTATATATTTTTTGCTTGAATGATCTCTTACCAGTCCCTCTTGTTTAATTTACAATTTTTAAAAGATCTCTAATAAAATCCCTGTAACTTTTAAAAGGGCTTATGCCTAAAAATTAATACGAGTTTAATTTTAAAAAAATATATATTTAGGTCTATCGATGTTGAGGAAATTCCGGCAATTTCAACCTCAGTTCATGAAGAACATATTGAGGAAGAGGGCCACGAAGATGAAGATAGCCTAAAAAGAGCTGTCATGATTCAGGAATTGACATTAGAGAAGCACCTTTACCTCCAGTTATTCAAATTCCAGTCAGAGAGGTAAATATTTTTTATTATTATATTTAACCTTATCAAATTAATAATTTAATAACTGTAAACGTTTTTCGTAAAGATATTTGTTTTGAATATTTATAGCCTCTCAAGATATACAGGGTGCCTGGAAAGGTGAGGTCATAAATGATAGGGTTGACAGAGTGAGTCAAAATAATATTAGTACTTCATATAAAAAAACCTATTGCTCTTCGTTAGATAGATATTAACTTTTAAAGTTGGTATATAAAAATTTTATTTCAATTATATTTTTTAAACTGTTGCCACAGTACTAATGATATTTGAGCAGCTAAATTTGATTTTTTCCATAGGTAAATGGCTGTTCAGTAAGTCGAAATTATTCAGGGTGCGACGATTTTTTTCATTTAATATATGCATTTTTAACACAAAATTTGACATTTTGCTTTGACCGTTTAATTCCTTCATTATTTTTGTACAAAAAGGTATATCTTGTTTGAATCGATATCCGACCGTTATTCATAAAATCGCGTTTTAAGTCCAAAGACACATGCATTTTGCATGTAATAAAAATACATTTTTTAAAGAAAATTATTAAAATATTGAAGAATTATAAAACACAGTCTTTTTCTGTATTATAAAGTTTAAGAGGTTCACAAACACCATTTTTAATAATTTTACTACATTTAAATTACATGATTTTCTAAAAAAAAAATTTTTATTACATACAAATTTCTAATATGGATTTAAAATGCAATTTATGATAACGGTCCAAGATATCGATTCAAATAAATTATACCTTTTTTGTAGAAAAAAGATAAAGGAATCAAACGGTCAAAGCAAAATATCAATTTGTCCCATGTATTAAAAATGTATACATAAAATGAAAAAAAAATGTCTCACCCTGTATAATCCCGACTTAATGAAGAGCGGTTTACCTATGGAAAAAAGCAGTAGTGTAAGGATATTTAGCTGCCAAAATATCATTGGCACTGTGCCAAAATTTTAATTAAAATAAGTTTTTTATTCTAACTTTGAAGGTCAATAACTCCTTAACGAAGCGCGATAGAACTTTTTTTATATGAAGTACTAAAATTATTTTGACTCACTCTATGGCCCCTATCATTTATGACCTCACCTTTCTGGACACCCTGTATATTGCTTAATTTTTTTATTTTTAGCACTATAGCGATGCAGATATAGTATTATCCAAAGAATGGGTTCCCCCTGTAACTATCGCTCCAACTCACCACTCTTTGAGCAGTGATAATGAGAGTCCAGCTAGAAAAAAGACCAACAGTGTATCCTTCAGTTTAGACTCGAGCAGTGATGCTGACACTTCAACTGCTCAATTTTCTACAAGCCTCATTGATTCCAAAGAAGATTCCGAAAAGTCTGAAAGTAGAAAAAATAAGGTAATATTTTGGGTATAGCATATGTTTAAAATAAGGATTATTATGAAATAATTTTAGAAACTTTTTTACTGAGTAAAAAGCCATAGGTTTTTGTTGCCTATATTCTCATTCTTACTTTACTTGACTCTAATCTTAAAGAAATTAATAGAAAAAGGTTTTTTAATATAAATATTCATAATTTATGTTTAATATACCGTAACTGCTTTAAAGAAAAACGTTGTAAGCCTTTGAACAGACCTATAGAGTTTTAATTACTCTCCCTGTAATCAGGGTATTTCCAAAATCTAAGTGCTGGTTACATATACACTTCTCAAAAATCATTTCTTCTAATTATTATTACTATAATATGAACGATCATGGTAATTTTTATTGTAATATGATTAATGCGGCCTTCACACGATCAGAATTAATGTCACTATTGGATATTGACAATATTTCATCAGTTTTTAAAACAGACCTCACACGATCAATATTTGTATTAGTATTACAAAGTCAATATCTTTTTGAAGTTTATTTGTTTTAATTTGGAAATTATTTTAACAAGGTTATTCATAAAGAAAAATAAAAACAAACGGTGGGTAAAAGACTGGATTGCAAAGCGGAAAAAATATTTCCATGTAAATCTATTAAGAGTTATTGGAAGAACAGATCCACAAGATTAGCTCAATTTTTTTAGAATGTCCAGTGATTTATACAGGGTGTCCAAAAATATAAGGGCTCATATAGAACACATACCATTTACAACTCCATAAAATGGTATCCTGGTAAAACATTTGCTTTCATTAGTTCGCCACGGGCAGACTAACCCTTACACAATAGTTCTAATTATTTTTACACCCTGTATAATAAAGGAATAAACTTAATATTTTTAAATATTCTAAACCCTTGACTAAAAAAGGTTCTTTTGTCTATTGATAAAGTGAAGCGTTTTCGAGAAAAACATTTTGATTAAATAGGCTTTTATTTAATAATTTTGTTTGTCGGTTTGACATAGGCACCTTCTAATTTTATGCATTCTCTAGCTTTAATTATCGAAGATTGTGGAACCCTCCACAATGCTGCAACATTATTTTTAAGTTTCGTGAAAGTAAAAAATATATGCAGTGTGTCCCAGGATAGGTGTTACAAGAGGACAAATGGACCAAAAATTTCTGAATTTTTAAACGAATTTTTGGGAAAAGTGGTTGCATGGTCCAAAACTAATAAATACAACATTTTACTTCAATTGCTATTATACAGGGCAAGTTAAAACTAATAATATGAAAAATGTTCAGGATTTCAATACTTTTATTTTTTAAATAGAACAAAATTGTATAAGTAAATGTTGTTAAATTTAATGTCAAAATTTGAAGTTTAAGCATGAAAGTTAAAAAATATATAATTGTCAATTTTTTATATTGCGCGTTACAACATAAATAATAGGCAAGAGAAAGCATAATTAAAACAAAAAAAAATATTAATTTTAAATATTTTTTAAAAAATCGTTGCCAAGTATTTAAAAACTATTAATGCATAATGTAAAAAATTTACAAAAATATTTTTTTGACTTTAATTGTTTAACTTTAAATTTTTACATAAAACATAATTCTCAACAACATTTTCTTATACAATTTTGTCCTATTTTTAAAAATAAAGGTACTTTACTCATGGTCATTTGTCATATTTTTAGTTATATTATCAATCAAATTTCATCAGTGCAGCCATGGATAATGGTTTCGAGGTGCATGCAATCTATACAGACTTTAGCAAGGCATTTGACCTACTGGATCAGAATGTACTCCTAAATAAACTAAAAACTTTTGGCATTGGGGAACCATTCTATTCATGGATTTCCTCATACCTTCAAGGAAGAACATTGCAAGTCAAAATTGCTGGTTTTTATCTTCAAAAATTGACGTCATATCGGGTGTGCCACAAGGAAGTCACTTGGGCCCAAAGCTGTTTCAGCTGCTGGTGAACGACATTGGGCAGCATTTTAGTTCAGAATACCTTCTTTTTGCGGACGATTTAAAACTTTATAGAGTTGTGAGGTCCGATAAGGATTGTGAGTCACTGCAGGAGGACTTGGATAGGTTGGCGGCATGGTGCTTGAAAAATAACCTTAAATTTAATGTGGACAAGTGTTCATACATTATATTTAGTCGCAAGAAGCATATGAGGGATTTTAAAAACAGGTTAGGGGAGCGGAAATGCGCAGAGTGGATGTGGTGAAAGATCTGGGTGTGTGGCTGGATAGTAAACTTCGTTATACGGATCACTATGAAGCAATTATCAATAAAAGCAATCGTATGTTGGGTATGGTCACAAGAATGTCGAATGATTTTAATAATCTATGTGGATTGAGAATGTTGTTTGTTAGTTATGTACGCTCTGCATTGGAGTTTTGTTGTTTAGTTTGGAGCCCCTATTACGAGATACATAAAAAACGTTTAGAATCGATACAGGTGAAATTCTTAAAACACCTAAGATACCGTATGGCGCAAAGAGGTTTGCTGTTGAGTTTGGAAGAGGTGAGGTCATATCACGGTTTAACTAGGCTTGAAGAACGCAGACAGTATTTCGAACTTTTATTTTTTTATAAGGTTATAAATAACATTATAGCATCACCTAGTATATTGGGTAACATTGATTTTTATGTACCCCTAGAAGTTTAAGAATGCCACCACTTTGTCTACTAAGCATTATAACACCCTACATGCTAGGAACATGCCCTTGAATAGAATTGTTAAGACTGTAAATGGGTTTCCCAACCTGGACTTCTTTGGTCTGTCTCTCAACTCATTTAGAAACAAACTAAAAGACTGATTCTGGAATGTTAAAGCTAGTTGTTAAGCACTCATGTCAAATTTGTATTATTGTTATACTTTTAGAGTTTATTGTAGAAAACAAATGTTAAAATGGTGTATCCGTTTAATAAATAAATAAATAAATAAAATTTTGTATTTATTAGTTTTGGTTTATGCGACCAGTTTTCCCAAAAGGACGTTTAAAAATTTCAAAACTTTTGGTACATTTGTCCTCTTGTAACACTTATCCTGGGACACACTGTATATATAAGTTCTTTTAGTACCATTTGCAACAGAATAATCCTAATATGTTTAGATGTCCCTATTAAACAAAAACTTGTTATTGTCAAAAACGGTTTAGTTTATTTACATCTAACAGAAGCACCTTTTTTAGCTAAAGATTTAAGCTCCAAAAATACTTATTTTATTTGTTTATTATACAGGGTGTAAAAATATTTAACACTATTGTGTAATGGTTAGTTTGCCCCTGGCGAACTAACAAAGGCAAATGTTTTACAAGGATACCATTTTAAAAAGTCCTTACTTGTATTTACCATATTAAAAAAATATTTCATTATACCAAGTACTATAAAAGTTATTCAAGAAAAACCGATTTCCAGCGGCCTTTTAAGGCACATATGTCATTGTTAACAGGGGCTTTGAAAAAAAAATGTATAGGAACTTGTCACATTATTTTCACGGGTTTTATATGAATCCGAAAGATTGCCCACATATTCTTGGGCACCCTGTATAACTAATGAAATATTGACAGTAAAGCCCTCCGACGGTCAATATTTCTTCAATATTTTAACTCCGCCTCCAATACTTTCAGAATGTTGAAATTACAATCAGTATACTGACAGTCTATGAAAGTAATACTGATCCTGTGAGGGCCGCATAAGGTAGATGTCGTGGTATAGAAAAACCACAACATTCTCAATTCGATTCAAATTTGTGTACAAGACATTATAATACAATTGACCTAAAAATGTAAAGTCGATTGACCACTTAGAATCTAAAATAATTAACATAAATGGTTTAATCTTTGAAGCTCTGTTTCATTTTCTTAGTTATAAAAGAAAGTGTCAGGTATTTTCAAAAAACTAACAGTCTTTTAATGGTTTTATATTATATTAATTATAATAAATGGTTAAAAGTTCAATAATTTATAAGAAAGTATACCTACATACTAGCGAGACGGACATATTATTTACGCGGTAAATTCAAATGAATAAAAATGTAAATACAAAATACTGTATTTACGGATCAATCTCTACACTGTCGTACACTGTACATCGATTCAGTCTCCAATATATCTATTGGGTGGCGCATAAGTGACGTTGCCGGATCAAAACTTACAAAAATATGTGATTTGTGTTTACATACATATGAATTTTTATGAGTAACATCTAAACGGTTACAGTCTTGCATACAAATTATGGACCACTTAGCTACAAGCTGGTGTACTTTTACAGCGCGCATAATTTAAATTTTTCTGACAATATTATACAACGATAACCACCTTAAGGTTAATACAAGTGATTATTGTAGCTTTGTTAAAAAAATCTATTTTTTTTATTTAAGATGTTAAAAAGACTGTCCTATCCCTTATCGTGGATGGAAACATTAGGTGGCGAAAAGGAAGAAGAAAAATTCCTAGTCATCCGCAAGTAGCGGACGCACAGCATTCATCGGTCTTATCTAAAATGTTTTCAAGGTAAGTAAATAATGGTATCTTTATTAGTTTAGCGTAGCTTAAGAACAAATAAATGGTATATTATGAAATTTGTAATTAAACATAAAACAGAAAAAATATTGTCTCATGTCAAGACACCCTATTGTTATAGGTTATAGCTCTTGTGTTTATGTTGTTTTTAGGGTAAAATACAGATTAATTAAAAATTATTTGTTTAAACGACATAATAGAATATTGCTCTATTTAAAAATATATACAGGGTGTTATTTAATAAGTGTCCGATATTTCAGAGAGTGATTTTTCAAGTATTTTTAAGGTAAAAAGTTCCTATGAACGTGTGGTCTAAGATGCTTCGCTTTCAAGATACAGGGTGTCAAAGTTTTATTTTTATTTATGTTTTTTCTGCATAATTTCCTAAATAATGCCGATTTCCGAACGAAAATTGGTACCTGGGGGTTTTTTGACATGAGAAATTTGAATTTGTTCTTAATTTAGCTCTTACTTGTAGAGGGCGCTAGCCACATGTATATTCTCACTTTCAAAGGCTCATGACTTTTTGTACAACCCTGTATTTACATTTTTGTTAAAAGAAATGGATTCCTTAGTCATTTTTACGTAAAAAGGTACTCTTATTAGATGACGCTAGAGCAACCGTTTTCGAAATATTTTAGTTTAAAATAATCGATGCATACGCTTAGTAATAAATATGCTAAGTAAAGACCGCCGAAAATGACGGTTTTATCAAGTAGCCTAGTCAATGCATTTTGTTTGTGTTGTCATGTAAAAATTCAGACATAATACAATTTTGACGTACTTTGACGTACAGTTGAGTAGTAGGTAATAAATATTAGTGAGTTTTTTTAAAATGGTAAATTTTACCAATGCTGAGTATGCTGACATGCATTTTACATACGGACTTGCTAATGGAAATGCTTATGAAGCTAAACGTTTGTATCAGGAGCGTTATCCGAATCGCATAGTTCCAACTCCAAAACTTTTTCAAGAATCCACGGTCGGTTAAGAGAAACAGGAACATTTGAGAAAGCTAGTCACCTGTCAGGTGCAGTTCGAACGGTAAGAACCCCAGATATCGAAGATGCAGTCCTTAATATGGTAGAAGAACAGCCGGATACAAGCACCAGGAAAGTAGCGTTTACGTTAAATATTTCTCATTTTCTGGTATGGAAAATTTTAGTGGATAATTTATTATATCCCTATCATGTTCAAAGAGTTCAGGCACTGCTACCTCGTGACTTTCCCTTACGTATAAATTTCTGTCGTTGGTTTCTCCAATGCCTTATTCAAAACCCTTTGTTTCAAAACCTTATCCTGTTTACCGACGAAGCAAATTTCTCACGTAACGCTATACGTAATTTTCATAATAATCATATGTGGTCAAATGAAAACCCACATGCAGTACAGGAATCACATTTTCAAGAACAGTTCTCTGTTAACGTGTGGGCAGGAATCCTGGGAGATAATTTGATAGGTCCATTTTTCCTTCCGGGAAGATTAAATGGCGAGATATATCATCGTTTTCTTGAAGAGAATTTGCCTATTTTACTGGTAAAATGTGCCACTTAGACTAAGGAATGAGATGTGGTTTATGCATGACGTGTGCCCTGCACATTTTAGCATCCAAGCGCGAGATTTTTAAATCAAAATTTCAATAATCGTTGGATAGGTAGGAGGGACTCAACCATGGCCTCCTAGGTCGCCAGACCTTAATAGTTTGGATTATTTCCTTTGGGGACATCTAAAAGACATTAGTTTACCAAACACCTATTCAAAATGAAGAAGAACTGAGAAATCGAATAATGGACTCTTGTAGAACG
The DNA here is from genome assembly GCA_014170235.1 of Listronotus bonariensis. Lineage (NCBI taxonomy): Eukaryota > Metazoa > Arthropoda > Insecta > Coleoptera > Curculionidae > Listronotus > Listronotus bonariensis. The sequence continues at coordinate 161,054 of JACEGR010000599.1, forward strand.
GTTGAAAATACTCCAGGAATTTTCCAGAGGGTACGCGAATCAATGAGGAGAAGATTGGATGCGTGCCTACAGGCAGGGGTGGGCATTTCCAACATTTATTGTGATTTTGATCTGGTTTTTCATCCTGTTTTTATTTAGTGTTCGTCTGTTATTTTTTTTTAATATTTCATGTTGATTAAAAAAGTTAATTTACAAAATTGTTTCATTTTTTCAAAACACATGCATCGATTTCAAACCAAACCAAACCAAAATATTTCGAAAAACGATTGCTCCTAGCGTCATCTAATAAGAGTACCTTTTTTACGTAAAAATGACTAAGGGAATCAATTTCTTTTAACAAAAATGTAAATACAGGGTTGTACAAAAGTCATAGAGCCTTTGAAAGTGAGAATATACATGTGGCTAGCGCCCTCTACAAGTAAGAGCTAAATTAAGAACAAATTCAAATTTCTCATGTCAAAAAACCCCCAGGTACCAATTTTCGTTCGGAAATCGGCATTATTTAGGAAATTATGCAGAAAAAACATAAATAAAAATAAAACTTTGACACCCTGTATCTTGAAAGCGAAGCATCTTAGACCACACGTTCATAGGAACTTTTTACCTTAAAAATACTTGAAAAATCACTCTCTGAAATATCGGACACTTATTAAATAACACCCTGTATATATTTTTGTTATTACTCGAACTATTAAAAAATGAGCCAGTACCTAAAACTTTAAAGTACAAATTGGCACATTTCTGTACTTTTAGTGCACTGTCGATGATAGTTATTAAAGGCATCAACATAAGCTTAAAAGAAAATAATATAACGACAGCTAACTGCACAATATTGAGCTTATAAATTTTGTATTCTACAAAGCATATTATAGTATTAATGACATCCATATGGTGCACAGTACAGCGATCTTTGAACAATAACATAATTTTCGTTTTTTAGCATGTGTCCTATTTTTAGTAAAAATAATACCTAATTAACCAAATAATTATATCCCAATATCGTAGATGGACTAAAATTTATTGCCTTAAAGTATAGACAAATTAAAGGTATTATATAAGGTGTTGTATCAGTTACGATTTTGCCTAACCTGCAAGAATTTTTACAAAAAAATAGGGTTTTTATGAGTCTTATATGATGGTGGTGACAAATACATGTAAATTTCCCAATATTTACATCTTAAGGAACTAGTTATTTGATTTCCATCAATTTGTTTTTCTTATTAAAAGAAAATGGTGCTGATTTTAATTTATTGTTTTGTTTTGGCAAATTTTATTAATCTATAAAAAAAAGTATAAAAAGATATATTTGCATTTTCTGCTATTTCGTAGCAAAATTAATTATTATTAATTAGGTTAATTCTGTAGTTTTTAAATCAATTATCAAATTTTTATTATCTCTTAAGCTATACAGGGTAGGACAAAAGTATGATATTTTTAAATACAACACCCTGTATATTATATTACCATACTAAAGATCGTCCAGAGAACTTTACAAAAATGCCACATTTGATATGTCTATCTTTAATAGTTTTGGATATATTAATTTTGTCCAACAGTCCCATAAGCTCGCTGCACTCTGTGCCGCCATAAACACACAAACGAAAATAACTATGTTCCTATTTTTGCTTACTGACAGTTTCTTCTTTGTTTTTAAATGTAAACCACATTTAGTTTCAATTTAATTAGAAACTTTTTAAAAAATCCCTGATTTATACAGGGTCAGTTTTTTTCGATGTCTAGTAGTACAGGGATCTCAGAAACCGCTGCAGTTACAGACATGATTAAATAGGAAAAACATGTAGTTTTTAGAGCTTAGTTTAAATCACTTTTGGTTAGTCGAAAAAATCACGACTTATTAGATATTTTTAAAAAACTGATTTTTTCAAAAATTGGTTTTCTTGTTATACATCGTTAAAAGCTTATAAAGAGGCTTGTTTAAAAATGTCGTAGCCAACTTTGGTTTCCATTTTAAAAAATGCGACTTTATGTTGTACCTCAAAAACGGACCACTACATTAAATATCGGATTACACCTTTCGATTAAGAATATAATTATCTACAAGATTCCTTTTTTACACTTTTTTTCTAAAATTCTTTTCCCATTTAACCATATCTGTAACTGCAGCGGTTTCTGAGATCTCTGTACTATACATAAAAAAGCCACCCTACATTTACCTTTCCTAAGTTAGAATTTCATATTATAAAAAATCTTACTAACCCTCTTTCATTTTGCTTATTAAATATTATTAACCAACCAAGCTTCTTTCTTTCGCTGCATACTAAAGCTCACCTATTCATTTGGTGGATTTTGGTACGGGTCTTTTACGAAGACTCCATCAGAAGACAGTGGAGGCTCTGGAGGGCCTCAGTCGGCTGGAAGTGGAGGTCCACCCCTAACAGGAGAAAGTGTTTCATCTCAATCATCAACCAGCTTTTTTCCTACTAATATAATTAGCTCTGTAGGCGCTTCAGTCGGTGCAGTGGGCGCACAAGTGGGTGCAATGGGCGCTCAAGTAGGTGCTCAAGTAGGCGCCTTGGGCTCTACAGTCGGTTCCACTGTGGGAGCTGTAGGTGCTCAAGTGGGAGCTTTGGGCTCTAGCGTTGGTTCTACGGTCAGCGCTGTTGGGTATGTGTGCGTGTGTAGATCGATTAGTAGATTCTCTTGATGTTAATTGTTTATTATTAGTATGCTCATCATGGCCTTTGTGTTTACTTATTGATACATCTATTAATGAAAGGAATTTAAAAATATTCTCAAAGAAAATGATGAGTTGATCACATTTCGGGGATTTAAATGTGTTACTTTTGTCAACATGCACATGTTTTAAACTACCTCGCGATCTACAGTATGACCCAAAATATGTGAGCAATCACTTGCATTTATATAGAATACATGAAAATAATATGACAAATTCCTATAAACCTTTTTCTTAAGCCGCCGCTGAAAATCGATTTTTCTTGAATTCTTGAAGTCTATTTTTTTGAGACATGATCAGTTTCACTTCTATCAGTTCGTTTACCTACAAGTAATCCTGATCAATTGATCACGATACTAATGCCATTTAAAATATTAAGAAACATTCAGAATGAAGTTAGCCATATATGTTTTAAAAGAATGGTATTTATCAGTTTGTTCACTGATAATTTCTCGAAAGAATACCGCTTTGGTATAATGAAATAATTTTTTAATATGACAGATATTACGAAAGACTCCTTAAACTGAACTCGACAATCGGAAGCCGGTTTGTCGATGTCACTGCTTTGTTATGTATACTTGTACACAGGACCCTGACTTACCGGTGCGAGTTATGTTTTGATGCGAGATTTATGGTAATTTATCTTCCCAATAATGTTTTTTTTTAATAAATTGTTTACGTACAATGTTGTTATGTTAATGATCTTCTCTAAGCTTTTCAAAAAATTTTAGAAGATACCTTCTATGTATCTCACATATTTCTTGATATTCGCAGTCTCATTTGCAACAAACGATGCGAATGTTTGCCAAATGTTTTTGACAAACTAAAAGAAAATTATATCTGGATTTGATGGATATGGAATGATAATGGCACTAATAAGATTTATACTTTTTGTTTACTAAGGATTGTATATATGAGGAGCAGACTTTCTATATGCATTTTGTCTGTTTTTGTAATTTTAGCAAATAAGAAACACCGCTACTTGTTTAGTAAGAAATTAACCGAAAAATTAATATAATCAAAGAACAGATTAAAAATTATGCACATAGTATACCTATATTCGAAAAACCTAGTGTTGATTTATACTAAAATTTTTGAAAAAACTGTTGGACAAACTGCATTTAGGTTGTCTGCAAAATGCAGCATGACTAACTTTGTAGTAGGGATGTAAAAAACTGAAGTAGCTCTGTAAGACTTGTAATTAATTTTGAAAATAAAGAAAAATAATTAATAATTTATGTCAAAATCTCACAGTCGTCATAATTATAGCATACCATGTCAGCCTCTTCGCTGTCGTCACTTTTATCTTGGGGAACTTGATTGTCATTTCGCTCACGGTTATTAAAGAGAATTGGAACATGTGCTACGACAAAAAAATGGCCATAAGTCCACGCCGCCATGACAAATTTCTGTTGGTTTGTCTACCGTACGGCATATAGAAAGTGCAAGAAATTTTTAGTATTTAATCGATATAAGACATAATGTATTTAAAATGTCTTTTATGACATAACAATGTAGAGATACATATCCAGTTTGCAATGCCAACTTTAGTTAAAAATTTTAAAAAATGGACAAAATGCATATAGAAAGTCTGCTCCTTATATGTAGCAGATTATAACTCAGTACTATTTTCAAATAAAGGTTATATTTTCTTTCACAACAAAAAAATATTTAAAAGAAAATTAAAGGTCTTATACCTAAAATTTGTATGATATTTTACGACCCTATATTTGAAAGTCAACATTCGCATTCGTGAATATTGAGATGATTCGCATTCGCGAATGTAAGAATTCCAACATTCGTTACATCACTAGTATGTACCCAGTGTTGGTTTTATTTTATGCCTTTTCGATGCTTTCTTCTTACAATAGCGCAAGATAGTAACGTTTGTTAAGATCACTAGCGTAGATTATTCTTTTACCACAACTAAATACAAAATAAATTGATACCGGCATCGACCGACGGGCCGGTACGTGTGAAAAGCATTGATATGCGGTACCGGAAGTGCCACCGGCACCGACGACGACATTGCCGGTGTGTGTAAAGAAAACGCCCAAAGCAAAAAGAACAGTACTTCTGTTCGATATCGATAACTTGAAACGCTTTCGACCAAAACAAATTTTTGTATAGTAGGAACAACTAAAAATATAACGTTATTCTGTTGTAATTGGCACTAAAAATTTTTTAAAAGATTTTGTTTTTATTTTCACGCTAATAAAAACTTTTGTTGCAGCATTGGGTGCATTCAGGAGTACTGAGCCGCTTTACAATTTAGTTTCACAAGTGTCAAAATAATCAAATTAAACCCATAGGATGGCTTTATTTTGCGGCTGACTACTTCTGAATGCGCCCCTCGTGTAAGGTTCCATAATCTTTGATAATTATTGCTAGAGAATGCATAAGTTAGGAGCTTATGTTAAAGTGACATTATTAATTCAACAACTGCATATAAGTAAAAAATTGATTTTCTCGAAAATGCGTTAATTGATTGATATCGAACAGGAGCACCTTTTTTTAGCTAAGGGTTTCTGCTGTTTAAAAATACTATGTTTTTTCTTTATTATACAGGGTGTAAAAATAATTAGCATTATTGTGTAAAACTTAGCCCCTGGCGCCCTAATTAATGCAAATATTTTAAGAGGGCACCATTTTAAGGAGTCCTTGGTAATATTTGTCATATCAAAAAATATTTTAATATACCAAGTACTATTAAAGTTATTTAAGAAAAACCAATTTTCATTGGCGGCTTTAGAAAAAGTTTATAGGAACTTGTCATATTATTTTCATTTGTTCTATGTGAATCGGAGAGATTGCCCAGATATTCTGGGATACTCTGTATAATAAAGACACTTTATTCTTAATATTATACCACACTTTTTTGTTTAGAAAACGTCAGTGCATATTATAAACAATTATTTTTAACTTATACTAAACAAATCACACATGTAGGACTTTTATGACAATAGATGATCAGTGTATTGTATATCTGGTAGCAAAATTTAAATCCTTTAAATTCTTGTTGTAAATATTGCAATTAACTATTAGTAATAATAACAAAACAACACGCACACTCCAACATCCAATATTTTGTTTCTTTTACAGACACACTATTCAAATGCACTTTTTAGATATGTTTATTAATTAATTTTTCTTTACAGGAGATCGTCTGTGGGAACATTTATACGACAACCAACTGAAAGTAGTTCTAAAAAAAAGGACCCTCCGCCAAAACTAGATTATAGGTCCATGGTATCAGTAGAAGATAAACCAGACTTGTTTGCTTCATTTGATAGTAAGTATAAAGCAATTAGGTCTATAATTTTTATTAATAGTGGTAATAGATTAGTACTATACACTTTTTTATTTAGACATTTTGACAAATACACATTAATATAAAGACAGTTTGTACCTAGAGAAATTCAGATATTTTTTGAGAACCATTTTCAAGCAAAATTAAAAGTCAAATCAAATCAAATCAAAATATGCTTTATTGTTAAAGAAAAAAATCTTGTTAACAAAGCTCAAAATAAAGAGAGAAAAATAATAAATAAATAAGCAATAATTTGCTAACCTAACCTACTAAACCTACTTACACCATATTTGTATATATATATATATATATATATATATATATACACTACTCAAAAGAATTATCGCATATGCTCGATTAATTTTTAATCGCCCTGTATGATGTGCTGTTGAAAGGGAGTAGTCTAATTTGTGATTAAAAAATATCAGAAATGGGTAAGGGTATAAATTATTCACAAATGAGATTTCTCCCTTTTAACAGAACATTATATAGGGCGATTACAAATTATTAATTTTTTCAAATTTTTTTATCACCCCGTAGGATGTATTGTTAACAGTAAATAACAACGGTTAATACAAAGTTATAGCTTTAAATTTTCTTAACATTTCCTTTTTTAATTGTCTTATTAACTTAATTATTAAAAGAGATATGGCCATTTAAATCAAAGCATTTTTGTATTAAAGCTTATGAAAGAAATCGAGCATACATATACATACATATACAGTATACATACATATACATACATATACATACATATACATACATATACACATACACACACACCTACACACACACACACATACGCACAACGTATGCTAAAATGAATAGAGAAATATATAATGAAATAAAATAAAATAAAATAGAATATAAAAAAGTATAAGCAGTAAAAACATGAATAAAAGCACATACCAACATATATGTATATATTTACACTTGCTAAAATTAATATAAAAAAGTATATAGTTAAAAAGATCTCCATTACATTACAATACAATAAAATAAAATAAAATAGAATACAAAAAAGTATAAGCAATAAAAACATGAATAAAAGCAAATAACAACATATAAGCATATATCTAAACTCTCACCACATGCTAAAATTAATATAAAGAGTATAAGTCAAAAAGGTATAAAATAAAATATAACGAAAAAAAAAAGTACTTACAATATATCACCATAAAACTCTTCCAGGCTGTAATATGCCTTTAATCTTAAAATGTGTTTTACCCTATTACTAAACCTTCTCAAATTCCTAATACTTTTATATTGATCAGGTAGGTGATTGTATAATTTTAAGCTTTCATATATTAAAGAGTTTTTGGTAGATGAACTTCTCGGAATAGGTAATGGCAAGTTATTCCCATTACGTGTATTGTAGACACTTGGATTTATAGAGTTTTTAAATTTTTTATGTACTAATATAACAGTCTCTAGTATGAAAAGGGATGGTAAGGTCAATATTTTTCCCTTCTAAACAATGGCCTACAGTGGTCCCTAGCTTTTACTTTGCATAGATATCTTATGGCCCTCTTCTGAAGTACAAACACTGAATTAAAGAGTTGTCTACAACAAACCCCAAAAAGGAATACCATATCTCAAATGGGACTCTATAAGAGAAAAATAGGTCGATCTGGCCATAGACATGCCCAGCTCTTTTGACACTATACGTAGAGCATAGCATCCAGACGCAACTTTCTTATTTAAATTAAGGATATGGTCGTTAAACTTTAATTCAGAATCAATATAGAGACCCAAGAACTTTGTGCAATTTCTGTTTTCAATAGGACAATCATCTATATTCAGGTGCGGTAAAATAAACTTAAATGAAATAACATTAGTTTTATTAACATTAAAACAAAGCCGATTTGCATTGCACCAATCCTTTATAAGAAGCAGATCTTCCGAGATAATCTGCGCTAAACTATCCGAATCCTTGCCAAGCCACAGAACAGTAGTATCATCGGCAAAGATGGTAAAACGTCCCCTGATGTTAAGTGTAGCAAGGTCGTTCAGATAGAGGAGGAAAAGGATAGGTCCAAGGACCGAACCTTGAGGAACGCCATGATACATTATCTGCTCATCGGATCTGCAATCATTCGATCTTACACTCTGTTTCCTGACTGAAAGATAAGAGGAAAACCAGTCATATGCAATACCTCTAACACCATAATGATTTAGCTTCTGCAGCAATATTCCATGATTTACACAATCAAATGCTTTTGAAAAATCACAGAACACTGCCGCAGCCACATTACCCTCGTTTAAGCCCATGTAAACCTTTTCCAAAAGGTCAAACATTGCATCTTTAGTGCCCAGTTCCTCCTGAAACCCAAACTGACAACCATGCAAAACTTTTTAGACGTCATAAAGCTTATCAATCTCTTCTTGACAAGTTTCTCAGTAACTTTTGAGGTAGTTGGAAGCAGTGAGATAGGCCGAAGGTTTGCTGGGTTCTCAGGGTCTCCACCTTTAAACAGAGGAACCACAACCGCTGTCTTAAGGCTGGAGGGAAACCTACCATGGTCAAATGATGAATTTATTGCTTCAGCCAGCGCCAGAATGGCTTGCTCAGGCAAAGTTTCAATTATTTTGAGGGGAAGATCATCTATACCAGCCGAGTTTTTATTTTTTATTTCCCTAAACATTGACCTGACTTCATGAACATCAGTATGAAACAAAGTAAAAGTACTGGCCACTGAAATGTTTTGAAGGTATGACATTGGATCAATTTGAGTACACAAAGTTGATGTTAGATTTTCAGCAACAGAGCTGTAGAATGCATTTAATTTATTGGGATCAACATTTATTTGGTTTTCTGCTGAACTTGATTTGCCACGTAGACTGTTTACTATGTTCCAGCATTCCTTAGCTGCCCTAATAACACGCCTATAAACAGTTCTATACTTGTTAAAATAATTTAAAAAATATTGATTTGAAGTAAACTTTCTTAATCTGTGTAAACACCTTAAATTATTAGAAGATATTTTTATTCCAGGAGTAGCCCATGGTTTTCTTTTTCTGTTTTTAATTTTACGTATTGTGACGTATAATTTGAATTTTGGAATTACATATAGGGCCATTATTACGTCACTGGGCAAATGTACCATATGGAACTATCTTCTTGGACCATGAGACCGGTGGACCATCAAAACTAACTTTGCATTTTTTAAAACTAACTTAACTTATTTGACTAAATAAATTTTGTACGGGCATACCCGTCACTAGGAGTAGCCCGTACGGGGGCTGAACTAAAACTTTAACTTTCTACTTGACTTCACTAACTACTTCTTATCTAATAATCTCTCTTTTAATTTCTTTCTCTCTTCTTTAAATATCAAATTTTCCAGTGTTTGTTTTGCATTTCTACGCTACCCAGTTTGTTTAATGTTTTTATTTTATTATTATAAGAGTAACCTAGAAAATTGTTTAATTTATACTTTTAAGACCTTGACACCTCACGTATATTTTTATGTAGCAAATTTCTCAATATTAAGTAAACTAATTAAAATGTATACTTATTTTTAAAATTCTCAAAATGTATACTTTTTTTATACTAGGTGTTCACAGTATAGGAAAACTTGTATTAAATATTTCACCAACAACACAATTAAACGCATCCAAGGAATCAGGTCGCGACAACAAAGCAGGCCAATCAATCTGCAAAGATCTTTCTTTAAAACGTTTAAAATTTCCAGAACTATATATCCTTCCATATCTAAAACAGTTCGATTTTTTGTTTTTGATTGATAAAGAAAACTGAAATTATCGCCTCATGATCTGACAGACCTGAGGCCACGACCGTAGTGTTACTCCTAATCTTGTCAGAAAAATTTGAACAGATATAGTCAATAATGGTACTTGAAAACTTTGATATGCGAGTAGGTTGCCTAATTAACATCTATAGACCAAGAGAGCTTAACAAATTCTTTAAATTTTGAGTAGGACCTGAACTAGAATCTAAATAATTAACATTGAAATCACCAGCCACCACTACCACCAGGAGATCTATACAAGCACAAAACATATAGATTTATCATTTTAAAATAAATTAACGAAAACTCGAATAACCCTTCTGCAAGTAGAAAATCATATTTTTTAACATTTGTTACCGAGCAAGAATTATACAATTTGTCACTCAGGAGAATCATTGTGCCTCCATACCCAGACTCCCCTCGACATATAATATATTCTTGGTGTAGTTTACTTACCACCCAACTCCCCCGGAGGCTTATATTCACCATGCTGAGTCTGCAGTTCACCTTTCCGAGATGAGTAGTGATGCTCAATTAATCTTGGTGGGTGACTACAATCTACCAGAGGCAACCTGGAGTGAAATGAATCAGGGAATAGTTGTCCATTGTCCCCCTGCTAGCTGTGCAAATGTATTGTGTAACATCATGGCTTACCTTAACATGTTGCAGATCAACAGCATTCCCAACTCTAATAGAGTGTTTTTGGATCTTGTGTTTTCTAATCAATTGGATGTAATAGTTGGGGCTGCTGTGGATTTGCTTCTTAATGTTACGGGCCACCATGCAGCTTACATTGTAAGTATTCCCTTAAATTATGTGCAGGAAGACTTAAAGTATGACATATACTATCATGACTTTAAAAACTGTAATTATACTCTTCTCAATGAAATGTTGGCTGGGGTTGACTGGGATACCTTGCTGGATCGATCTGATGTCAATATTGCTACGGAACAGTTCTATTCTGTTTCTGTATGACTTTATTAATGTCTGTGCACCTATTAAGAGATTTAAAAGTTCCAACTTTCCAGTTTGGTTTTCCAGAGAACTTCAGGCACTGGTTTTGAGAAGAAAATAGCACATAAAAAGTATATGCAAACTAAGTTACATAGTGATTATATTGTGTTTTCTAATATAAGGTCTAGGTGTAGCCAGTTAAGAGAGGAATGTTATAGTAATTATATTTTAAGAATACAAAATGATATTAATAATGACCCGGGTTTGTTTTGGAGATACGTAAATAATTCAAGGCAGTCTAGGGGTTATCCAGCTGCCATGCATCTGGGCAACAGGACTGGTAATGGTGGTGCTGAGACTGTTAACCTTTTTGCCGAGTTTTTTCAACTGTGTATGCAGATGCCCAGCTGCGGGTACCCGATTATTATTCATCTCTTGATAATAATATAGATTTGCAGGAAATTGATATCGATCTTCAATCTCTTTTTAATGCTATTCTTGACTGCAAGTCTAAACTTTCCTGTGGCCCTGATGGAATACCATCTTTTCTCTTAAGAGAATGTGTCTATACATTGAGCAAGCCATTGTATATATTATTTAATACCTCTCTTAACCAAGGGATTTTTCCAAATTTCTGGAAAGATTCATTTATAACTCCTGTCTTTAAGTCTGGGGACCGCAGTGATGTGAAAAATTACAGGGGTATTTGTGTGCAATCTGCAATACCCAAACTGTTTGATGCACTAGTTACATCATCTTTGTCGTGGGGATGTAGGGGAATTATCTTGGAGGGACAGCATGGATTTTATCCAGAGCGTTCTACAGTGACAAGTCTTTTAACGTACCAGGATCATCTGTTGGGTGCCTTTGGGAAAAGACTACAAGTTGACAGTGTTTACACTGATTTCTCCAAGGCATTTGATAGGGTTGATCACTCACTATTATTGGCTAAACTGAGAGCTCTCGGGCTGGGAAATAAGATTGTTGCGTGGCTTGCTAGTTTTCTAACTAACCGTGTCCAGCGAATTAAGATTAATAATTTTGTTTCAACGGAAATTGCTGTCCCTTCGGGTGTTCCCCAGGGCTCGCACTGTGGACCGCTGCTATTTTTACTATTTGTAAATGATATATGCAATTTTGTGGGTGAGTCTAGCTTCCTGATGTTTGCTGATGACCTGAAACTCTATAAAGAAATTCACACCCGCGCAGACTGTGACTTATTACAATCTGACATCGATAATTTGTCTCTATGGTCTAGGATGAATGGTCTTGGCTTAAACATTGAGAAGTGTTGCTCCATTACTTTTGCTAGAATAAGACATCCAGTGGTTTATGAATATGTCATTGATGGTGTGACTCTTGAGCGAGTTAGTGAGGTGACTGATTTGGGGGTAGTTTTAGATTACAAATTATTGTTTAACAGCCATATCGCATCGCTGGTGAAGCGTGCGAATAGGAGCTTGGGTTTTGTGACAAGATTTTGTAGGGACCTTTCATGTCAAGTTTATAGAATATTGTATTGTTCTTTTGTGCGTTCTATGTTGGAGTATGCAAGCCAGGTTTGGTCTCCTCAGTACGCTGCGCATATCACGGAGGTTGAGGCTGTCCAAAGGAGGTTTCTACGCTCCTGTGCCTTTAGGTTGGGAATACCTTTGTTGGATGGTCACACTGACTACAACGAAGCTCTTTCTAGACTTAACTTATGTACATTACAAAAACGAAGGCTTCATGCTGATATGTGTTTTCTATACAAACTCATAAATGGTGATATTGATTCAAGTTATCTTCTAAGTCGTCTAAATTTTTCCACCGTTCATCGAACAAGATCAAATAACTTATTCTACTTAGAGCACCAGAGAAATAATTATGGCTTGCATGCTCCATTGGTGAGAATGCAGAGTGAATTTAATGAATTGAATATGCGTTTTGATGTTACTCTTCCTAGTTTTAAGAGGGTGCTGATTCGTCTTTAATGATCTCTTAGCGTATGTTAGAATTAAATTATTATTATGAGTATTATTTTTTTAAAGTGATTTAATGGTCTGTGATGTTGCTCTACTGTGATGTATTTAAAAATTATATTTTGTTAAATATTGTTATGTAATTTTTTTTATATTGTAATTAATTGTTGTAAAATGGAGTATCCGTTAATAAATAAATAAATAAATAAATAGACAATACTTGGAAACTATGGTATAATTCGGAATAAAACAAGGCTCATTTAATTTCAACCAATGTTCTGTTAATAACAAAATATCTGGCGAGTTCTGAGTTTCAAGAAAAACCGAGAGTTCATCTACTTTATTACGTACTGATTGAATATTCAGTAACAATAGTGAGACACAATATTCATTGTGAATGACTATAGAGGAGGGTTGTCTAAAAAGAATTTATACCACCCTGTGTTTCATCTTGAGTAAAGCTTAAAGTTGTGTTAAAGCTATTCAATGTCTCTGACTTACCATTTGCCAGAGGAGTATTCAAGATCTCCAAAGCAACTTGCTTTAAGTTACAAAATGATTTTTTGAAAAGAAAGTAGTTATAGCATTTTTTAAGAGTTTTGATAATTTGAATAAACCTCTTTTATTTAAATAACAAGAATTCCTTATAAAATCTTTAGATAAAAATGTGCTTTGAAGATCCTGGATGTCAATATTTATAGAAAATTGCCTTATATTATTAATAATAACAGTAAGTTTAGAGTTCACAGTTTGTATACTAGATAAAAAGTTATTACAATCATAGTTAATAGGAACGGTACATACAATTTTATTAAATTAGTATAGAAACATTTATTTGTTAAAGAGGTTATATCACGCATTCGAATATTTTCGTCATTTAAACCCGCTAAAACAATCACAAAATCCGACACTGTAAAATCTTTGATATAGCAGTCTATGTTGGAAACGACTTCTGCAAATCTTGCGTAGGGTTTACTTATGATTTGAATACCATAGTTATCGCCCAGAGTATGATGCAAGGGTTCATAAAGTCTTTTTCCATAGTCATCTGTTAGGATTAGTATTTTCGTTGGTTTCTTTTGCACATTGTTATTCATGGCTCTATTGGGGCACAGAACTTCCCCAGAACTATTTCTCACTTCTCTCATTTCTTCTGCTAAGGTTAAATCCTTATTCTCGGTGGCTCCAGTAGTTTCTGTCAAAGTTGACGCATCTTTAGTAATTGCACAAGAAGTAGTTTTTCTTTAAGTTGAAATAACTCCTTTTTAGACTCTTTTAGATCAATCATGTATAATTCATTCTTCCTTTATTTCACAAAATTATCCCAAAAAATAAACAATTAAAATGCTTTATTGGTTTATTTCATAACTAAATTCGTGTACCAATTTTAAATTACTTTTATGGATACTTTACTTAAACAGAATATAATTTGCAGCCATACCTTTAATAATTAATAGTTTAAAAAACTAAAAAACACGCTTTTATATGCAACCGAACTAAAAATTAGAAAATAATTTTTCATTAAAAAAAATATCGTCATTTCATAGTAAAAAGCGTGGGCTGCATTTTACTATTTTTTCATAACTTTTCCATCATAGATATTTGCAAATATAATAATTATAACATTTAATATATTTATCACCCCACACTTTTTACTATGAAATGACAATATTTTTTTAATGAAAAATTATTTTCTAATTTTTAGTTCGGTTGCATATAAAAGCGTGTTTTTTAGTTTTTTTAAACTATTAATTATTTTTCATTTTTTAGTTTCTGCTACTCTTGACAAAATGGCGAAAATTTTTTTAATGAACAAGAGTGGCAAATTTTAAAATTTTTCCAACAGATTGCAACTCACTAAAAAATTTCTTCTTCATTAAGTAGCAAAGTTTGAAATTTTGCCAACAGATGGCAATCCAGGCAATGTTTGGACCGTTGCCAATATATTGCAACCCACTAAAAAATTTCTTCTTCATTTAATAGCAAAGTTTGAAATGTTGCCAACAGATGGCAACCTAGGTGTTGTTTTTATAATATAATGGAATTTTTTTCCTGGCGATCCAAAAAAGATAACGGGATACTGTTTGCAGATTATTGCATTGTCATGTTTCCTTAATACGTGTGCAAAGTTTCAAAGAAATCGAATAGCTGGAAGTTGGTTAAAATTAGGCTCAAAGATTCCGTTACATAGCCAGATAGTTACAACCCAAGTTAATAAAAAGCGTGTTAACGGCATTTATTAACTGTTATTGTTCATAAAAATTGAACACCAATGGTGCAACTAACCCAATTGTGTAAAAGAACTTATTAATTTTTATTGTTCATAAAAATTGAACACCAATGGTGCAACTAACCAAATTGTGTAAAAACTAAAAAATTTCTTCTTCATTTAATAGCAAAGTTTGAAATGTTGCCAACAGATGGCATCCTAGGTGTTGTTTTTATAATATAATGGAATTTTTTTCCTGGCGATTCAAAAAAGATAACGGGATACTGTTTTTAAATTATTGCATCTTCATCGGTCCTTGACACGTGTGCAAAGTTTCAAAGAAATCGAATAGCTGGAAGTTGGTTAAAATTAGGCTCAAAGATTCCGTTACATAGATAGATAGTTACAACCCAAGTTAATAAAAGCGTGTTAAAAACCAAAAATTAACATGTCATATTCAGCAATGTAAAAATGTTTTCAATTTACTGACGTCGTTGGAAACATACAGGGTGTTACTAAATGTTGTTAAGAAAATTTAAGAGTAGGTTCTACTATTGAAAACATGAAAAAAGTTCATATAAACATGCATTGCATAATGCATTGCTTTCAGAAACATGGGGAAATTTTTAAAGTCATTATAAAACATTAACAACAAACTCTAAATTAAATATCTAATTACATTTAATCGTAATACGCTTTCTATAGCCACAAATACCACAAATTTTATTAAAACATTATTTGTTTCTAAGTTTTACACCCTCTTTGGGAACTTTAAATTTAAAAAAACACCTGAATACACAATGTATTACATTGGTTTAAAAAGTCTGTAACCATACTTACTAACTAGGTGTTTTCTTAATATAAAGTGCCCAAACTATAGTCCCAAGTCCCTAATATGTAAAAACAAAAATATAATCAGTTTTTTATTGAGTATGTCCAGCCCACTAAACTAATTTTAGTTGGGTAATTTGCTTGTGGACTTATTTTTACAAGTTTATTTTAAATTTTATTTCTTATATTTTAAAGGCAAAGGAAATAATTCCAATCATATATTGTTATTAAAAAAATATCTTTAATAGATTTTATTTTAATTTTTCCATGTATTCTTGTGTATATGACAAACTGCTTGAATAGTAGTTTTCACCTTACTGTAGAATATCACAAAGCGTTAAGTAAATTATTTCTTGGTAAATTAAATTTGATGCGTGCATGATCTGTTTATTTATTAAAATTTACGATTAGGATACCATATTTAATTTTAAAAGTTTTTTTTTTTTTGATAAGCTATATTAAAACCACAAATTTAATTTGCTAAAACAAATAAGTATGTTTTATGTCTGAAAAAATGTGTTTTTAATGTTTATAAGGTAGACCTAGGTAACCCATATTTAGATCCGCAGTGGCTAGAAGCATTTTTCGGATTTTTACGACCTTACGCATTAAACAAATTGGAGGATCTTCGAACATGTAAAAGCCATGGCAGAATACAATACGGGCACACCGTGCTCTCCGTACACGGTGTTTAGTTTCCGTACTTCGAACGGGAAACCCAGAAAAGGCGGTGATAAATTCTTCCCGATCATGCGGATAGTCTGTTTAGCGTCCGCGCGTCCACCCTCGGGGATGACTGGTACCCAATCGCACAAATACATTTTTTCGCCCATAAAAAGTAACTGTTGTTTCGCGCAGGTAATAACATTGAGAATTTATTCAGACCAGTGTGTACCAGAATCAAAGCCCATCACTGGGATTTAAAAAGTTACAAAGAGGTTTAATTGGACCAAAGTTGCGTGAATTTTAAGTTTGGTAAAGTGCACTTTTTCTCTCTTCGATTTTAAAGTTGAAAAATAAATAATGATAATTTACAGAGAATTAATTTCTAGAGCATTTAGAATAAAGGGTGTTACAAATTCGAGGAACACCATTAGGATCTAGGGCACGGTAAGAAGTACAGGGTTAAATGGGGCCAATGATGCACATTTTTATGCTTAACAATATTTCATTTTAAAAATTAAAAAACTGCACCCATTCCGGAATAATTATCCGGAATGGAAATTTCCAAAATCGTTTGGAATAAA
Organism: Listronotus bonariensis; assembly: GCA_014170235.1. Classification (NCBI taxonomy): domain Eukaryota; kingdom Metazoa; phylum Arthropoda; class Insecta; order Coleoptera; family Curculionidae; genus Listronotus; species Listronotus bonariensis. The sequence continues at coordinate 178,013 of JACEGR010000599.1, forward strand.
AACGTAATTTTTAATGGAAAAATAGTGAATGTTGGTTTTTCGGTGCGAAACGTCGCATAAATGTAAAGCGTGATATATCGTTGGATTTAGAATTAAAACACGAGTTTATTAAGTTTAAAACCAAATATTTTGCCTATTTAAAAACCAAAGTTGATGATGGTGGCTCAAAGACGAAACGTCGGATTTTAAATTTAGTCGCAACATTTTATAGAATAGAAAAAGTGTCAATAGTAACGTGTCGTTTGTTTTAAAATATCTCTTTAAACAAACCGAGGAAAAATAAAAACTGTTTCGCAAATTTTGCATTTTGTTTTTTTTTTCCGCAAAAGCTGTAAATTTCAAATTTTTAAAACAAAATATTGTTAAGCATAAAATTGCGCAGCTTTACCCCAATTTAACCAACGCTGTATCTCTTACCGTTCCCGAAATCCTAATGTTGTTCATCGAATTTGTAATACCCTGTATATGAAAATTATTAAATTAAATAACGTCGAAATGATTTATTACGTAATAAAACACTAGAGTTTAATAATTCTCCACTACTAAATCTGTATTTCATTATTGTTTATATCTTATATACAACATGTAATTTAAGGTTTTGAATCATATCAATAGTAAATAGTATTTCGGTACAAAACATACAGGATGGTTTCTCAAATTTTGACAGCTTCTAGCCACCTTATTATTCCAGATAGAAAAAAAAATTGTAGGGTATCATCTAGAGTTGGGTAGTATTCGAAAACTCGGTATTCTGAAATACTATTCAGAATACATTTGTGCAGTATTCGAATACTATTCGAATAGATTTTTGTGTTTGGTATTCGGTATTCGACGGAATACTTTTTTGGTCAGTATTCGGTATTCTTTATTCTGAATATCGTTTTGGAATATTCTGGTATTCGAATACCGGTATTTGAATACTGGTATTCGAATACCGGTATTTGAATACTGATATTCAAATACCTATATTCTGGTATTCAGATCCTGAAATTAAATACTGTTTGCTTATTTTATGAATATTATGTTACTTTTTATGCATCTTAAGCGGGTTAAAACATGTTCGCGGTGGTTTTGCCGACGACGGGGTAAAATTTGACATAAGTCATCTATATCATCATTTGCAAACCAACAGTTTAGGAGATTAGTTTTACAAATTAAAAAAAAATGTAATCCAATATGTTTTTTAAATCTTGATCTGTTGTTTCTATGGTCCTAATAGGTAAGTAATTTTGAAGAGATATACATTTATTTTTGCAAACAAAAATATATCTAAATTAATTATTTTAACTTCTTTGGGGTTTTGCTATTAAAAAAACAAGTAACTTGGTACAACATATAAAAAGTGACATTGCAAACTATGTTTTCTATGTATTAGGTTAGACTAATACGTATTTATCTCCATTTTACACAAAAGGGATGTGTATAATAAATTTTATTATGTCAGTTTAAATCATGACTATCTTGGTGAATCGTAGATAGTATGTACAGTGGCGGAAATAAAATTTCGTACACTAAAGGTACGCGCCCATTTATTCGCATCGGAGGTAACGGACGCATCGGACGAATCGTAATATTTTTATCAACATCGCACACTACATTCGGATTTGCCTGACGTATTTTCGGAATACCTATTATGTAGGTACTTTCAGTTTTAATTTTGTTGTCAAAATGGATAGTTCAGATGAAGAGTTATTCGTTATTGCGTGCATTTTTGAGGAAGAAGAAAAAAAATAAAAACAGAAAAAAAAACGAAGATTTTGGGTTCATAATATAAATATGAAGAGAAAAATTTATGGAGAATTTCATACCCTCTTTGAAGATTTAGTACAAGATGATGCAAAATTTTTCAATACTTCCGGATGACCTATGAAAATTTTTTTGAACTTCTCAATATCGTGAGCCCAGCTATAGAAAAACAAAACAGCACTTTTCGGGAATCTATTCAACCAATAGAAAGACTAGCCCTTTGTCTAAGGTAAGAAAAGAAAATTTATTATTTTTTTAAAACATAAAGTTAACAAAGAACTTATAAATTACAAATTTGTATAAGATCTGGTGTTTTCGTTAGAAATGAAGGGGGATACTGTTCTGAAGGAATAAGTGAAGTAGTTGCATTTTCATAATAATCACGTACATTTGCTACTGAATTAGCTGCAGCAAGTTTAGCTTCGACTTCATTTACACTTTCAAACAGTTTTCGTTTAATTGCTATTTGGTCTACCAACGGAAACGTCTTCACAGTTTGAGCCATTGACATAAAAAAGTGGTTAGAGAATCATTCGATGATATTGCAGTCTTTTGCTTTTTTGCAAATAGTTTTCAAATACTGAAGCCACCGAAGAGTTGCAAGTAGCTTCTTTAACTGGAACACGTTTTTTATTTTTTTGGCTTGAAGCAGTAACGGTCGGTGTACTACTTAATTCAGATTCGTCGTTGCAAATACTTTGCAATTCGCATTCGAGTTGAGAATCTTCAAATTCATCTTGCACTTCATCAGAATGGTTTTCTTCTCTGGGGATATTACTATTACGCTCATCTTCTTCAAACAAATATGGAATTAAAAACGTCAACTCCTTGTGAAATTTTGGAGCCTTTATATTGGTTGCCGCTTGTCCGCTTTTTGTTTGACGAAGTTTTAGGGCTTTTCTATGATTATCTCTTAATCTTACCCATCGTTCTCTACATGTATTACCTGAAAATATATTTTTTTCAGATTTCTTGCTACTGGAAACTCTTTTAAAAGCCTACACTTCAGTTATGGTTTGGGCGAAACAACAGTGCGTAAAATAGTTTATTCAACTTGTCAAGCAATTTGGAAAACATTACATCCTATAGTTATGCCAGTTCCAGATGAAAATATGTGGAAAGAAATAGCAAGAAACTTTTACGAAAAATGGAATTTTCCAAATCTACTGGGGGCAATGGATGGAAAACATGTTGTAATACAAGCTCCCCCAAACAGTGGCTCTAATTACTTTTGTTACAAAAAACATTCAGTATTGTTTTATTAGCACTAGTAGATGCGAACTATAGATTTATTGTGGTTGATATAGGAGCATATGGCAAGAATTCGGATGGCGGAATATTTGCTTCATCTGCATTAGGGAAAGCCTTAAAGAGAAATGAATTGAATTTACCTCCTGCGAAGCATCTACCAGGAAGCCAAGAGGTGCTACCATATGTTATGATTGGTGACGAAGCGTTCCCATTGGGCAAACATTTTATGAGGCCATATTCAATTGATCAAGTTAGGGCAGATGAAACAAAGAAGATATTCAATTATAGGCTAAGTCGAGGGCGTAATGTTTCTGAAAATTGCTTCGGAATTCTTGTACGAAAATTTAGAATTTTTGAAAGAAAATTATCCCAGCAAACACTATTTGCCGGCAATGTACATTTTCATATTGGCATTGATGGTAAAGCATTGGCAATTGGTAGCAATATTATGCCAACATCTTATACGCATTAAAAAGTCAACCCTAAATAAACACTTAATTGCCAATAAATTTTACATGCAGGCGAATTGCCGGCAAGCATGCAAAAATGGCGGCATACCAATCCTGATTAAATAAAACACGCGTTTTTGTTGCAGGCAAATAAATATTGGATTTTTGAAGGCAAACCTTCAACAATATTACTGTCAGTGCATGCTGTTGTTTACACAACTATTTAAGAAACGACACATGTTACTGGAATGATAATGATTTGGCTATTACCATTCACAATGCAAAAGGCTTGAAGAATTTTAATGGGATTGGTGGTAACGCGGCCGTAGATGCAATAGAAGTAAGAGAAAAATTTAAAAATTATTTTAATTCCGTAGAAGGTTCCGTCGAGTGGCAATTAAGGAAAGTTCGAGAAGGGAGAATATTTAATTAAAAATGTCACTAACCATGGTACCTATTACTGTTGTAAAGTATTAACGTAACCATTACCTACATGCCTAATACATGGGCATGAAAGGTACAATTATTACCAATTTTTTATTTTTTTACCATATAAAATATGGTTCATCCTCCGATTTTTTGCATAAATCTACTAATTAGTGAATATTCTTTCACATTATATTAAAAAAATTGTAAAAATCGCATTCCATTATATGACACCATACCCGAAAACAACAATAAAATTCCCCATTTACCTTTTTGTTTCATTTTTTCACCGATTTCTTCCCAAATATTTTGACGTCTCTGTTGGTTACTGTAGTGCTTATGTTTTAAATTATAAATTTCTTCGTACTGTTGTACCAACGTTATTAATAACCCATCATCCATTTTTAATTTCTGCAATATTTACTGATTTAATTATAAAATACGACTACTGCTGGTGGCCGATTCCTGTCGCGACCTGTCACCCATTTAGGCGGATTTCCGTATGTCGTCACCGACACGCACCGCATTGCCGGATTTCATTCTCTCTCGGATATCCTAGGCGGAATTCCTACGATGCGATGCGGACGATGCGAACAAGTGTACCTTTCTCCAATGAAAATAATGTAATTAATTATTTTTGTCCGATCCGATCGTCCGATGCGTCCGTCCGATGCGAATAAATGGGCGCGTACCTTTAGGTTAACATTTTATGTCAATTTTCAATATTTTGGTAAACTTGGCTTTTCACCTTTTTCTCGCCTTATATATTCAATAAAATACATGACTTTAAAATAAATATAAAGTTTATTTTACTCAAATATTAAAAAAACTGGCTTAATATTTCAAAGCAGCACCATTTTTTTCCACTAATAAGTTTAAACGTGTGGCCATTGATGCAAACAGTATTTGTGCATGGTGAACATTGTAATTATTCCAGGTTTCTTCAATTTTATTCCACAAATCATCACTATTTTGTGGATAAAAATCATTGGTCTTGATAATTTCCTTTACGATATATCCCCAAACGTTTTCGATTGGATTGATATCAGGGCTTCTTGAGGGCCAAGGGAACAATGAAATGTTATTTTCCAGTAGCCAGTCCAAAACTCTCTTTGCTTTATGGACGGGGCAGTTGTCATGCTGGTATATAAAATTTTCTTGTTCAAATATATTGTTTACCAATGGCAACATATCATTTTGGAGTATGTGTATATAAGCTTGACTATTAAATCTTTCTCGAATACGGTTGTATATGCCTAGCCCTCTGAAAGACATATACCCCCATACATTAACAGAAAATCATCACATGTTTTAACATGTTGGGTATATCTTACTTCGTACCGTGTATTTTTCGGCCTATACACTCTAATCTGCCCGCTATAATAAGATTGAAAAATCTTCTCATCGGTAAACACTACCCTTTCCCAAAAATCCATACCTTGCGGTAAATATTCCAGTGCAAACCCCATTCTTTGCTCTCTATTCATATCGGTCAAAAACGGCTTTTTAGCAGCTACAATGCTTCTCAATTCCGAATTTTTCCCAATACGATTTCTTGCCGTTCTTACTGTCCCAGGAAAATTAGTTTGGTTGTGTGCTTCTACAGCTCTCTGAAATGGATTGTTCGCAAAAAATCTATCAGATCATTATCTTGATATTCGTTTGAAATTTTTCTCCACCACCTCCAGCCCTTCTCTCCAATGATCCTGTATTTTCCCATTTAGTTCTAAGGCTTTGAATAGTGCTTCTTGGTTTCCCAACTTGCTGAGCTATTCTTCCCAGAGAAACACCTTCTTCGAATAGAGTTATTACTCTCGCCTTCTCTAGTTCATTCATTTTTCAAAATTAAAAAAGTTAAATAATATAATTTTGAAATGTGTGACAGATAACAATTTGTCAAGTAAGGTATATTTCTGGGTGATCCAGGTAACGCAAAAGCCAACATTACACTTTTTTAAAATAAAACACCCAATATATTATGTGTTTATTGGATAGCGCCTAAAATTCTCTTTTTAAAAATATATATGTTGCCTATAATTCATTCATCCATTGTTAAAATATTCGCTATTAAAAAATCAAAATATTACTAATTTACTATGTGAAATAAATCACAGTAACCATTGAAATAATCAACAATTTTAATACCAAACACAATAAAAAATTTGATTTAACAATAACAATATAAAGTTTTACATATTTTCTATATGCCCGCCATTATTATTTAGGCACTTTGTGTAATCATCTACGTTATCAATAGCATTCACAATAAAATGAGGCTTTTCCTCGACTAAATTATTTATGCAATTTATAATTTTATTAAACGATGCGCTTCGTTCTTTATAAACTGTGTTTTTCACGTAACCTCAAAAAAAGAATCAAAAATTGTTAAATCAGGGCTATTGGGTGGCCATCGAATGCCACTATTTTTACCAATCCATAAGGGATATCGATTTTCAAAAAATTGCGGACAACCCGGACAACCAAGACATTATGGGGTGGTGCTCCATCTGAGATTATGTCATTATACTGACGAATAGGCAAATTTTCCAAATAATTTTTTATTTTTCTCAAGAAACTCTAAATATCTTTTACCATTTAAAGAAAATTCGTAAAAAATAGGACCTATAGTTTGAGTGTTAAGAATGCCGCACCAGAAATGAACTGCTCTTCGGCCTTGGAATTTAATTTCACACATTCCGCGGGGGTTTTCTAATGCCCATAAATGACTATTTCGCCTGGTAAACATCCCAGCTGTGGTAAAAGTAGCTTTATCGCTCCATAATATCTTTTGAAAAAATCCTTATCCCTTAATTTTCTTTGAAGCATGTCTCTGCAAAAATTTTGCCTAATAACTTTTTGTTCTCCCGTCAACTTCTGAACAGGTAAAATTTTGTATGGATGATATCCATATTTACGAAGGGTAATACTAATTTTCTTTTTAGACCTATTGAAATATTTACTGACATCTTCAGTTAAAAAAGAAGGATTTTCTACAAACACATATTTAAATTGATTTTACAAAATTTAAAGTCCTAATTGGTCATTTACCTTGAAAATATAATAAAATCTCTAATTCTTCGTACAAATCTATATTTACTAATCTTTTCTTTCTATGCGATTTTTTGTGAATCCTAAAATGTCTTTCTATGTTATAGAAAGTACCTCTTGACAATACCGGCATACCTGGGTGAAAAACTCGATAATCGGCTTGTGCTGCACTGGCATTTTTATTATTCTTATAAAAGAAATTAATTATTTCCTCTGTTTTCTCTTCAGTATAACCCATTTTGCGACTTAATATTATCAAAATTTAAAAACGAATTGACAACTAAATGTTATGTCTCATGCCACCGGAAATGACATTTTTTGATAACTTTGTTTTCCAATGGTTATTGTGATTTGTTTCATATAGTAAATTATATTCTGTTCACTATAAATTGAGAAAAACATAAGAACATCATTACGAGCCCGTTTTACAATAGAAAATTTGATATTTTAAGTAAGGTTATGAAAAATGTCATGAATGACTTTAACAGACGTCAAAAAGTAAAAAGTGTCAGAATTTGTTGTCATGCTCGTTTTTAAATTATTTATGTAAAAGCTGTAGAATATGTAGTGAAAAATTCAAATTATATAGTTTTAATGTGGTTCTAAAACGTTTTTTGTTTTAAAGAGTGAGAATTCAGCACAAGATTAATTTTTAAATTGCCAGTGATGTTTTTGCTAGGACTCAAGAAGAAATATCCACTAAATTAGCACAAACAGATCTCGTTTGAAATATGTGTTTAATATAAGAAATATTTAAGTGCAGTTTAGATACTAAAATAGTATAATGTGTTAAAATGTATTTTGGTTTTAGAAATATATAAAAAAAGTTAACACAATTTAATGTTAAAAATATGTCCCAATAAATAGTAAGTTATTTAAAAAAGTTGGTATTACTTTGGTATTACCGTACCCTAAAAATTAAATATATGAATTTATTTAGCCTAATTTTATTGCATTTTACTTAGTCTCCAAGTATTTTACATTTTACCTTAGTCTTAGGTGATTAAATTTGCCTTTATTTTATTCTTACTTTTTGCCCATTACCTAACTAAATACAATCAGTATCCATATCACTAATGCTTTATAAGGTTTTAAAACATTTGTAATAATTCGTTGGTCCATTTACTACGGATTTTTTTTTATTAAAACAAATTAATATTTTACATTAGTCAGCAAAGCCGAAATAGGCTTTAAAGTAGTGTTTACACTAAACTATATTATAAAAATTAGAAAATAATTTTTCATTAAAAAAATATTGTCATTTCATAGTAAAAAGCGTGGGGTGCATTTTACTATTTTTTCATAACTTTTCCATCATAGATATTTGCAAATATAATAATTATAACATTTAATATATTTATCACCCCACGCTTTTACTATGAAATGACAATATTTTTTTTAATGAAAAATTATTTTCTAATTTTTAGTTCGGTTGCATATAAAAGCGTGTTTTTTTAGTTTTTTTAAACTATTAATTATTTTTCATTTTTTAGTTTCTGCTACTCTTGACAAAATGGCGAAAAATTTTTTAATGAACAAGAGTGGCAAATTTTAAAATTTTTCCAACAGATTGCAACTCACTAAAAAATTTCTTCTTCATTAAGTAGCAAAGTTTGAAATTTTGCCAACAGATGGCAATCCAGGCAATGTTTGGACCGTTGCCAATATATTGCAACCCACTAAAAAATTTCTTCTTCATTTAATAGCAAAGTTTGAAATGTTGCCAACAGGTGGCAACCTAGGTGTTGTTTTTATATTTTTATAATATAAAGGAAAATTTTTTTTTCCTGGCGATCCAAAAAAAGAATGTTAATTTTTATTAATTGCACATTATGTATTATGTATACATTACACATAATGTAATTTTTATTATTTAATCCTTGAACTAATGGTGCAACTAACCCTATATTTTTATTTTTCATAAAAATTAAACACTCATGGTGCAACTAACCAAATTGTGTAAAAACTAAAAAATTTCTTCTTCATTTAATAGCAAAGTTTGAAATGTTGCCAACAGATGGCGTCCTAGGTGTTGTTTTTATAATATAATGGAATTTTTTTCCTGGCGATTCAAAAAAAGATAACGGGATACTGTTTTTAAATTATTGCATCTTCATCGGTCCTTGACACGTGTGCAAAGTTTCAAAGAAATCGAATAGCTGGAAGTTGGTTAAAATTAGGCTCAAAGATTCCGTTACATAGATAGATAGATGGATAGATAGTTACAAACCCAAGTTAATAAAAGCGTGTTAAAAAGATTAGAAAGGCACACCTAAGTCAACTATGGAATAAAAAAATCTAATTCCATTTGAGTGTTTAATTTATTTTTCAGAATTTTTTGTTTTAAACACTAACACCTCAAGGTTAGGCAATGAACGTCTGCATTGAAACCTTTTCTGATATATTGCCACGTCAGTATAGCTTTGTCGTTTCTTTAGACCGTCTCCTTGCCACGAATTGGCAAAAATTGCCCATGGAAGTTTTAAAGTGGCACGAAGTGTATATGAACAAACAATTTTACTTAAATTGTATAGTAAATTTACAAGAAAACACATCTTAATTTATTTATGATATTTTAATGTCATATTATACAACAATTAATTTAAATGTTGGTGGCTAATTTTTTGAAAAACTGGTGTACAGTTTTTCTTATTTCTGGTCTTCATTTTTCTTCAATGTTGTCCAGTACTTTTTGTAAGCATTTTTTAGAAGAAAAACTGCTGTCTGTTTTATTGGCTGCCAGGACTCGGAGAAACGTAGCTTTAGAAACACCTAAAAAGTACACAAAAACTTATATTACTAAAAATAATTTATCCATCTTGACGTGACCTTTTTGGATTCTAAAAAATAAAATGTAGGCGCCTGGCTTACATTTTTTAGGTTTACAATCAAATTTAATAGTACTATATAGTTCTTAATTCGTACATACAGGGAGTTTCTAAACAAATGCAAACTATTTTAGGAGGTGATTTCTTGTTCAAAATAAAGGGGAGTTTGCTTTATAAACGTGGTGTCAAATGTCAACCAAAAGGCAGATAAGGTGGTACAAAATATTGATATTATAAAAATACACTTTTTGAATATTTTCGCACTTTTTTAGAATTAATGGAAGTGGTCGAAATAGACTATCTTAATCGTTCTTCCTAACAAAATTTAAACAGATACTTACGCAATCTCCTCGAAAAATATAAATTTGAATAGCCTGATACATTTAGAAACTTTTTTACTCCTGTATTTTTTCGTTATACTTACCGATTAAAAATATAAAAAAAAATGTAACTCATAACGTGGCAGGACGGGAAAATTTTTAGAAAAAAAATATTTTTTTGCTTTTGAGGTTAAAAATACGAGGACACTTTTTTAAATTTTTTTCTATTTCTTCCTAATGGTTGACTTGCCCCATGTTAATAAGGCAAACTACACTTTATTTTTAATAAGAAATCACCTCCTTAAATTTTTTACATTTGTTTAGAAACACCCTGTATAAAGGTACAGAACTTTAAAGCAATTTTAATTGTTGCTTAACTAAGCAACTTTAATTTTTGTAACTTTTAATATTAGATCTATTTCCGTTAATTTTTTGTTTATGTGTAATAGTGTAATATATTTCTTAAATGAATAATTATTTTATTTTGGTTGCTCATTTAAGTAGGAAATAAGGAAAATCTGATGATATAGCATTTTTAAAAGTATACAAGAAAGTAGTGTTAAAATAATTTATTTAATGCAAATTTTAAGCTTTAAAAAACATACTTGTCATGTCAGCTCAATGCGTTTAATTGACTTTCAGTGTATTAAATACTAGCAGGTAGTGATTAGCCAAGGAATGCCTGCATGTAAATATTCCAGATAGGCTGATGCATTGATCTTGCTTTGATGTTGCTTTAGGCCATTATCTTTTTCACACAATTCTTCATGAATGCTTTAAAGTTGCACAAAGTGTATAGATACTTACTTTTATTTTATTTATTTTCTAAAAAGAAACAAAAAACAGTTATATTTTTAGGTTTTAAAACTGAAAGAACAGCAAAATAAACCTTTTGTACCATTATATGTAAGGGGTGATTCATTATGGGGTACTTTAAAAAAAAATAAACAAAACCCTTTATTAACTAATATTTATTATCCTACGGAAGAACTATATCTTACATTTACTTTTTAAAGATTATGGCTTTTAAATGTTGGCCTTAACTGCGCCTAACATTGTCTGTTCTTAAGCTCTAATTTCCGAGTTCTAAATCAATTCGTTATAATAATCACGTACATTCGCAGCTACTGCCGCTATATTTTCTGCACTACGTGATGGACGAGCCTGGCTCATTTGGTCAAGAATTAGCCAAAAATAAAAATTGGAGTCCAAATTTTTGTGATGGTTCAGCCAATAGTCTGCACCATAAGTTGCCCGAAGCGCACGAAACACATTTCTCGGAGAACGATGATTTTCAAAATACAGTTGAACAAGTTTTAGACGTTGTGCCGAGGGCTTGGTCTTCTGTCAAACTGTACTGAATACAAATACCATAACAGTTTTAAATTTAGACCCTCTCGTTTATCCAAAAATACGTAATAGAAAAAGTACCTCTAAATGAATCACCCTTACAATATATTTTTTTAGGAAATAGCTTCGTTTATTGGAAAATATAGGACCACTTTTTTACATGTAAACATATTATTTATAAATGTAAGTAATATAAATATTTACCATCATATTCTGCTGCAATTTCTGCATTATTTGTCCTGGTAAAATGTGGGTTGTTTTTCATAAAAAGTTTAAAAATATTTATGAGCATTTTCTTCACCCCTGGACACATTTTTTTTATTGGCCGTTTTTTTGTTGGTGACAAATTCCTTTCTTTAGACGTTGATGGCTCACATTCCATTATAACAGATGCAGTAATAAAGGTGAATTTTCTAGAAATACAACTCGAGCCGGGAAGTTTAGGAACTGGAGTTTCACGTACTCTGAAAGAATTATTTGTCGGAAACGGTTCGTTCTCGAGATATCCATCAATCAACAGTTCCAAATTTTGAACTAAGCTTATTTCTAACACTATAGTTCCTTCTTTTGCACTACCAATTCTTGATTTAAAGCTAAAATTGTCACACAATATTTGATTTCTCACCTTTTAAAACCCCGTTTTTCACGTTTTTACATTATTTTTGCATTAAACTGCATAGCTATACTTTGAATCATCTTAATCCCAGTTTGCCATGAAGCCCTATGTGTGTGTATGGTTGCCGGATTATCAAAGAAAAGCCACGCAATTTAATTCAAAAATAATGTAAAAACGTAGAAAAACGGGGTTTTAAAAGGTGAAAATCAAATATTGTGTGACACTTTAGCTTTAAATCAAGAATTGTGTGCAAAAAGAAGGGGGAATATAGTGAAAATAAGGTTAGTTCAAATATCAACTTTGATGATGGATATCTCGAGAACGAAACGTTTCCGCCAAATAATTCTTTCAGATTCGTGATCAGCGCCCCAAAAACCCCCGTATACCAAATTTCGTCAAAATCGGAGTTGCTCCCATTTTCTAGAAAATTACCTAATAAAATTTACCCCACAAATAAATACAGAATAATAAAAATACAAACACAAAAAAGGTAAAAATTATCACATAAAAAGGCAAAAAGTTAACTGACAAGTAAAATTTTTTTGACCTTAACTCTACCACCTTGATTATTTCACATACCTCTTTAGAGGGGTGTGGATTATTTAAATATATTGGACGTTGCCAATATGTCAAAAATTAAGGGATTATTATTGCCATACCGTATATTTTATAAATATAAAATATAAAAACATTATTATTCCATATAAATTTACAAAAGACAAGTTTTTTAATATAACAACAACCTTTTAAAAGTGTAAAAAAATATTTTTAGTCAATTTAATAAACATAAGTAGTATTTTCATATTAGTATAAAAAAACTGGCAACACACTAGAATTGGTAATAGTAATTTAAGAAAATCGTTTGGTGAATGTTTATGCCGAAGAAACTTATTTAATTACTCTAGTTGTATTTTTATTGAAATTAAACCTCTTAAATTATTTATATTAACTTTTTGCGTAAAATATTTTAATAAAGTAACTTAAAAATGATAAATAAAGTGCATAAAATGGTTAAATTAATATGGTTTACTTAAAACTAAAGTACTCAGATCTCACCAAATGAGTAGGAAGTTTTTTAGTGTTCCGGAACGCGCCATTGATTTTAAACTTTTGAAAACCTTCTCTGTCAGTTTTGACAAACTTTTCGCCAGTGTAATAAGGTCTTTAAATTGATCAATGGGGTGTATTTTTCTTCTATTGTTTTTGCTTTCGTCACTCTCAATTTATAGTGAACAGAATATCGTAATATTTTGATTTTTTAATAGCGAATATTTTAACAATGGATGAATGAATTATAGGCAACATATATATTTTTAAAAAGAGAATTTTAGGCGCTATCTAATAAACACATAATATAATATAAGGTGTTTCATTAAAAAAAAGATACAATAAGTCAAAAAGTTCACCGGTGATGCTCAATTGTTTCTTTAAGTAGCAAATTCGGACGGTGTGGATGATACCCTACAATTTTTATCTAATTTTTTTTTCTATCTAGATTAATAAGGTCGCTAAGAGCTGTCAAAATTTGAGGAAACACCCTGTACATGTGTTATCTAAAGTAGCCGCAATGTCGGTAAAACATTAAATTGTCTTACTTCATATTTAAAACTATACAGACTGTCCACGAATTGTTTTTTGAAAAAAAAGTCAAAAGAAAATGTTGATTTTGAATACAGGGTTCGCAAAAACTTAAAAAACATGATTTTACTCCAAGAGTAAGCTACCTGTATTTTTCATTTTTTAGCAAAATGTCTTTAGAAATTTTTTTTTAGTATCATGTTGGTAATCGATAAAAACAATAATACAAAACTTTATTGAAATCCATAATTTGACGAAAACTGGCGTGTACAGTTAAAAAATTGTGTTTTGAAGGAATTTGGAGAAAGCAGGTATTTGAAAAGCAAATTATAAAAGTTTCATAGGTCATTTTATTATAAAAATTTAAAATAATTAATTTTTAATAACTTCAAAATCCGTTTTTTGAATCTTTTTGATACCCCCTGTAACTTTATTAAAGTTGATTCCAAATATTATTCTAAATAAATTTTTTTAAATAAAATAAATAATACTTTGGAGAAAAATCATATTTTTAAGTTTTTAAGTGAACCCTGTATACAAAATCCAACATTTTATCTTCGTGAATGCTATTTTTAAAAGCAAAATTTTTAAGAGGAATGTCTCCATATCTTTCGAAAAGTTAAATTCTTTGATCCATTTGTCCTCTTGTTAACTCCATCCGTGAACAGTCTGTATTTAAAAATATATATACAGGGGTTATTTAATAAGTGTCGATATTTCAGAGAGTGATTTTCAAGTATTTTTAAGGTAAAAAGTTCCTATGAACGTGTGGTCTAAGATGCTTCGCTTTCAAGATACAGGGTGTCAAAGTTTTATTTTTATTTATGTTTTTTCTGCATAATTTCCTAAATAATGCCGATTTCCGAACGAAAATTGGTACCTGGGGGTTTTTTGACATAAGAAATTTGAATTTGTTCTTAATTTAGCTCTTACTTGTAGAGGGCGCTAGCCACATGTATATTCTCACTTTCAAAGGCTCATGACTTTTGTACAACCCTGTATTTACATTTTTGTTAAAAGAAATGGATTCCTTAGTCATTTTTACGTAAAAAAAGGTACTCTTATTAGATGACGCTAGGAGCAATCGTTTTCGAAATATTTTGGTTTGGTTTGGTTTGGTTTGAAATCGATGCATGTGTTTTGAAAAAATGAAAACCAGATCAAAATCACAATAAATGCTGGAAATGCCCACCCCCGCCTGTAGGCACGCATCCAATCTTCTCCTTATTGATTCGTGTACCCTCTGGAAAATTCCTGGAGTATTTTCAATCGTTCTACAAGAGTCCATTATTCGATTTCTCGTTCTTCTTCATTTTGAATAGGTGTTTGGTAAACTAATGTTTTTAGATGTCCCCAAAGGAAATAATCCAAACTATTAAGGTCTGGCGACCTAGGAGGCCATGGTTGAGTCCCTCCCCTACCTATCCAACGATTATTGAAATTTTGATTTAAAAACTCTCGCGCTTGATGCTAAAATGTGCAGGGGAACCGTCATGCATAAACCACATCTCATTCCTTAGTCTAAGTGGCACATTTTCCAGTAAAATAGGCAAATTCTCTTCAAGAAAACGACGATATATCTCGCCATTTAATTCTTCCCGGAAGGAAAAATGGACCTATCAAATTATCTCCCAGGATTCCTGCCCACACGTTAACAGAGAACTGTTCTTGAAAATGTGATTCCTGTATTGCATGTGGGTTTTCATTTGACCACATATGATTATTATGAAAATTACGTATAGCGTTACGTGAGAAATTTGCTTCGTCGGTAAACAGGATAAGGTTTTGAAACAAAGGGTTTTGAATAAGGCATTGGAGAAACCAACGACAGAAATTTATACGTAAGGGAAAGTCACGAGGTAGCAGTGCCTGAACTCTTTGAACATGATAGGGATATAATAAATTATCCACTAAAATTTTCCATACCAGAAAATGAGAAATATTTAACGTAAACGCTACTTTCCTGGTGCTTGTATCCGGCTGTTCTTCTACCATATTAAGGACTGCATCTTCGATATCTGGGGTTCTTACCGTTCGAACTGCACCTGACAGGTGACTAGCTTTCTCAAATGTTCCTGTTTCTCTTAACCGACCGTGGATTCTTGAAAAAGTTTTTGGAGTTGGAACTATGCGATTCGGATAACGCTCCTGATACAAACGTTTAGCTTCATAAGCATTTCCATTAGCAAGTCCGTATGTAAAATGCATGTCAGCATACTCAGCATTGGTAAAATTTACCATTTTAAAAAACTCACTAATATTTATTACCTACTACTCAACTGTACGTCAAAGTACGTCAAAATTGTATTATGTCTGAATTTTTACATGACAACACAAACAAAATGCATTGACTAGGCTACTTGATAAAACCGTCATTTTCGGCGGTCTTTACTTAGCATATTTATTACTAAGCGTATGCATCGATTATTTTAAACTAAAATATTTCGAAAACGGTTGCTCCTAGCGTCATCTAATAAGAGTACCTTTTTACGTAAAAATGACTAAGGAATCCATTTCTTTTAACAAAAATGTAAATACAGGGTTGTACAAAAAGTCATGAGCCTTTGAAAGTGAGAATATACATGTGGCTAGCGCCCTCTACAAGTAAGAGCTAAATTAAGAACAAATTCAAATTTCTCATGTCAAAAACCCCCAGGTACCAATTTTCGTTCGGAAATCGGCATTATTTAGGAAATTATGCAGAAAAACATAAATAAAAATAAAACTTTGACACCCTGTATCTTGAAAGCGAAGCATCTTAGACCACACGTTCATAGGAACTTTTTACCTTAAAAATACTTGAAAAATCACTCTCTCTGAAATATCGTGGACACTTATTAAATAACACCCTGTATATAAAAATATATATGTTACCACCCAAGTTATCTGCGAAATGAGACAGATTTGAGAAAATCTCCGAAACACGTCCAGATATTTATTGAGGGAAAGCCCTTTAACCCCTTAACTACCAGTGCCACAACCCCAAAATTTTTAAATAAAAAGGGGGTCGAGTGATAAATCATTTTTATTCACCTACTAGAAAATGGCGGTACATTAAATTTTACCTAGATACCTGATTTGGATGGCCATATTTCCGAAACTAATAAAGTCAGGTATACTTAATGCGGCATTTCCTTAAAGCTCATTAAAATCTTTTTAATGGTGATATAATATATAATAATTACACACTAACATTACATATAAAAAAACACAATGTTATTTTTATTCCTATGATTTTTAGGCACACTTATGTTCCTTCATTGTTGACAGAAGTCATACGTTTTTGTAACATTATTAATTTATTAAAAGTTTGTGGTTTATCGGTCTTTATTTGCCCTCTAATCGCTTTTAGTATCATCAAATCTTCAAAAGTTCTTCTATACCT
Organism: Listronotus bonariensis; assembly: GCA_014170235.1. Classification (NCBI taxonomy): domain Eukaryota; kingdom Metazoa; phylum Arthropoda; class Insecta; order Coleoptera; family Curculionidae; genus Listronotus; species Listronotus bonariensis. The sequence continues at coordinate 195,010 of JACEGR010000599.1, forward strand.
ATTCAATTTTTACATTTGCAGTCAACTGTCATTTAAATTAACTTGGTTGCTATGTTTTTTTATATCTGACGTTAAAATGTTAAGAACATATAAAACATTTTACAATTACTTTAGATTTTGATTATTAACGTACATTATCATCATTATGGAATAACTAGTGCTTATTTTCTGTTTTTGCCGCAGTTCGCTCACCAAATTATGGGTTAAATTCATTTGGTAGGTTCAGCATGTACTATATAGCATGAGAACATAAATAATATTTAAAATTTTACCCTTATTTTCTTATACTAACAACCTTATTTTTCAGTTTTATAAAACCTTGTTTTTTATTTAATATTGAAGTCATTTTGGATAATATTTTTAGTTTTAATATGTTCTTGTTTGTATTTTTATTTCCTATTTGTATCATGCACTACAACGATTGTTTTAAACTTGTTTTTTGCCCGCCATTCCTTTCTAATACTGTTATAATGTTAAACTTCGGTCATAAAATAAATCAAGTTATATTTTGTTTTAGAACTTATACCAAGACCAGCACGTTCCTGTGAGGATCCTCCGCTTTATTTAAGGTTAAAAATGGGTAAACCTTTAGATAAAAAGATTCCACATTCTACTCCGTTAATGTCCTATGGAAAAAAGAAGATGCGGCCAGAGTACTGGTTTAGTATACCTAAAAATCGAGTGGACAGAGTTGTACAAATTTATTCAAGCGTGGGTCCCACAGCTCTATGGTGAACTTGATGAAGAGAAAGTAAGTATAGAATATTGGTGTATAAGCAATTAAAATAAGGCGACTTGACAACGTTGCAATTGCAATTAAGCTCCTGCATCGGAAACTTTTACAACTCTTTTGGAGCGCTATGACGTTGTTTAGTCATATTTTGCTTAGTAACATACTTTTTATGATTTATTAGATAAATGCAATAAAAAATAAAAATAGTTAGTCTACAACATCTCTAAAGTGTTTTAGTAGTTGTTATCATGGATTCTGTTAAAAATTCTGCAATAAAAGAAAATGTACCAAGTAGGTTTTGTTATGTTCGCAGTTCAAGTCTAAATAGCCAAGTTCTAACGTTTCGTGACTTCATATGAAATTGCTGGGAACGCTGACTGTTAATCATATTTGGTTTAAATTGCGTGTAAACGGCAGCAACCCCAAATTCGCGTCATCTTTTAGTGCTACCAACCAATAAAATAATATTCGGCTGACAGACGAAATGTTCGGAGTTTAGGTTACGTTTCAGTTCATGTTTTCTTTAGTATTTTGTGAGTTTTCGGTAATTGAGAGGAATTGAAGAAAAGGAGGTTTGGGAAAAGTTTCCTTCAGATAAGAGTAAAATCGAAGGCCCTTTAACTTAAGTATACCGATTAAGCTAAATAACCATAACACATAGGCAATGTGAGGAAAAGCGACAATCTAACTAAATATCGGCATGTAAACCTGCGTGACTAATAGTGCTTATTTTGTTATATACATATATTTTTTACTTTGCATTATACAGGGTGTTTTAGAACTATGGAATAAAAGTTCTAGGGATTATTCAGTGCAACAGTAAAAACATTTGAGTATAGCGACCCATATCCGGAAAAGTGTCACTACGGCCCTAAGACGCGTTAAATTTCAGAAAGACGATGAATTGTCTAAATAGGATTTAATGCATTTAATGTTTGCCTCTTGTACATGATATTATCACAACAGTTGTTCAAAATGCCAATGTCAATGTTTAATAGTTATTTATTAGATAAGTGAGTTATATTACATATAAGTCACGCAAGAAAAGTTCAACTCTCGAGCCCGAAGGGCGAGAGAAGTAATTTTCTTAAGTGACTTATATGTAATAACTCACGTGTCTAATCTAAAATTTTATCCAACACTTTCGTATAAATCGTTTTTAATATCGAAAATAATTTTAAAACGTCATCCATTATTTGTTACTTGTCATTGTCAACACCAGCAACAAAATTTTGTATTTTTGGAAAGCAAGCTTGTTTGGTTGTAATGCATTTTGTTGGTAACTACGGGTTTGTAATAATAAGTCTATAATTCACTAGTGAGCTAAAGGTACTTTAGCTCACTAGTGACTTATAGTACACTTTATATCCTCAAAATCTGATCAATTATGTAGATATTATATGTAAGTGTTGGATAAAAATTTTAATATTTTGTTTTTTAATTGTGTCTCTTAATTTGAAACGCTTATATGTTTAGTTAAAAAAAATAATGAATTATTAAAGAGGTAGTTATTTTTAACGATATTAAAACTATCATTTAGGAATGCAAAGGGTATTGCATCTGCAGAAAATAATAAGTAAAATATTGTAAAAATTACACCCAAAATATTAATAAATGATGATATGTACAAAAAAGTATTTAAAAACTTGTGAATTTCATTAATTTTTTTATTTCGGTTAATTTGAGTAATAAAAATTTTATGTACACATATTAAGTCTTGCTAACGTACAAGTATATTAAAAATTAGCCATAATATTTTTTTGTATTTTCACATGTAATTTTAAAAGTAATTAAACTTCCTTATTTCTTTTCTTTATAAAGTCATACATTGCATTTTTAAATCCTTTTATTGTTTGAACGGATTAGCTTTAAAAGTAAAACTTGGGGATTTGAAATTATGCATAACGTCAGTCTAATTCGCAAAGTGCGTAACTCCATTTTTAGAAATTTTAGAGGATCATTTTGTAAAGCAGAATTTTACAGTGATGTGTGGTAGCATACAGTAAAAATAATAATATCCAAGACAATTGTAGTTTCACTATAGACACCCAGAACAATGCTAAATTTTTGGTCATCAGCTTGGACGCTCGCTTCGTGGAATTTATAAAGCGAGTATCCATCGAGTACACACGTAAACAGTACGTATAATTTGCCGCTTCATAAATTCAGCCAAGCCAGCATCCAAACTGTTAACAAAAAATTTAGCATTGTTCTGGGAGTCTATAGTGAAACTAGAATTGTCTTTGATAATATGAAAGACTAAATTATCTTCTTTCATATTAAATTATTTTTTAAATATATGCAACCAGACATCACTCTAAAATTCTGCTTTAAAAATGCTTTTCTAAAAATGGAGTTACGCAGTTTGCGAATTACACTGACGATAAATACTACATTTTAGAGTAAAATTGATAAATGAAAATTTCAAGATGACGGCTGGCAGTACTTTAAAAATAACCTAAATACCTGATTTGGAGGGCCATATTTCTAAAACTATTTTAAAGATCTTTTTATTGGTGATTCTGGTAAAAATATAGAGGGTGGAAAAAAGTATACTTTTTAATGAAGCACCTTGTATATTATATCACCATTTATAAGGTCTTTAAAAGAACTTTACATCTAACTTTATTAGTTTCGGAAATATGGCCATCCAAATCAGGTATTAAGGCTATTTTTAAGGTTTCGTCATTTTGTATTAGGTGAAGGTATTGACTTTATATTCTAGGTTTATAAAGTACTTGTTAGGAGCTGGGTGACAAGACCCCACTTTCCATTTAATGTATTTTTTCACGATTACTATATCTGTCAATTTCACTCCAAAATATAGTATTTATGCATCAATGTCATATTCCAAAGTTTTCTTTTTGAAATTGATTCGTTCAAAAAATTAAAGATGTGGGGAGGGGCTTTAAAGAAATGCACTGTATATCAAATTTAATTAACTTTTTTAAAGTAAATATGAAATAATATAATAACAATTATATATTTTTTTAAACACAATTAGACACGTCACACATGTTGAACACTGGCAAGTAGAGATTAGACAAAGAAGAAATACATTCAAAATCCGCTGACTACTTAAATGTAGTAAATAATAAATAAATGCTACACAAAAAATATAAAAAATATATGAAAAAGGAAGTGTAACCAGCACCCACAGGACTTTTTGGTTTAAAATACTACATACATATACATAAAAAAAAATGCAACCCGTGCAAATTTCAATAATAATTGTCTATTCTTAATCACAAATGTTTTATTTACTACCCACAGTATAATTGTTTAAGTTTAAATAAAATTTATGTAAATTTTTATGACCCATAAATCAGTTTTTAATATGCCATTTTGTTGCAGATAAGGGAAAGGAACTTTGTCCTTGTCGATTTGGACACCGAGTTATGGAGCGAGGAACCTACACCTTCTGGAAGTCGCCATGGCAGTCAAGGAGAAGAGCTTGCCGAATTAACCAAAGAAAGTTGGGAAGTAAGTACTTGCCTCATTTTTTATATATGGTTATTATTTGATCTGTATTTTCCATTTTTTAATTGATTATTTTTCGGCAGCATATTAAAATGGTTTAATGGATTACAGTATATCGTCATAAAATATTAAAATTGATAGTTAACATTGCAAAAATGGCAATACAAAATATCAGATGATATGAAAAATATTGAAAATATTTTGCTTTCCAAGAACCAGGTGTTTCAAATGCACAAGTCCTAATAGGCATACACAAGGTGACGCGTTTCTTCATACCTACCTGAAGGTAGGTACGAGGTCAAGTGTTCGAGTAAGACCAATGGTATGAATTTGCATAGGAACGCGCCGTCAGTTCAGTATACATATTTGTGTTCACACTTACTCGCAAGCTCCTTTTAACTTCAGGTAGGATCAGAGATCTGGCTCACCCTATGTATGCTCATTTAGAACTAGCTGGCTCTATACTGGGTCTTCCTAACTAATGACTCATTCCTATAACTTTTTTATTTTTAAAAATTCAAAATAAAATGGGGTTTGTAGATATGTCACATAAATGTGCATTGTTTTACCTATAGAGGCTACAGCTTGATTTTTATAGTTTCTATAAACTAATTTAAAGTTTGAGATATTATATTTATGATCCTAATTCATTTTTTTAGTGGTTCGAGGGTGGCTGACTATAGTGTGCCACGTGAGCCGTTTTTCCATTTTTTCCATTCTTTGACCCTTCCTCCCCCTCTGGTGAGTTCTGGTGGGATTTGCTTAAATTCGATACCTCTCATCTCCCTAGCTCACGGGAGATTTTTGTACCATTTCTCAAACCAAAATTGACTTTCTGTTTGTCGAAATAATTTTAAAGAGGAAAAGAAAGAAAAAAGGTACCGGATAATATTTTTCCTGTTTCTAGCAGATAAAGAATTACGTGATATTTATTTGCACAGGACCCCCCTCCCACCACAGTGAGATTAAGTGAAATTCAACTCGACACCCCCTACTTACATAATTTATGGACGCCCCCTGGAAAAAGTTTTTTTTATTAACAATTTGATTCCACAAAATCACTATTTTAGTTAAAAATGTATCACAAAAATTCATATCAACTAATTTTTTCCCTAACAGCATCAATCAACCCGTTATAGTATCGATAGAGAACTAGGATGGTCTGAAAAAAATAGTGATTGTTGGTTATTACCACAGATAGACATATGCTACGTGGACAGATTCTACTTTCAATAGCACGAATATCGACGCAGCTGCTTAAATTATATACTTACGAAATGCAACTCGAATTGCGGAACGTGTTCGAACTGATCAATTTCAAACGACACATTCGAAGTTGACCAATTAGAACACGTTTCACAATTCCAAATCTCATTTTGTAAATATATGAACTAAGTTTTCTGTCCTCTTATCGATGTCTTATCTGTTTTTATTATGTTAGATGCAGTTTATTTTTTCCTAAATTTTAATTAACCATTGAAAATTATACAAGAAAAACTGGATACGTAAAACAATGCATATTTATGTGATATAACTACATACCAAAAGTTTATTTTATTACCTTAAAAAATAAAAAAGGTATAGAGGTGAGTCCCAGCTAGGGACACGCGGTATAATAAATAAGTTCTACATTTATTCATGCTTTTTCCAAGGCTAAAAATATTTTAATTGAAATCTAAAATAGAGGGATATATACATTTTAAATCTAAATCTCTGCTAACTTCTTAAAAAAGTATGTTAATTAATTTGAAATCTATCTTTCATAAATTTTCATTTTTGGTAATCGTCTCTTAATAGCTAGAAGTTTAGAACAACAATCAAAGTTTCCAAAAAAAAAAACGAGAGTCGAGATTTTGTTTAGAATACAGATTAATATTTTCTTTTTATAAAAAATATTTTTAATATAATTTTAAATCTCTATTATTTAACTTAAAAAAAAATAGAAAAAATATATGGGGAATAATTAAATAGGATGGCAATTTTCCTTTTTTTTAAAGTACCGGTAAAGTAAAAAAACTGCCTGTCTAGTCCTCATTGGATAATCATGTATTCAGAAATTTTTGAAAAGATGCAATAGGAATAGCTTAAAAATATTTTTAACAAATAATTTAACATTTGTAATCATAAATACTTTTTTATTTATTCTTATATATAGAAGAATGAAATACAAAAATATTTTTAAATTTGATAAGCTTTTATTGTTGTTTTTATAAATCCCTTTAACGATTTAGTTAAAATAAAATACTGAACCTGATAAGCTTTCGTTTGCTTTGCGTGCAGCTTATCAAGGCACCATATGCTAAGATCTACAACATCATCAAGACGCAAACGATGTCTGAAGGCAGTGTCGACGAGGTGACTGAAAATTCACGCACGACACTACATGTCACACAAATATTTATCTTTGTTATCTATATTTGACCCCTACGTTCTATTAGAATTAGAATCTTCTTTCCGAAATTAGACAAATGTTTTCAAAATGTCAGCAAAGACTTTGTAATATTTTGGGTTTTTACTTCTTATCTACACTTAAATGCTGTGTGGCGGCCACTAGCTTTATCGTTTTTTACTGTACGTTCCGTTTAGTCTCCATATCTGTTATGTTCCGTTTACATATAATATTGTTAAATACAAATCCTGTAGTATATGTCAACTTTTGGAGCTTAGAATATGCTGTTGTTTGTCAAAGTAAAGTTTTTTTGTTTCATTTTAAACACTCAATTTTTTTCCTTTTTTCCTTCGTTTGTGGTAGCTTACAGGGATAGCAAGGTTGAAACATTTTGATTTGACGAGAATTAAAAATAAATATTAATAACAGCGTAATCAACTTTTGCATATACATTAATAAAAACATTTGAGATGTCTACAATATTGAACACAGATCATGACAATTATTGATATTTGACTGATTTCTAACGTTTTATCTCGAGTTACATCAGTGTCGTAATTTTTTGTCATTCTTAGTTTAGATGGTATTATTAGAGAACAAGGTATGACGAAACAGTCAACAGCTCTGGTGCAAAGTATATCTAATTTTTAACAGTTCTGTGAAAAATTTGAAGCATGTTTGATGTAGAATAACCCAAATGCAACAATCATAAATGGTGACCTTTTTAACTGCTCATCCTACTCTATACAAGTCGCAACAAAAGACTTACACACACACAAACAGCTTCTTTTAAAAAGTCTTTATTATATGAAAAACTTATTTATTATTAAATTCACATAAAATTCAAATCTTGTTTTAGTTTGGGCTTTAAATTAGGGGTTCAAAGCCAAAGTGAATTAAGTTTATAAAATATAATTTAAAAAAAAACAGCGTTTTAAGTTTTTGCACCTATTTGTACATATTATTTAAAATGCTTTATATAATTTATCGTACTACAAGACAAAATCATTACCCACCATAGCTTAAATAGTAATACTAGTTGTTTCCTAATAATAATATTTTTAGAAGTAATTCAATATATTTTTTATCCTTTTGCTTCACTTTTTTAGGCAACTAATTCTAAAGGCGGTAGTGATAGAATTGCCATCAATTATTAAAAATGGTAATATTGGACTTGACCCATTGTAGTACAGAAAGTTTATACAATTTACCTATTTGTGTAATCCAATTTTGGACTTGGTTCACTTTAGCATATATCTCAAAAATTGCAAAATGTACATACAAATTATAAGTTCCCTTTTGCAGCAAATAAATCCAGTTGTTTGCAACAATAAAAAATGTTCTGGTCCATTTTTTAAAATCAAAGACTAAGGGTACATCGTAAAAATCGAATCCGATCGGACGGATCGTCCCAGAATTTATCGGATGCAGATAATTCGGTTCTAAATTCTTTTAAATGTGACAAAGAAAAGTATGTACAAAGACAAAGAAAAAAAGAGCAAACAAAAAAAAACTTCTAACCTTTATGGTATTTTTTTAAATTAATTTCATTTAATTTCAGTAAATAAAGACAAAATAACAACGCAAACCACTAAAGAAACACTATCACAATATTTTAGCAAATATTTAAGTTTATTTTATTTCTCACTATTTCGTTTCTACACTTATCAGCTGTTTTACTTAACAGTCATTTTTCTAACCTTTTTCAAAACCGTGAATATCGTACAAATATAACCTCCGGTCGGATTGAACTCAATGCAAATCAATTGAAAAACAGGGTTGACTTATGGCGTCCAATCCAATCCCTTACTCAATCTGAAACGTGCATATCGCAATTTTTTGTCGGATTAGGTTTTATCCGATCGGTTGAATCGGATTTAGTATAACGATGTACCCTTAGTCAAAGTGACTTTTTTAAACATATAATAACTAGAACGTGTCAAGCTTACTAAAAGGCTTTGTGTATTTTGATTATCATAGAGCCAAAATCGTTGAAATGAATAGACCGTTTTCTAGTATACAAGAAGTATAAAGATTCTTAAGAAGGAAAATTCATATAAAATAATATTATAAAAATAAATACTAGCATGTGACAATTATATTTAGAAGTAGTTAAAATGTTATGACAAAATACCTTAATGCAATTAGATTGGTCAATTGATAAGTTTTAATAAATATATAAAATTAAATAAAAAATTATAAAATTATTTTAAATTAAGTAATCAATAAAGTCTTTGTTGGCATTAACACTATTATAGAAAAATAATATTAAATATCTTACAAATTAGGGTTACCGTTTTAATAATAAAGGTGGGAAAAGGTAGTAGTTTTAGTTTTATATCCAGTTTAATCTTTTTCTATTTTATTTTACTTGCCTTATACCGTTTATTATAAAAAAATGAAGTAAAAAAATATTATTTTGGTTCTAATTCTTTTAAAATAGTTTTGTCACTGTCTTAGTGACAAATAATGTGATCACGTCATTAATTTCTTTTCATTATAAGAACTAATTAAATAGGTAGGTAAGTTATCTTGGTTTATTTAGAACTTATTTACTTACATATCTAAAAAGCGGGAATCATTGACTGAATTGATTGTATATTTTCGATAAGAATTTAATAAAACTCAACATTTTATTTCATTAAAAAAAACTTACAACAATAAACAAAATGCTTTTATGACACTGTGTATATTTACTGATAGTGTCAATAAAATTTGTGTTTCTTGACTTTGTTTTAAGTTTTTTTCGTCGTGTACAGGGGTAAAGTTATTATAGTATATTTATACTGGTTAATTCTTAACCTATGCGCATAAACTTGGAAAACAATTGCCAAGGGCAAACACTCACTAATAATGGAAAAATCAAGATACTTTTCTATTTTTTGTGTCAGAAATAATTTGGTATAATTATTATAAGCCATAATTTCATTCATTTGAAATGTTTAAAATATATAAATCATTTCACACATAAACGCCGCAAAGAATTTGCTCTAGGTTTAGCATTAATGAGTACAAAATTTAATTTTAATCAAACAAAATTTATCGTATATGTTCCTTGTTTAGATTATAAAGATTATTTTAACCTGTAAAAACCCTAGGGAACGGTAGTTCTGGTTAGCAAATTATTAACCCTTTCAGATACTTTACCGAAAAGTTTTATTTTTATTTAAATAGGAATAAAGAACCATAATTTTATTATTCAAACATCTGTTTGTTTTTTCATACTTAGGTTAATTTAATAATAATTTTTATTTTGATAGAAAAATAATAACACCTGTTTACCAGTTTAGAAAAAAATACATGTAGGCTGTTTCAGTATTTTTTACTTACAGTGGAGAGGTAGTTAGGATCTAAATTGCGATACTTAAATGCTACACCCTGTATATTTTTCTATATTTATAAAGATAATTTTAGGCACGAATTAAAATTATAGATAATTTTTATAGAAACCGGACTGACGTTACGGACGATCTGAGATCGAGTATTTTTTCTTTTGTATTTTCTAAGAACATTTAACATAGTAGTGTATATTTTTTACACCATTAGAAAGCGGAGATTTTAACAAAAATTACAGTGTGTTTGTGACATATAAAGGTAAATTTTCACCGAAAAAAAAATTTTTGAAGATAAAAATAGAAAACCAAAACATTTTTACAAATGTTTGTTGATCTTTTTATTACCTACAACTTTGCCATTTAACTTTTTTCCATAAAACTTGTAGATTTGCCGGTAATGGAGAAAACCCGTTTTTACCCTTAACCCCCCTTACTCCTTCCCGACTTCGTCCTTAATTTATTTTTCCTTTTATTTTTTTTTTTATTTTAATTCTCTAACTTTTACAATAGTTTCCTTCATACTAAATTTTTTGGTTTCAAAATTTATCGACTGGTCTATGACGAGATTTGTGTTTTCTGTAATCCGCTAAAATTTAAAGAAAGATTACAACATACATTTGTGGGTGTATAGCATAATTAAATATATTTAAAGTATACCTCGCAGGCACAACAATTTTGAATAACCCATTATTTAAATTACTCAACAATCTAAATTTTTAAAATTACTTTTACATTTATTTAATATTTAAACTGGTATATAAACTTAACAGCTGTGTTTGTATTATTTACAAGATTTAGTGTTTCTTCTTATTAAAGGTAAATTTAAAAATATTTTATGGGTTTTAAATATGGGATAACACGAACTACTATGGCTTCTAACTTAAAAGAAATTTCCTTTTTTAGAAGGTATCATTTTAAAGTAGAACAACATAATATGTTGCTTGGCTGATTATGGATTCTAAAGTATCTTTTAACTTTAAGTGTCTTCCATGTTAAATATGCCAAAGACATCAAAACATTCAAACAGAATATGTTTATAATATGTTTTTGTAAATGTTGAATTTATTTCGTAATACATAAATTGGCTTAATATATCCATCTGGTCACATGCATGTTCGGGATTTACTACAGTGCGGCAGATTAATATACTGGAGGATAGCTTGTACTCGGGTCAGTACCTTCACCAAATATAAGCCCCGTATACAGGGCCGATTAAAAAAAACAAAAATATATCCATTAGAAATAGTCGAGCGCGTGAGATTAAGATAGGGTGAGTTAATTACATGCTAAACTGTGTATATTCCACTAATCTGACAAGTTGAGAATGACGTAAAGGAAACAGAGGGCTACAAAAAAACATTTTGGCTGTTTCGAGCGTGGCGATTTGTTATATTTTGAACGAAAAATGCATAATCCGATATGATCCGAACGATTTCCACAAGCCGGAATAATAACAATATTTTTTAACATAGTTACAAATCTATAGCCACTTCCCCCACCGATGAAAAGATATACATTATATAATTTTTTTCTCCCTATCATCTAAGCTTTGCAACCCAATAGGTCTCTTTGACGCTCGAGTGAATCCCCATTTAGCATCGTAGGCTCCCCATAATTAAATATTAATTTTATTATTCTTTGTCTAATTTACAGTCAGATCGGATACCACTGTCACATATACTGCTTGTTATTATAAGGATATCAGCTTATTAATAGTACGTTTGGACAGCCAAAAAAGTTTTATTTTTTAGAACCGGTTGTCTGCTAATTAATGGTAAACAGAGAAACATAGAAAAACTCCTTATACAAAAATATTGAGATTTGACCCAACATACCTATATTTATAAGTTTATAATAAGAAAGATATATTAGTCAGTGTGACAAAAATAAAATTAATTTATTTTAATAATTTTTAATATGTTTTGAATATTGTAATAAAACTTGGAGATTAGACTTAGGAGATTTTTGATATAAACTATTCAGATCCGATTTTAATTTTCCTAAAACGTAGCAACTTTTTGTGTTGCCCTATACAGTGTGTCGGCATATGGGAAACTTTTTTATTTTTTATTTTACGAAAAAAGTTATTCTTTAGTTCTGCATGGTCCAACCAATGCAATCTCATCAGATATTAAATTGTGTCAGTCATGTACAAGGTTTGGCCAAAAATGTAATTTTTGCTCAAGAGAAAAGTACCTGTAATTTTGCTAATATCGCAAATTGTTTTAAAGAAAAGATATTTAGAATTAAAACTTACTTTCAAATATGCAGTTTTATTCATTTTCAAAAAAAAAATTGATTTTTTTCTGCGATAACGGTAAAAATTTAGGTTTGTACATTAGTGCACTATATTTCATGATTATAAATGTCATAGGACAGTTTTAAATAAACTGTTTAAATTTATTGTTATTAAAACAAGAAGAATGTACAATGCACTAACGTACAAACTTAAATTTTATCGATTTTCGCAGAAAAATAAATAATTTATTTTTTTATGTTGGAAATAAACAAAATTGCATATTTGGCAGTAATTTTTAATTATAAACTTCTTTTCTTTATACCAATTTGCGATATTAGCAAAAATACAGGTATTTTACTCTTAAGCAAAAATTACATTTTTGGCCAAACCTGGTACATGACTGACACAATTTGATATCTGACGATTGCATTTTAGATTTTGGACCATGCAAAACTTTTTATAAAGGATAACATTTTTTCCTAAAATTAATAATAAAAAAGTTTCCCATATGCCGCCAACTTACGTAGACACACTGTATGTACCATCTTAGTAAAACAATCAACTATTCTGTTTTCTACACAAAAAAGGTATACTTTGTAAAAGTCGCTCTGCGATTTGAGGTATTTTCGTTTAAGTTTAAAGAAGCAAACAGAATTACATTCTGCTAAACTGGTTTTAAATAAGAACTTAAGTAGCTTAATAACGTTTAATGATACTCGGCTAAAACGTTGTGTAGTATAAATAAATGGAGATAATGAAAGTCCACAAAAACGATATTTTTGCAGGATTTTTAAATGCCTACTATATGGGCTATAGGTTTCAGTTAAAAATTGACAAAAAAAAACGATTTAATAATTAGCTATACGGCTAGGCAAGTAACCCTCACTATTCTTTATGTTTGCTAAAGAAAATATACAAAATTTGTACAAAAAAATAATGTTTAATAAACATTTTTACTAAGCATACTATAATTCTTGGATTTAAACGTAAAACCATTTAATTTTTGTTTCCTGTTAAAATAAAAACACATTCTCATGTATAGTATACGTTCTTTCGGCAGTAAACAATATTTAATTATTATTATTATTTAGTATATGGTATTTAAAATACCTGTGCTGCTTTTTTTTGTTTTTTTCTTGGGTTAACTGGACTATTGTTATTTATAAATAAAAGAAGGAAAACGAAACCATTTTTTTACCGTGGACCCTTTACCCCAAAAATTCCTACCAAAAGATACTAAAATTTTTAGGTTATTCGCATTTCGGATATCTCTAAGAAGTATGTTTCTGTTTTATCAGATTATAAATTTTGTTCAACTGTCCTAAAGATTTTTTAGTGTTATATACTAAAAGTTGTAAAAAGCTAATTGTAATTAGGTCATATGTATATGACCGAGAATCGAGAATAAGGTAGATTATGTCAAAAAATTAGAAAATATGCAATATACGATCGAACAAATATAGCGTTTTGTTCTGTATTATCAGTTTATTTACCACCTTAAAGCATAAACTAAAATAAAACATAATACAAAATTAAATAAAATTAAATATTGTAATGAAATCCTGCAAACAATTTTGTTTTGTTAGAAAAAAATACCTGAATATTTTCTTCTATGTATATCTCCGTTAGTATAAGTTTCTTTACAGCAGTATTAGTCCAAAATTAAATTATAAACGTTTAAAAATAGGTACATTTGGCTGAACCTACCTTTCCCACCTTTTTCTCTTCTAATTATAGATTAAGTGTTCATTATTCTTTAACTATTGTAAACATTCAACACCTTGTAGTGGCTTACTTAGTTAATGAAATTAAATGTTGGATGTTAGAAAATTAGTTAGTTGTCTGTTCTGTGTACCCACAAAATATGTGTTCCTTTTAGAACTTACGTTTTTGCGTGCATACCAAATTACTTTCGTGATGGCCAATTTTTGGCCGACATTCAAGTCATATATTACTAAAGTAAACAATACGCGTTTCGGAACAGTAGGTATTTATCAAATACAACTGTTTTGTTTTTTTTTTCAAGAGATATTTTGATTCGGGAATTACAATCGCATATCAAATAAAAATTAAATGATCGGTATTCGTTATGCTTCGTTGAAGAATAATGTGGACCCAAATTAGATTAATAAGCACTGTGGCTATAAACATTATTTTTTGTAGCACATAAAGATTAATTGTACATAATAGCAAAATTAGTGGTTTAGAACGTTATTTGTGGCTTAAAATCCAAATCTGCTTCCTAGATCTATCCAAGAAGCTTGCCTCATCCACTAGTTTAATTTCTAAAAAATAATTTTATCATTTTCTTAGGTTTTGCCTATGTCTGAAGAATACAGAAGAGCAATCTACGGTACTACTGGCACGCCATCTTTAGACATTGACTTATCACCACCAGACTTGGTTGGTAAAACAGAAATTCTTACCGACTATCATAGAGAATCGCTTTGTAGGCATTTACCTGCAAGAGCCGAAGGATATGCATGGACGTTGGTGTTCAGTACAAGCCAGCACGGATTTAGCTTGAACAGTATGTACAGGAAGATGTACAAACTAGAATCGCCTATTTTGTTAGTCATTGAAGACACTGACAATAATGTGAGTTTAATGTGTTATTCCTACTTGTAGCTTAACTGGTCTTATTAACTAAACAGTGTCTAAGCCTTATTTAAATCTTTTTATGGCAAGGAATTTTGCCGGATAAATACCGTTTTTAATTCCTTATGCTGCCTCTATTGTTTAAAATATTTTTGCTATTCAACTATTTTAAGTAAGTATTGAGTGTCAAAAAGTAAATATAAAAATGCTTAACAGCTCATTGCCGACCCCAAGTTGAGAAGGAACAATTGAAAGGCTTATTGTAATAACATGAGAACCCACAAAGTAAATACGGAATTTCTTTAAAGTTTAAAAAAAAATGTGTAAAACAAATCTTTAATAATAAACTTGAATATTTTTTTATTACTTATTTAGGTTAAAGGATAATACCTAAAACTTTTTATTGTGGCTTATGAGTTTAGTAATTAAATAAATTAGAGAATAAATCAGATATCAGTAGCTATCATGTTATTATAATTAGAGCCCTTTTTACAATGTCGTTTTAACTCTAACCGAAGGGATAAAGCACAAATAGTTGAGGTCCTAGATAAAAAAAAACAGAGTAACATAATATCACTACTTGACATTGGTAGTGTTTTGATTTTTATAAAATATGATTCGTTTACAGGGTAGTAGTATAGTAAACCAAGGATTAACACGATGTTGTAAAAGCGGCTCTAAGCCCTTCAACTATTCCCATTGACCTGTAGTATTACCACTTTTAAGAAAAAGGTCTAATTTGTAATAACCCTGGTATTAAAATTCAAATTTCTAATTACCCTGTATGTAGAAATTCATTTTAATAATTGAAAACAAATTAAACAATAATGCTCTATGTATATAATAGTTAGTTAATACTTAAAGTGCTATTTTAAAATTTAGTTAATTGTTGTAAGACAAGGCGCAAATTGAGACACGCTGAGGTCGGTTCATACATAACCGCACCGAGCTTGGATTCACTGTGATAGAGAACCGTGGGGCAAATTAATTAGGAAAAATTTAAAAGCACTTTTAATGCCCTCAAAAATATAAAAAGCATTTTTGTTAAGTTCTTTGTTTAAATAAAACATATTTTATTACTTATCCCTGTTCTTTTTATCCAAACGTGAGTGTAGTATAGGTAAAAGTCGGGCCACACATAACAACACCGATGTCCCATAAGATCAAGATGCAACGTAGCACGTCCGAGCCTCGCACGGTCTAAAACATGCCCAGCCAATGAAATCAAACGTGGATCGGATATCGCCCATGTTTGCCGTTTACTGGGCGTCACCTTTTATTTCCGTTCATTACGTATAAAAATTAAATGTTATTGGTTAAAGGTTAGTTGTTGTAAACAAACAATACAAGAAAAAGTGATTTAATAAGTACTAAAAAATGTAAAATTAATTTTATTTTTACATCTTGTGAATAATATGTGAGTAAAACTTAGTCGGTGATGTTTGTTTACTTGTTAAAATGCGGTGCGGGGTATGTGATCGAGCATGGGTCAAGGCCGTGCTACGGTGCAGGCCTCGGTATGGTTATATGTGGCCAAACCTTAAAACTGTGTTACCTTATTTGTGAAGGTTTATTTTACGATCTGGTGTATTTTAAAGCATGGTATAATTGACTTATATTACTGCAGTTTATACAAAACTTTTTGCACCGCATCCCCCTATCAAAACATGTGAATTTATCGCCGCTTTTCTGTTTGAAGGACGTTGAGTCAGTACCGTATTTAAATAAATTTTAAAAATTCAGTTACACCAAAAACGCCTAATACTCTATATGTCAATTGTTGCTGCATTTGAGAAAAAATAGTATTAAAAGCAGTCACGGATCTAGGAGGGGTGGGGGGCAACGGTGGTGTATGCCCCGGGTGACTTCTTCAAGGGGCGGCAAACTGAAAAATGGATGTCTAAGAAAGTGGCGATTGTAAGAGGGAAAGACCTTTTTTGGTCTTCACTTAATTTGTTGTTATACATAGGTTTTTAAAAGAGAGCAATTTTTTTGCTCTTCAAATTTTTCTCAATAAAAAGGCCGAGCGGGGCGGCATACGGCAAGTTTTGCTCCCCGTTACAAAAATTAAGATCCGGGGATGTTTAAAAGAAAGTAAAATAAGTAAGTATATCAACTAAATATATTACATGAGTTTTAACAATGTAACTGAATTAGGGTAGTATGGTTACGAAAGCAACATTTCAAGAAACTTGGGAAGTAAGTAATTTAGTTTGTTAAAATTTGAAGGCAATTTGTTACGTCCGTCAAAAGATATTTGCAATTAAAAATGATGGTCTTTGCACATGTAGCATAGTAGAAGCGCGGAAAAATAACAAGCTTTTAATTTTATTTTTTAAAAGAATTACATCGTAATAACAAAAAATTAGTATGTTAAAGAAAAAATATATTTTGCACGATTAAACAAAAAAATTAAAATCATTTATCACGCAGTTCAAATGAAACATTTAAATAAAATACACGTTTCAAGCACTACTTTTAGTGGCCGAGATATCAAATAAATCGCGCTGGCATCGCTGTTGGTGGGGACCCCGTTTTCTAGGTGATCTTGCACAGGATCGGCTTGAGGAAAAGTATCGTCTGAGGCAGCTACGATTTTGGCGTCCTATGCTAAGAAATTTAGATTGTCTTAATATGGCATGTGCTGTACTTTTCGAGTAGTATTTCACTTGATATTATTTTTATGTTATGTAACTTGTTTTTAAACTTAGGGTAAAAGTTTAGTAATTTGTTTTTGGAAAAAAACGTTTAAACACGTCGATATTTATTTTTAACTAGGGTTTTTTCCGGTAAATTCATTTATCCAGTGTGCCCTAAAAAGACCAAGACCCTTACTTTATTTTTCCTTACATTTTTTAATTATATCATATAAGTTCTTACTATATCTACATAAACTAAGGGATTGTTTTATTAGCCCAGAAGCGCACGTTGCCCGTTTTAAATGCATAAAAATACCCTGCATTTTAACACGTCTCCCGGCATACTTAAGAATAATAGTTGTAGAACTGTACGGGGCCAAGCGACGCGGAGACGTAACACACAAGTTGTGTGTGGCAGGGGAATATGCATCGCGACAAATCGCGATGCTGCGCTGTGTTAAATGCGGGGCACCGTCTATGGCAACTTATTTATAGTTTATATGCACAGTAAGTGCAACGTTATACTTTTATTGAAATAAATAAATAATTATGGGTGATCGTATGCGTTACAAAGGAAAATTTATTAAAGCAAAAGTACTTAATAAAAAAATTAAAATATAAATGGTATACAAGAAAAAAGAAGAAGCAACGATTTGTCAACAAATACCAGTATACCTAACCCATGCTAAAGCAACAAAAAAATTAACATTTTTAATAAGTTTTTGCAAATAACTTGTCTGTCTTTTATCCAAAAAACTGCGCAAAGCAAAATTGTAGCTTTTAAAAAGGCAAACAGAATTCTTTTATTATAATTACATTACTTTAACCTGTCAATTATTTTTTTTTACAAAATGGCACCAACTGAATTAATTACTTATAATAAGAGGCCTAAACAAAATTTTAAACATTAGTTTTACTACGGTGTTTCATCATTAGTTATAAAATTTAATCACAAAACAACAATAATAATTTAACACGTTTGCAATGCAAATAAACTGTAAGCAGAGTTGGGCAGAATACTGAAAATCGGTATTCGGATACGAATACCGGAAAAAGAAAGTATTCGAATACTGGAAACAAAAATATTCGAATACTACTAAACAAAACCTATGACAAAATTCAAGAGCAAAAAAATGTCCTTACCTCTTTTTTCCCTATTTTGCTTCAAATCATGACAATTTTATTCGTATACTCAAAAAAAAATGTTCATCGAATACTTCTCAAATATTCTAAGTATTCGAATACAGAATCCCGAATACTGAGCAAAATAATATTCTGCCGAATACCGAATACCAAACACACAAATGTATTCGAATACCGGCAAAATGTATTCTGAATACTATTCAGAATACTGAGTATTCGAATACGACCCAACTCTGACTGTAAGTAAGCCGGTACTGAACACGCGACGTTGCTAGCTTAGAATGTAAAGCGAATACAATAGTGTGCCGGGTACACTCCAGTCAAGAATCTTGACCTACAACGATGACTTAACAGATAGGCGAAACCTATTCCGGGATCACGAAGTCACGCTACCACAGGATTGGTTGTCGTTTCATTAAAACTGGCATAGCACAACGACAGCAAGTACTCTCGTATCGCGACTTTGTGATCCCTATGCTTACCAATAAGCAAAAACCTTTGACCTGACGATAGGGGAGAAACCTCCTTAATAAAATGTTATCACCTGATTTGTTACTCTGACAGTTTTCAATAATTAGAACGTAATAAGTATTTTTTAAAATATTCTAATAATAATATTGACAAAAGCGTTTACGTTATTTATTGTAGTAACATTTTAAATTTTGTTTCTAAACCTCTCTGTAATATGTTCTGAACTCTAAATGTGTAATGATATGTAAATGTACAATTTTTCTCTAGCTGAATTTTATATTATTAATTTAGCCATCATATACTTTAATTACTCCTTTTTTTTTAGTGCTTTTTATCACTATAGGTTAGCGTCCAATTTTTAAAATGTTTTTTTATGCCATTCTCGGAAGTTGTTGGACGAATATTCTCCTGCTCTGATATTGCGAAACCACGATATTGTTTTTTGGCCGATTTTTTTTTTTTGTCTCCTTTATCTTGCCTCGACTTACACCATTCTACAAAATGAAACAAAAGTATTGGACCCAGAAATGTGATACATGCTAAATTCTAACCTCAAAATATCGGAATATAAAATCAGCAATTTTTTAACGCCTTTTTGCAAAGTACCAAATATTGGTGCATGCTGAAGCAAAAGTTACCCTTAATTTAAGTTCAAAACATAAATAAAAAACGTATTTTGCATGTCTACATCACCATCACTTTTTCATTCTTGAATAAATTGCTAAAGAACTTCAGAACTGAAGAAAAATATTGTGGCTTATAACTCGCATACCCCTGTCTATTAAACTAAGATTAAAACATACCCAAAGTTTTTCAAGATTAGGAAAAAATTGTAACTTTTCTGATCACACATTTGTGTTTAGTAGCCAAAAATAAATCCGTCACAGAATCTGGGTCAGATTTATATTTTATTTTATCAAGTGATATTAAACTCACGCTAGTAAATTGTTATTCCGGTCGACGTGACCCAGGTAATTCGTTTTCCTGTTTTTCAAAGTTAATTTAGCAAATATTTGTCCTTATTCACTGTTGACGTATCGAGTCCATGATAATTTTTTTTATATCACTACGTAATTTATATCCGTAAAAAAATGTAAACTAATATAAATTATTATATAAATATATAACGAATATTTTTCTTTACACATTAAGATACTGAAATTTTAAGATTTTTAAATTATTTAATGATTTAAAAAGATTTAATCCGGTATTGACATGACTTTTTAATGCGCATGTACCAAAAACCCTCCGGTAGGCCTCGAGTTTGTTTACGGCGCGAGGTAGTAAAAATCCGCAAAAGGCAACTAGGCTTTGTGTATCTAAATGTGAGATATCTATGCCACGGGCTCGTTGCGGGTGTGTGTGTGTCCTGACTATAAGGCGTGCGACGCTACGCAGCACAGCACGTACTTTTGTAACTTCTGAAATTAAATTATACAGCGCAAATTGACTAGTGACGCGTCTACTTGAAAAGACGTTGACTTTTGTGACAGTGACATAGTTTCTCGCGTCGCAGGCGTTTGACGCGTCGCAATTTGCGCCTTGCCCAAAAGTTGCGTGTTGAATGTTATTTTCTTTCTGTTAAATTTGTTAGATATTAATTTTTAGATATTAGACATTTACTTGCCAATACATTTGTAATAAAGAAAAAAATGTCTTGAGCACAATTTGCGACTTGCCTAAAAATTGCGTGTTTAATGTTATTTCCTTTCTGTTAGATTAGTTAAATATTAATTTTTGGATATTAGACATTTACTTGCCAATACATTTGAAAAAAAGTGTCTTGAGCAGTTTCTGGTTCAAAAGATAACCCAAAATGTTCAACAAAACAAAATAAATAGGTATATTTCTGTTTTTTTGTTCCAGGTATTTGGTGCTTTAACTTCATGCGCGCTTCACGTATCAGATCACTTTTACGGCACAGGCGAATCCCTACTATTTCGCTTTACACCTCATTTTCAAGTATACAACTGGACTGGAGAAAACTTGTATTTTATCAAAGGAAATAACGAATCATTAAGTATCGGAGCTGGAGACGGAAAATTTGGACTTTGGTTGGATGGTGACCTTTATTTAGGAAGAACAGAAACCTGTAAAACATATGGAAATGACCCGTTAACGCCAAAAGTAGATTTTGTTGTTAAAACTTTGGAATGTTGGGCCTTTATATCTAGTTAAGGAAATCACACAAGTGGTAATTTTTCACGAAAATGGTCTAGTATGTTGTTAACAGAATAAGGATAAATGTACATATCAAAAGAAAAAGAAAGACCATATTAAACATAATTTTTAGAAACTGCTTGGTAGTTCTAATACTACTACATTACTATTGTTGAAAGTTGGTAGGTTTTGTAGCTGATTGAGAGATTTATTATTTATTTAAAGGACACGAAAATATATTTAAAGTTACCAGTTAGTTAAAGATGTTTATTTCATTTATCTATGTTATAAATAGAGGCAGTTATTTTAGAAAAAAATCATCATTGGCTTCATTTCTTTAGTCCTAAAAAAGATATTTAAAAATGGCTGTTTAACTCATGTAACGATTTACACAATTTTCATGCTACCTGTAACAACGAATTTTTCAAAATTCTACCACATTTTTTGGTGTTGTTTAAATCTCTAAATATTAGATCCTTGCTTAACCTATTTTGTGTGATTTTAGATCTGTGTTTTAGGCTGAAGAATATAAAATTAGCCGCACAGTAGATAAAACTAGACTTACTTAAGATACCAACGCAGTTAATAATTGAAAGATGTGTTTAACGTTGATTTATTAACCTTGATACAGAATGCATCGACAATAACATTTTTGTAAAATCTAAAATTTCAAAATAAATGTCTTACATCTGGATTACTTAGTAATAGAGTTTTTCTTCTAATTAACAAAAGTCTTAGTTGGGTAGCCCTAATATAATTGTGTTGTAGCAATTAATTGTTGGTGAGGCCATCCCGGCTGTTTTTTATGTCTTTTTGTCAATTAGGCACATACTAACATTGCCATATCATCATTCGTCAATTTAAATTAGGCTAAAAATTTTTGCGACGGTGAACAATATTTATGAAAACATTTTGTAATGTCCTCTTAATTTGTTTCATACAAGCAAATATATCTGTATCTTATTTAATTTCATCGTAACGTGGCCTTATTGCAATTTAGATGCCTGATATCTAAGTTGGGTTTGTCTAATTTGCTTGCTGATTAAGTATAACTTTTATGAATAATTGAAACAAGGCCACTGGCAAATAAATATTTCAATTAACAAACAGAGCTTTTTTCACTGCTAACCTGAGAAATTGCTATTAATTACTCCATTCCCCTGGCGAGAATTAAATATTTCTCACCCTAGGTAAATAATGAGAGACAAGTCTCATCAAGATTTGACACATGCCAAATTTTTGCACAAATTAAGCCAACCTGATTAGAAACACGCTCCAGTCTACTTGACATTTCGATACATTCAACAAATTGTTAGGAAATTACTAATGCCAAAATTAAAATTGTTAATATATCAATGTTAGTAGTGAAAAAATTCTATATATACCTCGGGTAAGAATGCTATTAAAAAATGCTTGGTAAATAATGGCTCACTTCTCACCCTAGGTACATAATATACTATTCTTTTTTAAAAACGTGAGAAATATAGGTCTGTTGCGAAACATTTTCATTATTGTTCTTCAATTTACCAATGAACTAACATTAAGATGAAGTAGAGTACCTAATGTTAGGCTTTAGATATTTACTATAATTTGTTTATGTTGTATGATTATATTAAACTTTATTATCTCCTCCCTTCTTTATTACTTCAGAGTGATTTTTTTAATTATTAGACCACATGGGTGATGGGGTGCAAACATTTTTATGTTCCTTATAAAATGTTAATTTTTTTAGTCATTAAATATCATATTTAGTGCCATTCTGCACCTTCTCATGTAATGTTCTGTGTTTTTATATTGAATAGGTAGTATTTTTTTGTTTTACAGTGGTTGACCCATACAGTAACTTAAATAAAATAATAATTCTCAACAGTAACATCCGAGTGATAAACACTTTAAAGTAATAATTACAATACTAGGATCTATCTGTAGCCAATCGTGTCGTGATAAAAAAATGCGCATCTTTTCTTCTTCTCTTCTTTATACCAGTAGTTCCTTTCATGAGTTGTCTTGTCAGTCTCGCTTGTTCAGGATGTAACTTTTTTTTCTTGTCGTCTTTTTCTTTTTTAGATTGTGAGACTATGGAGACAACAAATATTTTTAACACAAGAAATTTATATTTATTTATGCAAAATATCAAACTTTAAATTATATCATCCGTATAAAGGTAAAACTAACTAAGTAACGATTATGTTTTGAAGATATCAGTAATTTTATATAAAATTTGCTTTGAAAAAAATAAGAAAAGCATTTGCTAGCATGTTTTATATTTCTATCAAAACTAATGGATTCTATAAAGAACGTCAGAAATAGCAGTTTTCGTACTTAGTGAATTTTACTTCTTTTGTAACCCAGTAATTTTACCATATAGCGCATAAATATAGTAATATAACTGCACATAAAAAGACTAGAAAAAATTGTTAGCCCACCAAACCTAAACCTAAATTTATGGTTTGACTTAATACATCACAGCTTAATATCCTGTCTCGAGTTTTGCATCCGAAAAACTCCCTAAGTGACACATACGGAATATTATTTTTTACGATTTAAGTTACTTAGGAAGTTTTACCGTTACCACAAAAGTTTTTTTGCACTTGGTGAAATTTAGTATTTTACTTATAAGCTTTAGAAGTCAAACATGGCAGTTTTAAGTTGTTCATATGAGCTATTAACGTAAGCACCTTTGGTATGCTTAACTCATTTTTGAGAAAAAATGTTACTTAGTGACTTTTACTTTTATATCGACGATATGCAAACATTGTATTTCTTGTTATTAACAATTTTTTTAAATCATGTCATTGAAGTAAAAATAAAAGATGTATTTAGTTCCACAATTTAGTAATAACTAATTGTTGGACAAAAAGTTTTAAAAATACTCTTTATTTAACAATAATAGTCATAGTATTCATTACTAAACCCTTGATGCATTTATTTTTATTTTATTTAGTGATCTGTGTAAAATTAGACATATAACAAAATATTATTATATTGTTAAAATTTCTTTAACCTGATTTAAGTACATATTGAATAACCTAATTAGGTCTCCACAAAAAAATAAAAACTCAAAAAAATTAGTACAAAGTTGTGAAGGTTGGATAAGTTTATACCGGTCTCTGTTGGTAATACAGCATAGGGAGGAGTAAAAAAAACAGTAGAAATGCGATTTAGATGTTCAAACTTAGCATTATGTTTTTTTAATGTTATATGCGATACAGTTGTGAAAGAACCAATATTATAAATTGTATATGAAAAGAATACCCACAACTATTATTAATATTTTCGCCTAGCTAAATAAATCACCAACTTATATACTCAGAAATAATATTAAGAAAAATATTGTTGCATTTATGTGATGTTAAAGTTAAATCAGTCTAAAAATTACATTTTATTTACGCATATTCTTGTAATAGGATATTTCAATTGGTCAAATTTGGGATACTACCCAATGGCAGTTTGTTAAGTACCTAACTAGTAAAGTAAGTAAAGGTCTTTATTTTCATAAACTTCAAAAAGTAAATTTGATCTGAAGAATCAACAAAATAATGTATTTTTTCTATATAGATAAAGGTACTTACTGAGATTTTGATTATTTAAGCCTGCCTCGTCTTAAAATTTCTTTATATAAAGCTTATTTTCAAGAGGCGAATATTTATCAGCATGTAGCCGATTATTTTAGTAAAAGTTAGTGCTGTTACTTATGTACTATAAATATTTGTTAGAAACTTATCTGTAAAAAATATGTAAATAATTTAAAAATGCATACATTAAAATAATGGTATTTTAAACTCTTGTTGTAATTAATTTCTTTCTTAATTACTACAGGGTCAAAGAGGTTTGGCTAAAAACATTTTATTAAATTTAGTTAAACCCTTTATACACTGTGCGGAACTACCCAACCCTGTCATTTTCTTCGCTTGATTGAAAAATCTTAACCCTTTTATTTTTCCCCTTATTATATTTGAGGGTGAAAAAAATAAAAAAATCTTTAAATATTTTCAAAACTGTGAGAAATATTTACAATTAATTTTTAGGTCTTAATATTAAGCAAATTCTCTTACATATACTAGACGGTTTAGTTCGTTACTTTGTGATAGTGTACAGATATAGAAAACAGTAATCTGTTTTATTTCTACGTCCAAAAAAATCAAAATTTATGATATTTTTTTATTTTATTGCAGAAACAAGTCAAGTGCAAAACATAATAACTAATTACGACTATTAAAGTGTTAATACAAGAAACATCTGCTTTGAAAAGTTACTAAGTCCCATACTAACCTTTTTTAGGCCAAAATATTTTTTAATTTTAAAGATAGAAAATAATTTGTTGTTTACCAAAAATTTAATAAATAACACATAACTGGTTTCTGAAATAGAACGATTCAACTATGCTAACTTAGAAATTGCTTACTGTCACAGTGCTTAACTTAACAGTATACCGTAAAATTACTAAGTTTCTTTTTTAAGTAAAATTTGGAATGGCGTTGTAGAGTATAACAAAAATAAACTGGAGGGTTCATAATCAAAATGCGGAAAACTTATATTTTTTTAAATACATTATTATATTAAACGAATGAATGATTAATAACAACACCCTACAATTTCATAAACCAAAATTAAATTATAAAATCGTAACATCCATACCAATAATAATTTTAACATTGATTGACAAGTGGAGAAAAATTGGGTTAAGCATCTAAAAACTTGACACCCACGGCACCAAGTACCTAATACCAGCCTTTGTGAAGTGCCAAAAATAATAAAAAAATATTATCTAAAAGCAAGACTTTATTTGTGATTATTTTTATTATTATTAACAAAATAAAAAAATGTGTTAAATAATTTGCAGCTAAATATATTTTTGCCTACTAAACATGAATCTGTGATTAAAATTTGGCCTTCAGATCACAACTTTTTTTCCTCAAAAAACCGGAAAAATTCACAATTATAAGGCCTCGGTTAAGATACAAAGCCGAAGCGGCGAGCGGAGAGTGTCAAATCTCTGAACTGGTGCCTGGTACTGGCTAGGATATTTTGTGGTCAGCGGCGTTTTGAAATCAGTTTACATATATTAGAAACGCTCCGCTAATAATATATTCGGTTTAAGAGGCAGGGCTTTTTGCTCATGTATATTGCAGCCGCCTAATTTAAAAATTACAAATTTTGGCGAGACACTAGCCAGGTAACTCACTTGATATTAGAGATAGAAAAAAATGTTAATAGAAAAGTGTTGGGGATTTTTCGTAGAATTTAGTGGCGTACCTATATTTTTTCCATTGACTTTTATTTTAAAGCTATAACACAACGGTGGGTTTTTTAAAATGGAATCCCTGTATATTTTATTACCAATTAAAAAGTCTCCTTAAAAGCCGTAAAAATACCACATTTGATATATTTAATTTGTCATAGTTTCGAAAATTTAGCTATCGTCAGGAGTTCGATAATAAAATGGCATTTTTAAATAAAACATCCTGTATATTTTATCACCATTAAATAGACTTTTTAAAGACCTTTAATAATTTACCACATTTAAAATTATTTTCTCAGTTTTGGAAATATGAGCTTTCAAATCTTGGTGCTTATATCTACTATTTTTAGATTTATATGGTCATATTATTTCCAAAACTTTAGGAGATAAATACATCAAATGTGGTATTTTGTTAAACCTTTTTATAATATCTTTGAAACGGTAATACAACAAGGGGTTTTGTTAAAAAATCCTGATGATGGCCATATTTTCAAAATTATTAGAGAAAATAATTTTAAATGTGGTAAATTATTAAAGGTATTTGAAATATCTTTCTAAGGGTAATAAAACATACAGGATGATCCATTTAAAAAAACTTAACTTTAAGTTATATCTTTAAAATAAGGCTGTGTTTCCACGGGCCACTTTTTGAAATTGCTATCTGCCACGAAAGACCACAAAAAGTAGTTCGTCCAACCGCTGCATTTGTTTTGTAGTCAGTGGACGGGATCGGCGACTGACGCAGAAGTTTAATTATTGTGGTTGTCAATGCGCCTGTGTAAAAAGGAGCAAAATTTTAGCATTATTGGAAACGGAACTACAAGCTGGCGACAGTAGACCTCACACAAACCACTTTTTGTGGCTCCTATCAACTTCAAAAGTTGCCCGTGGAAACACGGGCTAAAAGTCAATAAGAAAAATATAGCTACGCCACAAGATTTTACGTAAAAATCCCTAAAACTTTTCTATTTACAATTTTTGTCTATCTCTAATATCAAGCGAGTTACAAGTGCTTGGCCAAATTGACAAAATTTAAAAAAACTTCCTCTCCAAAATGAATCAAGTTAGCCATGATTAACTTTCACCGGTTAAAATCACTATACCCTGAAATTTCAACGAAAAGGCGTCACCCTGTACAAGTGTAAGTACATAACAAAACAATGAAATCGACAAAACGGAGATCGGCCAGCTTCCGATTGTCGAGTTTAACACCGGCTGCGTAAATCGGAGCCGGCCACGGGAGTGACAAATAACTCCGGCCGGGCTATGTGTAAAAATACTAAATTAATTACATTGCATCCGACATCGGCGTCGTTCAGAAGAGGTTTTGCCGGTGTGTGTGAAAACGCTCTAACGGTTTTCTTCAGCGAAAGGGTGATGGAGTAAAACTGACCATTCGAATTCGTATCCAAGAAGCAAAATTACAAAAGAAACCTTAAATAAAGGTTCCAATATTTTTTGTTCTTCAGTTTTCTGTACATTCTTTAGCGATTTTCTCAAGGATATAAGAGTGGTGACGGCGACGTGATTTTTCCGTCCTGAACACGAATCCTTTGTCAGTTTTGCTCCCTTTTGACCTTCAAAATGTATTATCGGTTTCTCCTTCTATGGTTGGCCAACCCAGTATGACATAATAAAAAAGTTGAGGACTAAAGGATGACAGAAAGCACAAATTAATTATTGGTAGAGTCCGACCGAAACTGGTTTTCCGGCCAAAACCGAAATTTCGGCCAAAACCGAATCTCACATGGTCAAGTATAAAATACCTTAAAATTCCAAAAATTTTGAAGAGTAAAATAAAAAAGTCTGCGCTTTTGAAAACCATTACATTTTATTTTTTTTTATAATTTTTTAAATTAAGATAGCTTTGCCGCGAGAAACGAAATTAGGCGTGCGCACGACAAGTTCTAAAATCACCGAAACTTGATTTTTTAGCCGAAGCCGAAACCGAAATCAAAATTTCGGTTGGTGACTAATTTATGGAACGACATAAGTCACGGACTTAAATCGATTCACAAATAAACGATACGTGTTGACATTTTCAAAGCAAGATTCCATCTTTAAGTCATTTACCCAAAATGATGACTAAGATCCTTTCACAAATAAGCGTTTATTTGGGCTTTAAGCCTTTCTGGATTGTCCCAAGATAAAAAAAACTTTTAAAGGGAATTCTGCAGTCATCTTTGAATAAATAAATGTTTGGTTTGTGGGAGGTACTGGGTCATTTGATTAAATAAAAGAATGTGTTTAGTTCTGGTTCTGCATATTCTGGACTACCCGATTTTTATAGATTATTTTGATTTCCAATGGTTGGAAAGTACAAAAGTTAAAATCTGAATATCTACTTATTTGCTAAATGCTTGGCACAACTAAGGAGACCTTGAAGAAGGAGTGTAATCGACATGCTTTCAAAACGGGCTTAATTTTTTGTCTAAATTATAGTTCTAAATATGTCACTAGAGGGTACTGTGGTCAATCGGGATCTTTCTGGGGTCTGCTTATGTTGCACATGTACAAAAAATAGTACAAAAGTAAAAAGAAAATTTCAATAATTTTTAAATACGACGCTATAGAGAACACTACCCAATTTTAATAAGTTTGTATTTAACAAAAATATGATATTTTGAAAGAATTACGTAATGGGTGCCCATATTCCCAAGATCACCATTATTATAATTTTATTATATGCATTTTTCGGTTGAATAAAAAAAGTATTATTATTTAAATTTAGCTTTAGCTCTCATTTCCCTGAAGGAGGAACAATTCCTTAATTATTTTAGATAATAAAAATAGGAATAGGAACTTTGAACTGTGTCATTAATAATCAAAAAAAAGAAGAAAAATATAATTTTTTACCTTATCTTTAATTTTTTAAATTGTCGATTACTTTTTGGAAGTTAAACTTTTGTTTAGTTTTTGTATTTAAAGTGTTGATTTAAAAATTTTGCCTGTCTCTTAAGATACAAGTAGAGTTTAAAACTAAAGGTTAGACTTGTTGCTTTAAAATATACAAAATAGAGTTTTGCAATGTTGCGAATACTTATTTATTAAATATAAAAAAATAAATGATTCTTTTAAAAAACCCTGACTTTCATTAAACAGTTCACTTTATATATAAAAAAATAATTGCTATTGTCACAAGGCTTTGTATACAACAATAAACAAGAATATTTAACGTTTGTGTAGAACTTATAAGCTAAGTATACACGTCGTGCAAGCTTGATTCCTTCCACTGAGTTTTAGTGCGGTGAACACTAGCAGGTAGCGATTAGACAAAAAATATTTAAGTCTCGCCCACTGCTTAAATGTAGTAAATAATAAAATTTATGTTTAAGCAAGGACGTAGCTAGGATCCGCTCATCTGTACTAAAAAATTGTCAAGGTGGTTAAATAAGGAATAAAGTTATGAATAAAGTATTGTACAGTGCTACATTAGGTACGCCGATATACGCTTTTCCTGAACTTCAGGAAATCATATTATTTTTTATTTATGAACCTAACAGTACAGAGTTTTTCAATAAAAGTTTCCAACAAAGGTTTTTAGGATTCGGTAGTAGTGTTAGCCAGCAAAAACTTGGGTAATCTAAAAAAGTAAATGAAAATTAGTTACATATACAGCGTGCCTTCGAAAGTTTTTACCAAATGTGAAACTTTTTATTTATTTACTTTACGAAAAAAAATGCCTCTTTAAAAAAAAGTCCTGCTTGATAAGAAAATACATTTCCACAAAAATAATTGTATGTTGGATGTACAGGGTGGCCTGTATACAGGGCGTTAAAGTTTAAAAAAAAAACGATATTTTATAAATATATTAAATACCCCTTAATCGACTGGGTTCAAATCAGATTAGAATCAGAGAAACATTTAGGTGTATTTGTTTAATGAAATCAAGCTCTTGTTAAGTTTTACCTAGATTAACTTTATTGGATCCAGTAGGGTCTCAGTGGGCACAACAGCCAATATTATTGAGAGAACAATGTTCGCCACTGGCTTTTTATGTTGTTTGTATATTTTTTTTTATAAAGCAAATAAAAAAACAAATTTTTAGTGTTGTACATTTTTTGTATGTGGTTTCGTATTTAAGAGATTTATAAAATACCGACTTTTAAAAAATAATTAACGCCTTTTATTTCAGAAACGAAGCAACTCCTAACATATGGTTATAGAAACTTTTTTTCATAAAATGACATAGGAAATCACCCTTTTAGTAAGGTTTCTACCCTAGTTAAAAAATACTCTAAATTTCAATTTGGAAACAAGTTTTTAGGCCACGCTGTACATCTAACCTACAAATATTTTTGTGTAAATGTATTTTCTTATTTGGTAAGAACTTTCGAAAACACGCTGTATAATATAAATAAAGTAATTATTACTTTATAGCCAAGTGGCAAGACTGTCTCTAATATGCATAACCTCGAAGGCACGTGTAATGCATCTGTCAAGGATATACCTAGTACAATTCTAAACTATTAAGTTACCCTACTTTAACGTCAAATTTTGAATTATCTACTAGAGAGTAAAAATTCCAATTTAATATAAACGTAAGTTTTACGGTAATTTGGACTAATAAACGGCGTAAAAAATAACTTTGAGATCAGTCAAGTAAGTTTCAATTTAAAAAAATCAAGTTCTACTTAAAAATATTTAAATAATTTGCCAGTTAAATACTTACCGGTTGAATTTTAAAAATAGATACCTATCTCCTTTTTTAGAAATATTTCCTATTTAGCAGTTTGAAGCAGGCAGCAACTTTATTTCACATTTAATACAATAAAGATCCATTTTAATGCACATAATCATCAAAATATTGTCTTTTGACAATTTTTCGGACGTCGTTGTTAACCTAGCATAACACGTCAAATTTAGAAAAGTTTAAATTTAATAAAGATGCCCATGAAAGCTGTGTTGCAAAATGACATTTCGTAAATTCCTACTCAAAATGTAAAATGGATTATTTACTATGTTCTATACAAATAAATACATTTTAAACTTAGATATTCTTGAAATTTTTAATAATTACACATATAAGGTTTTAAATATACACCATTTAAGTAATATTATGTGTTGTGGTGTATTATTTAGTGAATAAATATGTCAAATTTACAAATACAAATAAAACCCACGTAAAAGAAAAAGAAAATACCAAAAAAAAAAAGTCATAACCAGGTAACATTTTAATAGTTTAAATAGATTTAGGCTCTTTTTAATTACGCTTTAAGTCATAAATCCAAAAGTCGTCATATTATCTGTGAAAAGAAATGGGATGAATTCCACTACATATTGATATATCTGGCAACACTGTTTCATCTTGGTTTCATTTGATCCCGATTGATATGAGCGCCCTCTATTCTTTTCTAATAGAAATGCTGTAATTTAAATCCGTTTTTTCAAAATAGTCCCGTTGTCGTTTACACACTTTCCTCTAGGTCACCATAGGCACAACTAATAAAAAAAAGTAGGATACCCAGCATATTTGCTAAAATACATTGACGACTACATTGTATAAAGGCTTTGCCCATAAAATAATAGACATAACTTCAACTTAAAATTTATTATATTTTATAGTATGCTCTTTATAATAAATACATCACATACAAACATTTATAACTAAATAAGGCTGCAGTGCAGTTTTAAAACGAAAAGTGTACAAAATGCAATAGTGTACTTAAATCAAACCCCAACCTTTAATAATATGTATTTCTTATTAAGTTAAAAAATTTAATGTAACTAAACGATTGTTCAATTTTCGTTGATAAAGATGTTATGCGAAACTGTCAGATAAACATAGTTAAATGAGATTTTTCAAAGCCCATTAGTTATTAGTAATTTTAAAAATAATAATTTAAATTATATTACACTGTACAGGGTATCCGGATTTCGTTGCAATTGCAGGGTATCTTGGTTATTATTAGAGATAAAGACTTACGGTTTTCGCGAAGTGTTGCTACTTTTTAATAAAACAAAAGGTGAAAATAGAATATTTAAAATTGAATTTCGCATAGTGGGCTAGATATAGGCTTTATAAGTAACTTTATAACCAAAAATCTAATTTTTAGCTATTTTAACCCGCCCAGCTCTTCTATTCACTTCTCGGTTCCTCAAGTTTGCTCACTTCAAATTAATTAAAAACTAAATATTTTGGATCAGAGCCACTGCGTTTATACTCAAAACAATGTCCAAAATTAGTAAATTTCCATGATTCGCCGATTTTTCCAGGGTGATTAAAAGATTTAAAAAAAAACATTTAAAATTTTGTATACTTAAAGTCATCAGTATTTATCTAAGATTTTTTAGAAAATCATTTAATTGAAACAAAATAGTAGAAAACGGGTATAAAACTGTTACTAAAATTGCTACCGATATTTAAATTTTAAAGGTAATAACACGGTTTTCTATTATTTTGTTTCAAACTGAATATTTCTCTAAAAATTATGAATGGATGGTACATACTGATTTTAGACACTGCTGACACATTGTTGTTTTTAATTAATTTTAAGGGTACAAACTTGAGGAACTAGGAAGTTCATAGGGGTTCTGGGCAGGGTAAAATGGTAAAAACTCAGAAGTGACTGTTAAATGAAAACAAATTATGGACTGACGAGTAACTTTATTCATTGGGTTATAAAGTCTATATCATGGCCCACTATGCAAATTCAATTTTAAAATTAAAAACATTAAATTAGGGTCTAAAGATATGAAATAACTATTACGAATAATATATATTTTTAAAAAGCTCTCAGCCATTAGAAATTATTAATTTAAAAATTTACACGGTGTTTCATAAGAAAAACTGTATGTTTGGTTCATATCTCGAAAAATGTAATTTAAAATCTAACTACACCACTGGATTCTACATAAAAATGTCTACTACTATTAGTTTTTACTTTTGTTGTGTAAAATCCAAGAGGGTCCCAAAACGGAAAAAAGTTAATTTCGCCATGTATGTCAACAACGAAGAGAACTATGATAATGCTTTTAGTGTCATTTTTCGTTTCATCAAAAAGTTGCACCACTTCGCAAAAACCGCAAGTCTCTTTCTACAATAATAACCAAGACGCAATGCAACGCAATTCGGATACCCTGTACATACTAGGAAAAGCCACACTTGTTGTGAGTGTGACTCATCAACAGAAAACTGCAAAAAATCTTTGACTCGCACTAACAGAGACCGATACTATGAATTTGCATCGGCACGTCAGTTCAGCATACACACGTTCGCACTTACTCACGGACTACCTTTCAGTTCAGGTAGGATCTAAGACCTGATTTACCGTGTGTATGCTCATTTAGAGTGACGACGCGACGGTTCATTTTTGCTCACATAAAAGAATTCATCATGCTGTGGGTTAAATTAAACGAAAACAATATTACTTTTTAAATCTTAAAAAATAAATTTATATATATTTTTTAAATCTCTTGCAATTTTATTTAAAGTAGTATAATTTAAGATTAATCAAGGTTACCAGTAGTTACCAGGTTTTGAAAATATTGCTTTACATAAAAACCCTTTAGTTACTAAAAATAAGCGCTCTATTCCAGGTAAATATTACTTAAAACTAAAAATTGGTTTAAAAAGAACCAAATTGGCCAGTTTTTCTGTTAGAAACTTTTGCTATAAAAATATTGTTTACAGATCAACCGAGTGTCAAGTAAACTGGATCCAGCATGGGGTCATGTCATCTAAGAAACTAGTACTTTTCATTTTCATCATTTACAATACAGTACATAAAGAAAAGTGTGCTAAAAACTAAAGCGGATTTTAACAAAATTCTAATTTAAGGCTTTAAAAGTTATCCGATCTTGTTTTTCCATTTGTGCAGTTTAAATTTCAGATCTGCACAGAAAACCTGGAATTTTTATATTTATTATTATTGTTGCAATGTGTTCTTACTATTTTTGTTTTTGGTAGTTCTTAGCACTTCAGTAATACCAAATGATATCATACTTCTTACTCTATTAATAAAAACAACATCGCTTGAAATGTCAAAATTCTATAATTAAGTGCTAAATGGCCCTAGTCGCCGATGCACCTTTCACCCAAAAATATCTATCTATCTATCTATAATTAAGCACCTGACGCTAGGCAGGCATTTTTAGTCTAATCTCTACCTGCTATTGTTGTGTGGCAAAAATTTCTCATAAAGCTTTTGAAGTGGCACGACGTGTATACCAGTTATTTGCATTAAAAAATTGTTTTGTATTATTATATTTTGTTCCGCAACCAAGGAACCATGGCTACTTACTTAAATCAATGCAATTTTTTTTCTGACCATAGTTGCTAAACTTTTTTAACCTATGAATATATTTTTTAGTCGGGTCTTATCGTCAATCGAAAAAAATTGATATAGAAAGTATAGTGTAATTTAATTGAGGCTAATATTATAGTATATGCTGCCTTAGCCAATTTTAGCAAGAAAAGTTCCTATTAATATATGTCCTTAACCCTACATTAAACATATTGAGTTGTAGTAATTTTATGAAAACTCTCTCTAGGGTCCTCCTCAAAGTAAAGGATTAACTAAGGATATTTGTCATAACAATGTTTAGGTAACTTTGGTAATTGTCAAATGCGCCTATGGTATATTTATGACGAATTTATATTTAGATTTACATGCATATATTTTACTGAAAATCTTAAATTGTATCCAAACAATAATTTTTAAATATATATAAAAGGCCATAACGTATTTTAAGCATATTTAATTAATAACATTAATTCTGGAATGAGGTATTACATTAAAAAAAAGATAATTTGGAACAAAGTTAGCTTATAATAGATAATTAAAAATATATTATATATTTTAACTTATACTAAACAATACAATAATTAGATTAAGGAAATGAGATGCTTAATCATAAATTCACCTAGCAAAAAGCTCTTTAAAAATACCTACTATCATGTATGATCTGTTTATTAATTAGTTTCCTCCAAAAGTGGGTGAGAAAGTCTACTTACAAGGTGAAAAATATTCCCATAAAATCTAACCCTTTAATCTAGGGATAAGTCTAATATTTAAATAATAAAACATATTTAACAACTTAAAGAATTTCTGAAACACTAAGAAATTGTGTTTTCAAAGAGGTTTTTAATGAAGTTTTTTGGAGTAAATAGTAACAGCCATTTATATATTTTTTACATTACTAGCTTTTTAATATTTGTACCAGTTAAGACAAAAACAGCTTTATAAGATTATAAGAAATAATATCACATAAGATTGCCTTTTTAAGTTTAGTTTAAAGTTTTTTTTTACAAAAATGATGAAAAAATTCAAACACCTCTTTACGTCTTACCTTCAACTACTTCATTTTTTCTTTAATCATTTTTACACTAATAATAAACTTATATCAGTAACCTATTTAAATGTAAGAAATATATATTTTAATAGTATATTACTATTAAGACCAAAATGCT
The DNA here is from genome assembly GCA_014170235.1 of Listronotus bonariensis. Taxonomy (NCBI): domain Eukaryota; kingdom Metazoa; phylum Arthropoda; class Insecta; order Coleoptera; family Curculionidae; genus Listronotus; species Listronotus bonariensis. The sequence continues at coordinate 230,851 of JACEGR010000599.1, forward strand.
TCAATTCTTGTCACAGTACTTTTTACTTTCAAACACCAATCACCAATTAACATTAGAAAAAAGAACGTTAAATTGGTTACCATTTAAAAAGAATGGTACATTATAAAAGTAGGATTCAAAAATGCATTATAATAAAGTAATTATAGATTTTTCTAAGCTGATTGTTTAATTTTTTATTTAGAAAACTTTATGTGTAGGCGCCAAAATATGATATTCGCTCAGCAAAAGATAAAGCTTGGTATAATTTTCAGGGTTAAAGAAATTACATATATTGTGTGTTCCATTTATCTAAGTCTATTTTTCTTTAAATTATTGAATTGGCAGAAGTAAATATATATTAAGTAAACAAGAGTTCGGAGTTTGTAAGGTACAAAATGATTTTAAAAAGAACTACCCTGTATCTTAGTACAATATACAATCTAAGTAAATAAAATATCTTACCAAGTTATGGACTAAGTCATGACATTCTTTATTACATAAAAAAAATGAAACTCACAAAAAAAAACATTAAATTTTTCCATTTTCTTTAATTTATTGATTAAACCACATGCTGCTAGTTTGAAATTAAATTACCGCTGTTTATATTTTTTTGTCATTTTTGGTATATCACTCAATCTCTTAATTTATAATATATAACAAACTATGCTCAGTAGTTTCTTTTATAACATTCTTTAAGGCACACCTCCCCTATTAGCTGTCTGGCTGCGTTACAACATGCCTATGTTGCATTATACATTATTTTTATGCAAAATTACAAACAAAAAATGAGTTTAGCAAATTTGTGGAATTCAAGACTGGACTAGATAAATGGAAGCACTTTAAAATAGCAAAAATGCAATTTTAGCGCTTAATTAGTCACAACTGTAGTTTTAATTGATGATTATATTTAAAGAATGCGGAATCAATTTAAAAAATAAATAAATAAAAATATAATTAACAGCCATGTGCATAAAATATTATTAGAATTTACTCACATAATAAATCTTGGTGTGAACTAGAAAAATTTTAACACAATCTTTAAAATTTTAAATGTCATTTAAGTTTATTACATGAATACATCATAATAATCCTCTGTATCTAATAAATATTAGTGGTCCTATACCGTAAATTTATTCCATAAGGTGAATTAATATTGTTACTGACACTGCCAAATTTTCCAACAACAATTATATTTGAACACTTATCAAGCTATTTAAGTTCTAAATGTCAATTGATATTACCGATTTTGATTAGGCTGGAATAAATTTGTTGAAAACCTAGGGTTATATTCAAAACCTTAATAGAGATATAATGACAAATTATTAAAAATAGAGAAAACATATAAACCGAATCAAGAGATTCAAATTCTGTACCTAATTTTACACAACTAGCAAGCACAGTTATCCTTGTTGGCTTGTTGGTCATTGGGCAAGTTGTTACGGCCCGGTTGGGACGGTTTGTGTTGTACACCCGACTCGGCAGCATTTAGATCTAGTCGCCCATCTTGAATACTCTGGTAGATTTTTTTGCAGTTTCTAAGAATGCCTCTTCAACATTATCACCACTGTAATGACATAAACAAATATTTAATCTTCAAAAAACTAAATATTTATTCTTTGATGTAAAATGAGTCTACATACAAATTGTTTATTTATTGTGCAACCTGTTTAATTTCAACAACATCACAATATACGGGGCTATTTTTAATTTGGTACTTTCCTTTTACCACTGTGTAAAATGCAAGAAAATAAGACAATTTTCAAATAAAATTATGTACAAAAATGCTTTCTTTCCAAAATATGGAGTGTTACAGTTAAAAAAATTCTTTTTTTTCATAACTTTACTACAACTTCAGATATTTTTCTAAAATCTGATATAGTGTTTTATTTCTAAGTTATGTTTTTGACTTCCTAAAAGCAAACACTTTTTAATTAACATTAAAAATTGTAATATGTATGTAAGTATTTGACCTTACTTTAAGGTAGTACTACCGGTGAACGAATTAAAGTTCAGAAAATTATGAAACTTAGAATACTGGTACTTTATAATAAGAATATCAACCAATTAAATTTTCAAAGGTCTACAGAGAACTGAAAAAAAAGTTTTAAATTTTATAAAATAATTGCTTTTAACATGGATCCTTATGGGAAATCGCAGATTTTATTTTACTTCAAAAAAACTGATCCAGATTTCAATGAAAGATGTATCAACGGAAGAAAAACAATTCTTAACATTTTGGCTAATTAAAATCCGATCTTCAGAGCTTGTGATAGGAGTAATTATTAAATAATTGAGAAAAATATGCAATGTGACTGACATGTGACAACACCGCCGAAAGGTTATGATGCGCCCGAAAAAGTTTATCGAATATGATATATGGGGACATAAAATTGATGTCAGTCCAATACGTTTTGGGTTAGAAGATTTAATGAATGATAATAAATATCAGCAATAATTAGAAAACATGTTCTTTTTCTGAGTGTTTTTAAGTGAACAATGTAAATCCGATATATCAATATTTACGTTAGTTTGACAGGTTAGGTGACAAAACCTTTCCATGTTTATCCTTAAATTTATGTGCTACTCGACCTTGTTTGACAAATTTATTTTTTTTTTTCAGTGACTGTTTTGCCTTTTCAATGAAATATTTTTTTGGTGATATGATAAGGGTGGTTTAGAGACTTTATTAGTAAATAAGCATAACAATTTAATACCGATAACTTGTTTAAATATATTTGTGCAGTAGATTTTTGTGTATGATTTCTATTCTTTTTACGCAGCGTTGCCAAATTAAAATATCACGGTAGTCAAATTACCTTAAGCACTCATTTGACTCTTGTGGTATCGGTAGAACTACCTTAATAAAAAATTAGACAAAAACGAATTTTACATACAAAATAGCACATCAGATTTTAGTGCTTTTACCATGTATCAAAATGGCTTTTTTTTCAAAAACCGTGCGCGTACGGAAAAAATATCAAGAGACCAAATTAACCCCAAAGTAAATAAATATTATAAAATTAATTAGAAAAAAGCAGGGGCCGACCATTTTTTCTTTTAAAAAATGAAACATAAATCTTGTTCGAACGCCACTGGTAATTTATTTTTAAAAACGTTTACAGCAAAAAATATAATGTAATGGTCAAAAAGTAGTTCAAATTCTGTGGAAATATCTAAAGTGGTAGGAAAGTTATGATAAAAAAGGATTTTTTTCCTTAAAACTTTAACACCCTGTATCTTTGAAAGAAAGCATTTTCGGGCATAATTTTATTTTAAAACGTTTCTTATTTTCTTGCATTTTATACACTGTAGGGGGAAGTATCAACTAAAAAATAACCCTGTATATGTATAAATATGTTTTTATTATTTTAATAAATATATATGTATACAGTATGGACATAAATAGTCCTCCGCGCCTGCTAACTTTTGTACACCGAATTTTTTCTTTATAAAATATGGGTTTGACTAAAGGGAGGATAAAACTACTTTTTGATGTAAAAATAATAGTTGCAACATCTTAGGAAAAAAAATATGGAAAGGAGGGTCTTGTGGGACATCATTTTAAAGCTCCTGGCGAAAGCTTTATAACCCTAGAATATAAACTCTAATATCTTTACCCACTACAAAATGGCGGTAATTTAAAAATTACCTAAATACCTGATTGGGATGGCCATAAAACCAATAAAGTTAGATGTACTTAATGTTGTATTTTCTTAAAGCTCTTTCAAAGTTCTTTTAATGGTGATACAATATACAGGGTGATTTTATAAAAACTATCCACTTTTTGTCCTACCCTGTATATTATTATCAGTATCACCATTAAAAGATATTTAAAAGAGCTTTTAGAAAATACCACAATAAGTACATCCAACTCTATTAGTTTCGGAAATATGGCCATTCAAATCAGGTATTTAGGTAATTTTTAAAGTACCGCAATTAGTAGTAGTTTATATCCTCCCATTAGTCATACCCAAATTTTATAAAAAAAATCAGGGTACAAAAGTTAGCAGGAGGGGAGGGACTATTTACGTCCACACTATATATTTTGTGAGAAAATTTTATATTTCATAAAAGTTATTGTTGCTGTTGAATGGTGATCCTAAACTATGCATTATTAAAAGTCCAAGGATTTTTCCTTGTTAAAAGAATACTTCTAAACCTTTAGGTTCTGGTTAAATATACATGCAATAATCCTAAGGTTTGTGGTAAGATAAAAATATATAAATCCAGTTAAATTTTCCAAGTACACTTCCTTCTTCCAACTTATTAAAAAAAATTATGTTAACTGTAGCTTATTAAAAAAATAACTTAGAATGTGTATCATAAAGGTAAATCAAAAACAAATTCAAAATTTAAAAAATAAAGTGTATAGGATGCCATGACTATACATATGTATTCATGCTTATTTTTTTGTTATTTTGTTAAATTTTTTGAAATTAAAATACTTTTTACTCTTTATTCTTTTGTTTTTTTACCCATCCTGTATATTATTGGAATCAAGAACAAAACTAAATTTTGCTAATTTACCTACTTTGGAAGTATGCACCAACTTATGTGAAGTATAAAAATGTTCTGACAACTTTCAAATAAAAAAGTTTCTCATTTGTTACATACTTAATGAACCACATTTCATTTTCTTATCCTTATCATTAAAATTTGGCATAAAAATAAAATTAACTAAATACTGAATTTTTAATATCAGTGTGCTCAAACAGCCTGCAAAATGAAAGCTTATAATTTAGACACCTATCTTTATTTTTTTTTGCTTAGTTTTGGTTCGTAATATATTGTGGTCTTCAAAAAATAATGAATAATCTGACACATTGCTAACTTAATTATACAAATAAGATTTAAATTTAATTTCTAGAGTGTTAAATAAAATATTCTCATTCAAGAGTTAGTTGCAAATTCAAAAGGATAATGTTATTAGTGCATAATTTTCAAAAATAATAATGGTGCTATCTATTAGAACTATAAAATAACAAACTAAAAACCTATCTTACGTTTTTGCACTAGCTTCAACAAACAATAAACCATTTTCTTCAGCAAATTTACTAGCTTCTTCATAAGTGACATCTCGTTGCCCTTCAAGGTCACACTTGTTACCAATTAGGAAAATAACTGTACTTGGATTTGTTAAATTTCTAGTATCAGTAAGCCAACTACTTAAGTGGTTATAAGTGGATCTTCTTGTTATGTCGTATACCATTAAAGCTCCTGCAGCCCCTCTGTAATAGGATCTAGTTACTGCTCTAAATCTTTCTTGGCCAGCAGTATCCCAAATTTGTAATTTTATTTTTGTCCAGAAACCTCAATTATTCTTGTGCCAAATTCTACTCCAATGGTATGTGGGCAATCAGCCATAACTAAATAAATTTAAGTTGGTTACAAACAACCATAACAAAGATTCTACCATATTACTTATATTATACTTACATTTCTTTTCAGTAAACTGGTGAAGAAGACATGATTTTCCGACACCCATGTCCCCAATAATGATATATTTAAAGATGTAGGAATAATTATAAGGTCCCGTTGACATTTTTCTAGAAAATATAAAAAAAATACCTCTTATTATTAAATGAAAAGCAAGTTGTATGTATCCTAATGAAGGATAAAATAAATTATAATCAAGTTTACATGATTATTACTACCCGCACCTGATTTTTACAATGTTAAATTAAATAAAATTCTTGGTATTTTCCTTCTAGGTATCTGTAATTAACCAAAATGATTGAAATTCTAAGAACACTAAAAATTATGAGATGTGGGCGGCCATCACAGCACAACACAAATGACAAATATTGAAATTGTATGTTGTATGTCAATTTTTGCTGTCAAATTATTCTTACGTGAGTTGTCATCAAATGCTGTATTCCTTTTATGCTTCCAGAACCGCCCAACGACACCATAAGTGTTCCTTTAACAATTGTTTGACATTTTTTCATGTTGTAGAACCGTTCTTGACGAGAGACATTTTGCACCTCTTAAAATAACAGACGATTTTTGGCCTCCTTATGGTTATCGCTATTAAACATAACGATTACGGCAGCAGTTTTAGACAGAGATTTTGCAACCTCTTTTAAGAAATTTATCTTGGTCTGCGCTTTCGACCCATAACCTTATTTTTGCCTGTGGTTCACCGATTTTAAAGTTTGCGAAAAATCAGTATTTACTTTTATTCTCCAGAAGTTATATATTGATATTTTAATATATGCAAACAGTTCTCTTGATTTTGTTTTTTAAAGTAGATGTAAACAATACAGTATAAGCAAAAAGCAAGTGTGCCAGATTGTAACATGTAAATTAATTACTGATTTAAAACATCCTTAAAAATGCAAGTCCGTTTTAATTTCTTTACACTATTTTATTTTTCTTACTGCTATGAATTTTTCGCTAATTATTCGTTATGTATCAATAATATTTTAATTAATACGGTATTAAAATTTCAACCTTCTTAAATAATTGATATTAAAAATTTTACAATTCGGCAACCACGCAGTTTACCAATAACGATAACGATAACGATAAGCTCTTCGGTATTAGAGACATTTTACACCCCTTATTTTGCAATTCCGTTGTGGTTAACGTTATTCTGAGACTGCGCAGTAACGCAAACATGATCCGTTATCGTTATTAACCATACCGGACTCCTTTAATTACGGATGAATACCGAAGAGCTTATCGTTATCGTTATCGTTATTGTTAAACTGCGTGGTTGCCGGATTGTAGAAATTTTAATAACAATTATTTAAAAAGTTAAAATTTTATTGTCATATTAATTAAAATATCATTTATACAAAGGCTCTAATTAGCGAAAAATCTATAGCAGTAATAAAAATCAAATAGTGTTAAGAAATTCAAACGGACTTGCACTTTTACGAATATTCTAAATCAGTAATTAATTTAGATGTTACAATCTGGCACACTTGCTTTTTATTCTACTACCAAACTTAACCTTACTTTTTGTGTTTTGCTTATACTGTATTGTTTGCATCTACTTTAAAAACGAAATTAACAGAAGTGTTTGCATATATTTAAATATCAATTTATATCTTATGAAGAATAAAAGTAAATACTGATTTTTCGTTAACTTTAAAATCGGAGAACCACAGGCACAAATAATGTTATGTGTTGAAAGCGCAGACGCAAGATAAATTTCTTAAAAGAGGCTGCAAAATCTCTGTCTTAAACTGCTGCCGTAATCGTTATGTTTAATAACGATAACCATCACGAGGCCAAAAAACGTCTGTTATTTTAAGAGGTGCAAAATGTCTCTAATTCTCCCATGTGCGCAAATGAAGACGGAACGACGGAAAAGCGGAAGGCAAAAAGGGATTCTATTGGTCGAAGAGTTGTCATTTTTGAATTTTGACATTTACGCTTGTACTCCGCCAAAAGTTCGGTTCAGCTCAACTTTTTGCGGAATCCGCCTTTTTCAGCCATTTATCGGTGAGCCGTTGTCCCCTAGTGACATAACCAAATTGTTTGTTGACTTTTTTGTGTTTTGTTTGGTTTTCTTTTAATTACTAATTGTCTTTTGTAAACGATATACGAGTGAAAAAAGACCCGACGAGAAATGGATGTGGTAAGTAAACAATTTTCATGAAAAACCCATTTTGTTTTCTTTTTAATATTAGATTCTTTAATCACATTCTTATTTATAAAACTGCACTGCAGAAATCGATGGTCTAGTTTAGTCTAGTTTTCACATTTTGTAAGTGCAAAAATTAATATTTAAGTTATATGAACTTTAAAGTTTAAAAATTTGCCACAATTTTAGCCTAAAAGTACTTAAAACAATGGGAAATGGAGCTGGAATCTTCAAGCTTAAATATTTTACTTGCTACTTGTGTGCATAAAAAGTTCTTGTATATAATTATATGTTAGTAGTCTCATTTGCTGAAAAATGCACTTACATTTGTGAACTAGACCATCCAAATATACATGTGGCTTGAACATAATATACTTACATATACTTATGTAACAAATGTTTTAAAATCTGAAGTATTTATGTTTTTTTACAGCAATATAAATGCGGCTATTGCGGTTTTTTGCTAAACTCCCAATGTGTGGATTTACTGGAGCATGAATGTTTTGGTCATTATATTGAGGAGATTCATAATCTTGTATCGGATGAAAACAATGTTCTAACTTTAGGCAAGTAGACATTATAAAATATTGCTTCTATTTGAGTAAAAAAGATTTTAATGTACGAATATAAATATATTTAACATAATTTTCCTAAAATAAATATGTGATTCTCAGTTAAATTAAATATATTTTTTTATTTTTAGTGGAGAAAGTCCCAAAACGACCCATCATTGTGCAAAGCACAAATAATGTAAATGTTGCTTGGGAAGAATTACTTATAAAATATGTTCAAGATCGACCTGCCCTTTACAACTTCAGGTTACCTATATTGGAACGAACAAATTTAAAAAAACAAAGCCTTTGGCTTGAAATTGCAAACCTCTTGGAGGGAAAGGCCAGTGTAGAGGAGATAAAAGCGAAATGGAAGTATCTCCGGGATTGCTATATGAAAGCGAAAAAAAGTTACTCAGTACAAGCCTAGTGGATCAGCTTCACAACAACCAGTAGACCCTGGGTTTCGCTTTTATAATGTCATGAAATTTCTTGATGATTCTCATGAAAAACAAGAGTAAGTAGTTTAATTTATATGCAACTTTTTTTGTAACGTAAACTTAAAAATATTCTGATACTATTGTAATTAAATCTATGGAAGAGTTATTTAACTTGTCTTCTACAAACTGTCCACGGATGGGGTTTACAAGAGGACAAATGGATAAAAAATTTCATTTTAATTTTTAGTCAAAAGAAATATATTTAAGATAGCATTTTAAATGACTTTATGAATGTAACAGGGGTATCAAAAAGTTTCATGAAACTGATTTTGGAGTTAACAAAAATTAAATTATTTTAAATTTTTTTAATTTAATGACTTAAAAACTCTTATAATTTGCTTTTCAAACACCTGCTTCCTCCAAATTCTTGCAAAGCACAATTTTTCAGCTGTAAATGAATCAAGGCTTTTTCGCCAAATTAGGTATGGAGTTTAATAAAATTTTGTATTATTGTTTTTACTGATTACACACTTCATTCTAAATAAATTTTCCCAATGGCATTTTGATTGGAAATGGCGAAAAAAGGTAGTTTACTCTTGGAAAAAAATCTTGTTTTTTAAGTTTTTGAGAACCCTGTATACAAAATCAACATTTTCTTTTTGTGAATTATAGTTTTTTATGAGCAAACATTATTATAATGAATGACTTTTTTCGAAAAATGAAATTTTTTGACCATTTGTTCTCTTGTTAACTCCATCTATGGACAATCTGTATATGAAATTAATGTTTAAAAAATAATAATAAATTTGTGTAGTAAAACTGATATTCTACTTTAAAATTAAAGTTATAAAATTTAGTTAAATGCATATTTTTACACCTAGGTAATATACATAAAAAATATTTTAGGACAATAAGCTCAATATCCATTGAAATTCCAAAGACACCTTTGATGTCCCCTGATGCAGGTAGCACTTCAAAATCGGCTGGGTCCTCTATGACGTCTCCCAGTCTGTTAACACCTTTTCCCCCAAAAGATGTGATGACACCATCAAAGAGTAAGCAATTTTTTAAATTTTAATTATAATAATACAGGGTGTTTTATAACTATGGTATGAAACTTAACGGGGCGACTTCTTATGTCTTTTTATGACTATAAACATATGTCCAGACTTGCTTCATATCTGAGATATAGAGCAGTAAAGTATAAAAAAATTGATATTTTTAAATATCTTTAAAAAAATCCTTTAACCAATTTGGATGACATTTGGTACACTTATTTAATGTTGTAATAAGGCTCTCGTAAAGCTTTACCTAAGTTGAGATCATTGGGTTCATTGGCGTCTCAGAGAGCACCACAGCCAATATTACTGAGAAAAAAAGTACACCACTGAGTTTTTATAAAGGTTTTATACTTTTTTCCGTTTAAGCAAATTTGGGAGACTAAAAAGTTGCAAAACTTTTAAAAAGTCAGTGGTGTATTTTTTTTCTCAATAATATTGGCTGTGGTGCCTATTCAGACGCCACTGGAACCAATAATCTTAATTTAGGTAGAGCTTCATAAGCGCCTTATTACATTAAATCGGTGTATCAAATTTCTTCCAAAAAGATATTTAAAAAATAAAAACTTTATATTTCCTGTATCTCAGAAATAAAGCAGGTTTTTCCATAAAAAGACATAAGAAATTACCCTCTTAAGTTTCATACCATAGTGAGGAAACCTCCTGTATAATGTATTTATAATTATATTGTAAATAAAAAAATGTAATTTTGTTTAAAAAGACTTAGCTGCACACTGTTAAATGTAGATATTAGGCACACAAAAAAAAACATTTAAAAAGGAAATTCAAGTATTTAGATCATTTTTTTGTTTTATTTTATATACATATGTCATTTTACAAATCAGAACTATAGTTTTTATTTTAAGTAAAATAGGTTTTTAGATTTTTTAATAGTTTTTTTTTTTAGAAAGAAAAAACAGTGAAAATGTTGAAAAAGATATCTTACAAGCCTTATCTACTCCAGCACAAACAGATGGTGTTGATGGTATCTTAATAAAAATTGGCGACAGTTTGAGAAAATTCCCCGCAGAGAAAGAAATAGACTTGAATTAGATATATTAAAACTTATTTTTGATAGGGAATGTGAATTGAATATAGATTAAACAAATATTTAATTAAAAATTCCTTTTATTAATAATATGTGTTATATAATTGGTTGTACACAGTACTTATATTAATAATAAATGTATAAACAATTTTAAAAATGGCTAATTGTCTAAAAAGTTGCACAACTCCGATTTTGGCTAATTTAGTTATTTTTTTTTCAGAAACGTTTTGTTTTCTAGATATCTATAATCAAAGTTAATAATCAATCCAACCCTAATTTTCATATATTTCCCCTTCTTTTTGCACTAAATCGGCAAACAATATTTTATTTAGCAAGAAAAAACCTTAATAAAACTTGTTTTGTTATAGATTTTATGCCTTTTTATATTAATTTAAAAGCTGCACTTTAAATCAAGTTGCCTGTCAGCTTACAGAAATACATAATGTGTATGCATGGTTGCAGTATTCAGAAGTAAAAGATTTGAAAAATTTACTGGAAAAAAAGGTGTAAAATAAATAAAAAAATAAAAATAAAATGCATGCTAATTTAGTGTAATATCAAAAATTTTGTGCAAAAAAACGTGGAATATTGTGATATCTCAAAAACGAAAAGTTATCTCACATTTGTAATAATAATTATCATCAAAAAAAAAACCTGTGCACCAAAATCAGTCAAAATCGGATTTTCCGCAACTTTCTAGACAACTTGTGTTTATTACTTAAAAAGAATTATTTAAGACTTTTTCCCACTGCCAATTAACTGCTCCATTAGTACAAAACAAGTTCTTGAATTCGTCCCTAATGTTGGCGGCATTTTGGCTAAAAGTGTTGCTTCCAGTTCTACTGAGGTGCACTAAACCACTTGAATCCATTGTAGATAAGTTATTACCCGGAGATCCATCAAAATATTCATAGGCTTGCCGCGGATCCCTCATTAAAATATAATTGTGAAGACATACACTAGCCTGTATAATTTTTTTAATGCTAGACTCGCTAGCAATGATGGGTTTTCTAAAAATTCGCCATCTTGCTGCTAATAATCCAAAACTATTTTCAACAACCCTTCTAGCCCTACTTAATCTATAATTAAACACTTTTTTGGAAGATCCAGTTGTCCTCTACGAGAATAAGGCCTCATCATATATGGTGTTAATTGGAAGGCTTCATCAGCAACTAATACATATGGTAAATTATTATCACATGGTGGAGGTATTTTAAGCAAATTGTTCTCAAATCCCTCACCCATTTGACTATTCTTAAATATACCACTGTCACTTTGTCTACCTTCTGCACCTATGTCGACCATTAAAAATTTATAATTTGCTTCCACGATTGCCAGTAAAACAATTGAGTGCGTTCCCTTGTAATTATAATTTTTTGACCCTGAATTAGGTAAAGCCTAAAAGAAAGATTTAAAAATTATGTTATTTAATTTAAGTTTTAAAGAAAAACAAATATACTATATACCTGTATAATAATATGTTTCCCATCAATTGCTCCAATACAATTGTTAAAATTCCATTTTTGCTCAAAATCCTTCGCAACTTTTTTCCAGTTGTCTTCGGAAGGTTTAAAAACACATCATTTTTAAGTGCATCCCAAATAGCTTCACAAGTTTCAGCTATTATTTTTGACACTGTATTTGGTGCTACCCGAAACAAATATGCCATTGAAGCCATGCTATCTCCAGATGCCAAATATCTTAGAGTTATTTGAAGACGTGTTTTGGGATCTATAGCTTCTCTAATAAAATTTTGTTTTTTATTTTGGAACAAACTTTATCCAGTAAGTCCGAAAACATTTCTGTAGACATCCGAAAAAAATTGAAATACTTCTCAGAGTCCCTTTCTTCCATTTTACTAATTAAGTTGTTGGTAGCACCTTTGTTAATTCGTTGATCTTCAGTAAATAATTGCCTAACCCAAAATTTTCTAGATGTTTTATCTTTTTCACTATTTTTTAATTCAACATATATTTCGTACAATTTTTTTAATTTTTTTGGTAATCTCTCTTGAATTTAACAGGACAGTTTTTTAATTCTATGGCTTTTTTCGTATCATTAATAAAAGAGTACTACTTTTAACCGCCATTGCAAAAATGCACAGAAAATTTTCATTTCCAACGCATGAAACACCTGTTTTTGACAGTTCCGGTAAAATAAACGGAACACGAGAGGGATGATCCGCCAAATAAAGCGCAAGTCCGCTTTCCGTGGTTCCGCTTTAAAGTCCGCACATGGGACG